>SJKF01000011.1:1200000-1759240 GCA_012980535.1 Pleurotus pulmonarius | reverse complement strand
AGAAAACCGGCAAGAGAATCCGTATTTTCCATATGGATCAGCCTGCCCAACATGCGAATAGCCCTTCACCAGGAGGAAGACATCGGTGCATGCTTCACATTGGAAGATATGTTCTATCACACCAGGAATGGACACATCCGATGCCACGCCTGGACGTGCTGGGGGCTTGAACATAATGGAGCTATTACGGAACTTTGGCGAACTAGCGCAACTGAACAGAACGCCTCGCCACAATACTTCGTCATACGATAAAACATACTTCGACACGGTGGCTGGTGGTCGACATCGAGGTAGGAGACAGATGAGTTTTTGATGACTGGTATTGTCCAATAGAATCCGCTTGGACTTGGGCCCAAGTTTAAACGCAGGTGGCTGGAATTCATGATGACGATAGAACCCCCAAGTATCGTGTGAGTGGGATTGAGCAAGAGTGGCGACAATGTCAGGCACTTGGTCTCGTAGAGTATCGTAATCCGTTAACAGAGCAGAGAGATTCGCACTCCTGGCGGACACAGACATCATGCTCGTCTCCATTTGACCTAGATGATAATGAATCTCCCCATACATATTCATGAAGGACTAACGTGAGCTGCACTTACTGGACTTCCGATTCGTGTTGATGCGATGCAAGAAGTTGATGTAGCGCTCGTAGTAAGGCGAGCTATGGGAATGAACTGGACCAAAGTCTTTAAGCATCGCACCTAGATGCAGAGCAGCGTGATCGACCGGCTTCACAGTGACATCCGGGTATATGGAGCGTGATTCCGACATATACTTGAAAATGTAATGATTGTAACCGGCGATCGACTGGGGTGTAGTCGTTCGTGTGTTTGCTAGAAGTACAGCACTAATGAGGTCAATGAAGTTGACGAGGATCTGTTGCATGCGGCCTTCACGTGCATGCCAGAGTCGAATAAGGGTAATGGGCAAGTGGACGGTACATAATGTACGCGTCTGATCTGCGGATAAATCAGAGACTGTTGTCCAATCCTTCGGAATGACGGTAGTCCAACTTGGGAGAAGAGTGCGGTTCATATCGCTCCAGATGGCATCCAATGTATCACGTCCTAAGACAGGTGATCGCTTGATAATTTTCTCGGGAAGATATTCCATGGAGGGCAGCTAGTGTCTCGGGCTCGGACCGCGTCTTGATAATGCATCGGTTGATAATATATAGTTGGCTATTACAGGGTTCACGTACCTTCTGTATAAGGGCATTGACCAAAGGCAGTCGGACGTTCCTTCCTTCCTTGGCTATGGTGCCCGGATCTATGCCTGCCAGCCCGCACAGTGTCCTCAGAGTTGCAACAGAATTGTTTATAGCAATCTTCTCGCTGACTTTCTTGATGTCATTGTCTTCAGGGTCTCCCTGTAGACACTCCGAAATCGCACGAATAGTTCGCAGTATGTCCTTGGCGGGAGGAGTCGTTGTGGAATTTCCATTTTCAGCTTCACCGTTATCCGTCCCCACTTCTACCTGCTCGTCGCGTCCTATCTGCGCCTCGGGGACCTCAACTTCCCCCTCACTATCCTCTTCATCGGAATCATCTGCCCACAGGGACATCATGCCAGGCCTCCGTCTATAGCCAGAAGTATCGAGATCACTCGTTTGGTTGGAACTACCTGCAACAGCTGGCTCGCTTTGTGACTGGGCGCGAAGGAAGCGTTGTACATCAGGCGCCGACGTGTTCTGTCTCTGGGAAAATGGCGTCGTTAGACACTGATCAGTTATATATTCAACATCCGCCGCTCACCCATTGAGTGAGGTTTTGTGCGAGTATCCACCGTGTGCCTATCACCTCTGAAGCATTTGGACCAAGGACGTGGTTTTCTACGGATACGACGAATAAAACTGCTCGGTGTATCTCCAGGAGTTTGTAGAGTAGGTCTGGGGCGTTCTGCTGGATGAGACGCTTGCAAACTACCAATTGACCCCGTGCTATCTTCGGGATGTGCATTCTGTCGTGTGTTGGAGGGCGAGAGGGCGTAGCATCTCCACCAGGACGACTGGGGTCTATCTGGAACATGTGTCGTAGGTGTCCCTTCAAGATGTTGATATCGAGAGCATGCATGCTATCAATAACGATGAACTTGATCGGGTCCCAATATGGTAGATGGAACAACGGGGACCATCGTTGCCCGAATGCTTCAAATATTTGGGTCCTATGCAACTTGGTGGATGCGTCCCTCCAAGCTTGGGCGACACAAAGGAGATGCTGGGAGTGCTTCAGCGGCCAGGAAGATGGATCGAAGTTACGGATGTCATCGATATCAATATCGCAGATGGTGCAGGTGTTGTGCGCTGTTGGAGCGGGCTTCCCTGCCACTTGCCTTGCCCCAAGCATATCACAGATCAGAGGGACGAGTGCTGCGAGGTAGGACCGCCCTTGGGGTGAGGAGTATGTTCGCGAAAAAAAAAAACCCGGTTTCCAAAACTGCAGGAAGTCGTTGACAATCAATTGAATGTATGGATTGATCTCCGTGAGTTCTGGTTTGGTAGGGCCTGGAATGACTCCAGCCAAGTAAATGTTCTCAGGAAGGTATCTCAAATGTGGCGGGAAATTGTAGCAGACAAGCCATATACCCGTAGACGAATGAGGTGTTTGACCAGGTCGTGACGATCCTGGCTCGAAGCTATCCAGAGATAATCCGAAAACAAGGCGGCCACTGCCAGAGGTGGTGGAAAAAAACTGATTGCCCTCGTGGTCCCTCAAATTGAGGAACACCTCTCCCAGCCAAATATCTGAAACCTCATGCGGCGATGAGCGGAGGCCCGCAGGGTATGAATCGAATAAATCCTCGACGCCTTTTCGCGATAGAAGCCTTCCCAACCAATGCATAAAGTCTTGGTGCTGATAGATGCTGATGGGGCGTAATGTTGTTCGGCCATGGATGATGGTATTTCGCCAAAGTGGTGTGTCGCAGGCAGTATTATCGAGGCGTACATTCGTACATCTGGATGGTTGATACTCCCCTGGTACGTATGGATGGATATGGCGGCAGGATGGACAGCAGACAAACGTGTGTAGCACAGGATCGATGTTCAGGCGGGCGGTCGCCGTGCGGGGGTCCTTCAAGATGCTCTGGCATGCATCTACGTCCAGTTTCCTGGTCGAGCTTTTCAAAAGGTCCCTGACTCCTGAGAGCTGCACTTGAAGCGCGCGCCTTGGGACAAAGTAGAAATTCTCTAGTATGGCTGAAGTGACGAAAGCGATCTGCCGAAGAGCTGATTCTCGGAGTATTGGCATGTCAAAGTACGCATCTAACCCCTTCCGTTAGCGGAACCGGAACAACAGAGATTAATTTTATTACATGCCTGTTATCACCGCTCGCTGGCCTGCACGTCCGAGTGTTGCCGCCCGCTGATTAGACCAATGAATCTCTCTTTCGCCGATTCAAGGGTATACCATAAAACTGGTGTAGCCTTGAAAGAACAATATTTTGCGAGGGTGTTGACGGTAAGGGCGGAGAACCTAGCAATTAGATGGTGCAATCCGTACTTCGCAAGCGAGGAACTCGCAATTGGCGCGAGCATCAGTTACTAACGCGTGGATACCATTGTTGACAGCGTGCCATTCCATTGCTTGCGTATATGGGCCCGCGGTCGAAGGATCGTGAACAAAAACGAGTGGGCGTATGTGGGACGAAAGTGGAAATTTCTGTATCAGATTGAGTTCGTCATTGATGAGGACGAAATCATCGCTGGGCCTAGGGACTGAGATTGGTGTATCCTGACGATTGGCAGCGGATGACGATGCAGAAGGGGTAATATGTCTTGATCGCTTGTCGTCCTTGCTATGGTTGTCCCGAGTCCATCGTGTCACCGTTCTGCCATCCCTTCAAGGTTTGATTTAATCGTATTCCATTCCAAACAATGGCTGCGGCATCTGCAAGTTACTAGTGGTTGTCGAACTCTTCGATTCTCGGCCATGACTATCGGGAATTTGGTTGTTGACTGCTCTCTCCTAAGCACTGTGTGCATTACAGCATGGCGCATGCATCGTGCCGCAGTGTATCACATTGGTTACAACTCCTATTGGTTCCCCTATTTCTCTATTTTCTCCTAATACGCCTCTTGTATCATGATCCTCGTTCTCCCTCTTTCTCATTGATTATAAGTACTCTGTCAATCATCAATGCGTGACTCTTTGCAAGCGCGCTTACGCTAATTTCAGTGAAAATTCAATTAATCGAGGATTTGCGCGCTTTCTTGTGCTATCCGAGGGATCTAAACCATGCTGGTTTTTGTGGTTCGAGCACTTAGGGGCCCCCAATCGTGTTTCACCATAGTCCAAAATCAGGATGGCGTTTGGGGCGGGAATCGCTAATCTGGATGTTGATACCTGCGCATAACTGGCGTGGCAGCGCTCCCCTGCGAGTACCCTCTGCGGACCCGGGGCGCCTGGCCAATTGCCATACATACAAATTTACAGCCAAATACAATATATATTCGTTCGAAAATAAATATGTACAAGTGGGATATGGGAGGTTTGCATATAGAAGGATATCATAATGATGTGGCGGATATGATGCTGATTTAGAAATATTGCGCACACGCATACATTCAGGTACTCAAGTACTGATCCACTGCCTCGGATCCGTCGCTCTCGTCGGTAGGCGGCGGAGATGGCGCTGGAGACATCGTCCACAAGGAAGTCGCGGCTACATGGGTGGAACGCTCTGCGTCACCGTCCATATTATCATACGTCCCGCCTACGTCGAGGTCGACCGGGGATACGCCCCGAGGGCTCCCTGTGTGTATAGACTCGGAGCGCATTTGGGCAGACTGTGCCCCTCCAGCTTGAGCTTGAGTTAGATCGACTGGGGCCTGGATCCGTACAGTTCTCCCCCCAGAGCTGTGAGGCGTATGCCCAGGGGCTCGCCGTCCTCTGGATTGGCCCGAAGATGCAA
Source organism: Pleurotus pulmonarius (assembly GCA_012980535.1). Classification (NCBI taxonomy): domain Eukaryota; kingdom Fungi; phylum Basidiomycota; class Agaricomycetes; order Agaricales; family Pleurotaceae; genus Pleurotus; species Pleurotus pulmonarius. The sequence continues at coordinate 1,754,329 of SJKF01000011.1, read as the reverse complement.
GTCCTCCTCGCGAAGATGCCTGCCTTGCGCGCCAAAAGAATCGTCCCCACCGCCGCCCTCCACGAGAAGATTCTTCAAGGACTCGACTCGGATCGGGGAAGCGATCGGGGGAAGCGGCCGGCGCGCCAGTCCTGTACGAGGTGATTCTTCAACTGCTCCAAGCGAGGACGCTCGCTGGCGCGCCCAGGTAGACGGATCGTGAACGCCTCTGACACGCTGGCTCGTATGGGATAGTTGTTCAGGTACGCCAAGGGAAGATGCGCGACGCGTCCAGGTACGGGATCGATCACGAATATGCCCTGTATCAGAGGCCCCCCCGAATCTCCTCGAAGCTTGCTTATCATCTTGACCCCCATGCGGCATGTCTGGAAAATGGGGAGGGTCAGGTTGTGATGGTGGAGGCGGCGGGAGTCCTTCAAAAGGGGAGACCTGTGTACTTCTAACAGGATTGACCTCCACCCAGATGGCGTCTGCAGGTATTGCCAGTAACCCGATGGTATGATCCTCTATAAGCCTAGTGTGGGGCGTTGATTAGCAGAGAGGTATCGCTAATTATCGCGATAACGTACACTTCGAGCACATCATTAATGATACCTGTATCTTCCATAGTTGCGTTGATGACGCGTACTGCTTCTTCATACGGCCTTAGAATGCCATCGGAGAGCGACAAACACTCGTTCTTGACGGCCACGACGTTTCCGTAGAGCCGTTCATAGACATTACCAAAATTGTGATTCCTGAGAATGTCGTCGGGTTCCTGGAAACCGTCCTGAGAAGCTTGACGATCGGTAAAGACAGTATAGTGGAACGGTCTGACTGGACCCCCATCCCCGGAACCCTAACGGTCACGCGTTTGATGTTGTGAACCCCAGAGAAGGCGTATGTCGGGAATGGTGCGGAGTGAATGTAAATGCGCGATGTTCCGGGGAAGCAGGGAAGGTCCTCGCTATAGCCAACAGTGAAGTAATATGCGATGTAGAGATCTCGCATGAGAGGCCCGTAGAAGCGCCAAGGGAGGAGGTCCCAAGGGGTAAACGTGCAGCGCTTGGCTCGCTCTACACGCCAGCCAACGTGTCCAGCATCAGCTTTGCATACAAGTACATCGGGTATGGCCTGATTAAGTAGCAATGGATATCATCATGAGTACACTCAAGTGGAAACAACTGGAGCATGGTACTCACATTGTTAACTAGGAACCAGACGAGCACAGACACTGCGTGTATGGGAATGGATAGGATCACAACGCCTATAGCGAGTGCCAGCGCGTGTCTGATTATTTCATGCATTTGTATGACGCCGAATTTGAGATATAGAAGCGATCAGAGGGGAAGAGCGACTTTATAGTGAAGCACATGCGTGTCCATTATATATTGGCAGAAGGCCATAAATACTTGAAGGTGGGTGATGCATTGTCAGACGCATGTCCGATTTTCGCAAATCAAACGGTGTCATTCCGTGTTCGAATTCGAAGAGCATGCGCACAAACCTTGAGGAAATCTGCCAGCAGCTGCACTGTATTTCCGCCGATAATGTGTTGATCGGAAACGGTCTCCAGCTGGAATGTTAACGTTGACATTTCAGTAATTAAAATTGTTCGATGCTCCACTAAATCGTCGATCGGCGGGAGGTCAAAGCGGTTCGACATGCGCATGGGCGGGAGGAATAAGCGCAGCCAAAGCGGACAACAAAAGTACGTCAACTCTGGCGTGCAATCCGTGAGGTACGCCGCATGTTCACCTGTGTGATGTGGTTTAGCACAGAAAGCGCTTGGAGCTGGACAACAACGCCTTAAACCTCAATTTAAGTACAATCAGCTAGGAAGAAATCCAAGCACGATACGAACTAATCCAGCGGGCGCTCTGAATATTTTTCTCGGTAAGTACATTGAGGACATTCGAACCTATTTGTATCTCTTTCGTAATCGATCGTTGATCACATACATAGATATCGTCCGTTGATCACATAGATAAATCGGACCAGATCAGACCCTGTTTCCGAATTCAGGGCGGTGGTGACAGCCCTTGACGCCTCCGCCTACACAGGACACTCAATTTCATTGCTGGCACGGCGTCGAGGGACCCCATAGGTATCCTGGAGTCCCATATGCATATGAGCCAATGCTGCATCCTCGTTCACATGCAAGGTGTCCTAAGTCATGTTTCCTACGCCTGTAGCGGTCAGCGCCGATCGAGTGGTTTCAACGCCGCTACCAACTGCACCTACGCCTTGCAATTCGATTTGGCACTTACCAGCTAGCCATCCCGGTATACCGGTGCCACAAATTTCCGACCATGCCATATACTTGTTCCTTGATCTTTGCGACGGCATCACGACCTACTTTGAGCATATATAGACCAAGTTAACGGCGGATCTTGGAGCGTCATTGTTACGTAGTGATTGTGATATATAGAATCCCTCAGGGTATGTCTCAATCTGCGCCATGCGCACACCCTTGTTGTAGCCATCAGCTGGAAGTTCCGTGTCCAAACAAGTACTATACTGTAGTTATAGTCCCATAGCCTCCGGTATACGTATGCCTAGCCGTGCCGTTCACGATTAGTTTAATTTATAAGCTGCAGCTAAGTAGGTTATGCAATTTCAATTGTTGAGTTAATACTGTTATGGTTACAATCCGCAAATATCATACAGGACATTGGTAGGTAGTCAGCTGGGGGACTTCAGTATACCAGATACTGCAGTCTGTAATACAAGAGGCCCATGGCATCACTCCTGGAACAGATATAGACATAAGCTGCAAAACGATACTTCAGCAAGCGCCACTCACCAGAATTTGTTTGGGCATGGTCGAGTGAGAGTCTATGGCCGTGATGACGGCGGCCATGAACCTAGAAATCAATGTCAGCATGCGGTCGATTCAGCTGATGAATATATATATATATATAAACTCACAACCGGACGGCCTTATGCGCCACACGTGCGTTGACGGAAGGCCGGCCAAGGTATGGTACTACCTGGCCTAGCTGAAACACAGCGATTTCTCCTCGCCATAGGATGTGTGGCGACACGAGTCTCAATGCCTCGTTTACTCGAGTACCACTATCAGTGTAGCCGTAGATCCTGAAGCGATGTCGATGAGAGCTTGACAGGGAGACTGTAGCTTCGTGTATCGGTACTCTGCTAGGAGCCAGGAAAACAGGAAAGACGTCCATTTCGGGGATCGACTGGGCGTTACGCCCTGGTTTGACATCGAACTGTCGTGCCTGGTACCGCATGTTGCAATTGTCAAACAACCACCCGAGGACGGTGGTCTGATAGAGGCATGCATATCAGCGCTTGCAGAAGGTGCATGGGGTAGAACGGAAGACGTACCCTGTCCTTTCTGGCTGAGTTGAGCCTCTTGTTATGTCTGATAGGCCCGAGCGGGCGAGACGGACGAGCAGCGGCGCTCCCGTCGCCAACCAGTGCAACGGCTTGGGTAGATGGTCGAGGAATAATGTATCGAACACCCAGGCTTCGACTGACCGAGGATCGTGTACGCCGTGGTTGCGAGACGTTCCCAACACTGGGGTTCCAATTTGCCGAGGGGCGTGTTCGCATGATGGGGGTTGTTGAAGATGGGGAAAATATAGTCACAGAAATTATGGTCCAATTGCTACGAACATCGAGGTATTTATACGTTTCAAGCGCCTATTTATGTATGAGTTAACAATCTAGAGATCTAATCTACGCCGCTGGGGGGTATGTAGTTATGGATCCAAATGATACATGACTACCGCTGGTCGATGCTTTCTGCCTCTTCTTTTCTTTGTCAACTTGACTCTGGAGGAGAATCCAGTTCGGAAAGTCCTTCGTACGGGTCAATCGGTAGGCTGGATTGCTAGGATGCTGCACGGAGTGATGAGCATCCAGAGACACAGAGTTCCAATAGTGTGTGATATTGGTCCACTTTCCATCGCCGTGGTGAAGCCACATTGCCTCCGTTCTTTTATCGACATGAACCATGAAGAGGTCCCCAGTGAGTTTTGGCCAATTGGCGGGAACGATGGGCGAATTGAATGTTGCGGGACCCGTGCGACGGCACTCGATAACCCGACTTTTATAGTTACCGGCACCCTTCTCTAGTATGCCCTTATCCTTATTGTGATAGACAAGCTCGGCCACAGACTGTAGGCTTCCCCCAGCGTCGCGGCGTAGTACTTTGCCTTGTGGATCGACGAGAAAGGTAGTCGAGGGACCCTGAACATGCGCGACTGGGCCGACTGGCGCTGTTGCATTGACACCAGCCGCTAACTCGGTTACTCTAGATATTATCCAAAGTGTTACTTCTTCCGTGAAAAGGACAGGAATGGAGTAGACAAACCGTTGTTCGTTCGGCCAAGATGCAGTCCCCGCAGGCGGAGCAGACATTCGGGGTGATAGTGGAGGGTTGACCACATATCCAGTCTGTGGAGAGGATGGCGGTAATGATAGGACGGTGAATTGCGGCGGCGGCGGCGGCGTTTCCACAGTGCCCGCTTGGGTGCTAGATCCCGAGGCTTGTGAGGCATGCGTGTTGGATTGGTGAGCGGGACTGGGAGATAGAGAGGTCAGCCGGGGCGCGACTCCAGTCGTGAATGTAGGTTCGACGGGCCCTTGTTGCGGATCCTGAAAATGAGGTTGTTCGTTAATTGGGCTCGTAGTAGTAGCTAGGTGGATCGAGGTGGTGTGTTCAGGTTTGATGAAAATGGGTGTCTGCGCCTTTGATGAGGAATACAGCGGTGTACCAACTCGCTCGTTCGACCGAAGAGGTGTTGGTGTGTAGGTCGAAATACTCTCCGATCCGCTATAGTTATGGTCATAGGGATGGTAAACGTCTGACCTAGAACGCAAACTATATAGCCGTGTCAATGCATGTTTATTAGAAGTAACTGATTGACATACGTAGTCACCGGAGGCATCGTTTCATCATCGAAGAGAGCCTCGAGCTCCCGTACTATTTCCGCCAACTTCTCGCCGTTCATTTGTGGGACAATATACTCCTTGAGGAGGCTAGGAGCCTTGGATCTGATGTCTCGACCGTCTCTAGCCTTCGAAAGCAACTGAGCGCAAAGGCGCGCAGTGTCCTCATCGTCGCAGACTTTCCTGAGCACCCTAACGATTATTCTTGAGCGGTCGGTAGCTCCACCGTGTGGCCTGCTATTAGATGTAAAATCGAGTGCGCTGATTTCCTGATTGTGAACTCACGCAGGTGTGTTTGGATAAGCTCCAGGAAAGGAAGCGGCGGTGTACGATTGAGGACCGAGTGACATAGCTGGGGTTGGTACTTGATTCCCCATTGATTTCCCATCTACCCGCTTGATGACATCCTCGAGCACGATGTTATTGAAATCCTCAGTCAGTAACTAAGCAAGCAAGCCCAAGCGTGTCAGTAAGTCGATAGAAAAGGCGGATGAATACCATATGTTCCCACATCGAAGTCTACTTTGAATGGCTTTGTTGCATCCGTTGGATGCAGGCGAGCTTCAATCGGTTTCGATTTTGCCCGCGACATTTGCCTTGCGGAGCAATTGTGTAGGACGGTGTTGTATGATGATGAGGATGATGATGATGATGATGATGATGATGATGATGAGGATGAGGATGATGATGATGAGATTAGGATTAGATACGAAAGGCACCGCCCCTATTTTCAAGCCTATTCAGAGGTCCGGGATTCGAGATATTTTAAAGTTATATTCACCTCTTCGACGTCGCTTCTCAACACGTTACCGTAATTGATCAGCCTTTGAAGAAGTAAATATCGGAGCTGGGAAAATCTCTTGTGGGTCCACCACATGGACTAGTATTCTTTCATAAGCAATATGCAGAGATTGTAGGTCGCATGGGAACAAGGAAGTAAATTACAAGTTTACTATAATGGAGTACCGAAGGCTAACGAAGGTAAATCACCAGTATTATGAGTAAAAAAGTCCTGAAGGCTAACCTACGTGGGCCGATGGGGGGTGGGAGTGCCAGCAACCTCGGGTGGCTGCGCAGGGGAGTTGGCAACTGGGTTGGATTGGAAAACGTAGGCCAGACGCTGTCGTCCACTATCCCATAAATCACGAAAGGCATGATCGAGATGATAGGTAACCGCTTTGAAACGAACGCCTACCGCCACCACTAGCAAGCCAAAAAGGGAAACGTTGGTCATGCTAATCCAAGTCTTCCAGCCACCAGGTGGTGGTGGTGGTGGGGTGATCACCTGTCCTTTGACACCAGACGACCACTTCTCAAATGCCCGCGCGATTAGATACGAAAGGATGCCCTTGATCAGAACGAGTACTTGATTACGGGCGAACCACGCCACGAACACGGCAGAGGAGATGAAAAAGCGGTTGCGCATCAACCACGAGGAATCTCGGGTGGCCTCGCGGTCTCGTGGCCATGGCAAGTCTGTGAACTGCATGATATCGCATGCCTCAGATAGGATGGAGCTGTCCGCAGCCGTAAGCCAAAACCCTCCCCCTCTAGAGTCTCTGAGGACGTCCTGTATATAATGTAAAGATTCAGTACTAGTAGATCGAAAAATAGAAGATCTCTGCGGCTCACAAGCTTACGGAAGCTATACGTCGTCCTCCCAAGCGGCGGCTCTATTGTAGACGTAGGTGGATTTGCCGATCGGACGTCAGTGAACGTAAGGGTGCTTGATGGCCCACCGACGACGACCGTATCTTCGTCGATGAACACCATGTCCACAGCGAATTTCTCCTTGTTGACATTCTCATTTGCGTACAGGTTCCGCTTGACAAGGAGTTGACACTGAGGTAGCGAATAGGACTCTGCGCCAGAGTGAGCGTGCGCTATGGTGATCATATTGTTCGAAGGAGTTATAGCGGCAGTGAGTCTATATTCCGCCCCCCCCACAGTATGAGAGTGTTGATTATTGCTCGTTAAGAAGACTTACATAATGTCTTCAGCAGACGTGAAGATACGCCACCGGATGGCGCCGTCGTGCGTGAAGTATGCACTGCGACCAAATATCAGTTGGTAGATATCCTCGAGCTTTACCAGCAGACCTGTAGGACGACTTACACTGCGGCCGGGCATTCTTTTTCAGCTACATGATTGGGTCTGTTCCAGAGGGACACCACAACCACAGACGTTTCGCCGCAATACAGAAGCTTCCGAGGCTGTGAATTCGGGGCTAGAGAGAGATGATATGGTTTGTTGTATCGATCTGAGATACGACCTGAGTAAACTGGAAAGGCGGGCTGACTATCCCCTACCAAATTCGGGTCTTTGGATTAGTGCGACATCCTCCCCATAAGCCACGGCAAGTTCAAGGCCCGAAGGATTCACAGCAATGTCGTTGATAGGTCCTGCAAAACACATTCGACTCGTCCTATCCTTTAACAAGTAATCAGAAGAGGGGTTCACGAATTCCAGGCGCAGCACATACCTTCTCTTCACCACCCTTTGTGCCCATGTCGAACTCATATGCAATGATGTTTCCGTTCGCGAAGCCAACATATAGTTCGTTCGTTCGTCTTGGGTTCCATGCAAGCGCTCGAATCTCATTCACTTCTGAACCGGCCTTCGTTGGAATATCGTATTGGCGAATAATTTCCAGCGACAGACTTGAATGAATCTATTGACGAAGCCTTACCACGAGTAAGATTATATGAGCAGCAAGCAAGCTTACCGTAAGCGATCCATTGATATCTGCCACTGCTATCATGCCCTCGGCGGAACCTGACTTTGACACAGGAGAATACTTGACGCTCGTCACCAAGGTTCCGCTTGATCGAGCTGGGCGCACTTTCTGAAAGGTGAGGGATCCAGGAAAGCTACCAGATAGTCTCTCATATGAATCCATCGTTCTTTGGCGGCGGGATATTGGAATGGGGTGGGTCAGAGGATTCACGGGTTATGATCATGCCCTTATAATATAACGGAGGCTAATTGTAACATTGCATGCTGAGCTAAAACGTGCCTCTAACCAGTAGTTGCAGAGTTTCAGTACTTGTGGGTAAATCCTTAAGTCTGGATCTGGATCCGTGGCCGCATCAATCGATCAACTAAGGTAGATCTATCGCACGTGTCCGCCACTTGGGCATGCCGTAGACCGTAGTCCTATATGCATTAATGTACATATGAGTATACGTACGTACGTTCTTCAACGTGTACATGTTACTTGCAGGTCCCCGCATTGTCCCCACATTGTTTTTGTATGTGTCGCGCTACGTTGCGACCGAGCATTGCAATTGAGTCTTTATGGTATAGGCACCTATAGAACCTACTTATGGTACCGGTGCATACGTACCTTAAGCTTCTCATTGCATTGTACTTCGCAATGAATACACCTGCTGGGGCCTCTGGTGAATCCACTCAATCGGCTGGAGTTCCTCCAGACCATCGATCATCTTTGCGGACTTCCCAGTCAGTACCGACGTCAGAAGCTAGTTGGCCTCCCCGACGTCGACCTTTGTATGTTAGTGGTATGTGCTCGCGCAACCCCTTTGTGTTTGCTGGTCTCACTTTAGGCCCGCCAACATGTCAGCGATTCGAGCCCCTTATCAAGTTCGAGGTCGTGCATTCCTCATGCCAGCCGCGGAGAGGATTATAACCAACAAAGATTTTGCGAGAGCTGAAAGACCTCACACAATTTACTCTGACCCCGAGTCTCAGACAGGACCTGTACGCCGCAGCCGGCGGACCACTACTCTTGACGACACAGCGCATACTTTGATGTCCCAATTACGCGTGAAGTCTCGGTTAGAGGCAATCGCGGAGCGCCAGCGCCAAGCTCGGAACTCATGGGCCATTCCTGCTCCGGACCCGAGACTTTACGACATTGCCCTACGGCAAGGTCGCTATAGACCCTCTACAGGTCCGTCTTCGGCTCCCATACTCGCTGTCGATGCCCCACGTCGTTACGCTGACGTCAATGATCCATCCACTTCGAATTCAACTTCAGATGCCTTGCTTATGCCAGGGGACATCAACTCCCCAATGCGTTCATTTGGCGATGGTTCGACGCCGATCACAGATGTCACAGATGCAGCCCTATTCTCAATAGTCTCTCCGGGTATGTGACCTCTGCAAGTGAATACGACGGTAGCCATTAATCGTTTCTCCCTATATATTAGAAGTCGCAGGATATCGCGCAAAGTCTCTGCAGTTTATTGGGGAACTATTCACTTCCCCCTTCACCGCGGCACAGGACTTCGTCGCCCGCAATTGTGCAGAGCGCTCCCGATCGAATACTCCCCTCATCTCATCAGCTAGTGTTGCTGTTCCCGTCACAATTGATCCCGAGGCGTATGACGCGGAGTGGTATGATGAAGTCAAAAGGCAGAGTCTCAGGCAGACACAGCTAGATGATGGGTCGGATGGGTCGCAGGACATCGACATGGAAGATGACATCATCGACCGGACGGTAGGAAAGGGCAAGGACAGAGATCGCGGAGGGAGTATGGGGGAAGACGTAGGACGAAACGAAGAATCTAAACCTGAAGAACCACAATTGGTGGACGATATCCAGCCGCAACCTTTCGAGGAGGATATTCGAGACAAATACGACGTTTCTTGTGCCATAGCCCAACTATGTGACTCCGTGCAAGGACTCATGGAGACCATTAGGGTAGATCGTCTCTTGCTGCGTCAGCAACTCGATGACAGCTTCCAGCGGGCGGCAGAACTGGTGCAGCAGCACCTTCCCAGACACCAAGATCCTGGCGACGACGTTGGGCCCCAGTCGAGGCGCAAGAGGGGCCAGCCAAAGGTCACGACAAATCCCAAACGCAGATCAGCGGATTCAACTTTCTTGGCGGTAAGTTTAACCTACTTACGATCTGTCTTACGATTGACGCCCGTGTGTTATCAATTATTTAGGCGCAGGTTCGGAAGTTCTTCGTAGAGCTTGTTGGCGGCGAGGAACATCTGTTACAGGAACGCGTAAGCCAAGAAGAGGCTGAAAACTTTGCCATCCTGTGGGAGGCGACCAAGGGAGTGGGAATCCCCGACTGTTGCGATGAGCGAAACTTTCGCTACGACTTGCTCGGGACCCCAAGGAGCCCATGGAACAGGTCGGCCGCCCGTGTCTTTACTCGAGCATTCAATACATCGGCAGAACTTGACTTTGACACCGATGTCTTAGAAGAGGCCTTTTTTACCTGGCTGAAATCCCTGAAGCAAGCGCGGAAGAAATCACAACTCTCCAGGACTGAACGACAGATAGCAGTGTCGATGTCACGCAGGAAGACAAGAAGGCGAACAGTAAGCGTTTGTTATTCGTGCGCAATTCTTCATATGTAACTTGCAATTGTCCTTCAGCTATTCCACATACGGCTTGATACAGCTCAGGGCCACCCTTTGTTGCAACGTCATGTACCCATGCTGGAACGATTAGGACCCGAAGGCATGTCTGACGATGAATCTGATGTCGAAGACGGCCACGATGAAGCGCGGCCCCGACCACGCCGCCCGGTATACAGAGTCAAATATCCTTGCTGGAGGGCCGCTGAAGTCGGGGAGTGGCTTGAAGTCTTCGATGTCGTTCATCTATACGAGCGGCGCGCAAAGCCTGATTTGCGTGGCCAGTATCCTCGCATCAGGGCGCGCGTTCCCCGCGTCGTGGACAATGAAGCAAAGCCCGTGCAGCAGTTGCCCGTCAATACGTATGACGCTACCTGGTTGGAGTCGCAGATAAACCCCAATCACAGACTTCGACCATTGGCTGATCGGTATGATTTTCGTCACGAGAATGGCCTCTTTAGGTGAGCTCAGTATGACTCTAAACTTGAGTCCCAGCGCGTTTACATCCTCCAGTTCAATCAATGTTGGGTAGTTTTGACTGAGGATGAGTCAGAGTCCAAACTGGATACGGGCTCTACTAGTATGGCGAATATCTCCGAATGCTATCTATATATGTTCACACTTACAATCAATGATGCCGTTCTCGGATGGCCCCTTATTATTCTATTTAGATGCAGCTGTAGTACACGTTAATGTTGTTCTAGTCAAGTACTGTATGTACGCGGTGTGCTATATGTATAGCCAGACATATCGTTTTGAGAATTCACCAATCTTCAAGTCACATGAGTTTTGATCATGATGACGGCCGGCCGGGCCGCTCCACGCAGCTTGACCGTGGCGCACTCATGTAGCGTACTTCTGAAAGAAAAGGAGTAAATTCAGTGGCGTTTGACATCGGAATGTGTCCGTTTGCAACTATGCATGTGGATGGAGCATGTCCTGGATTAAATATTGTGACTGTGCAACTACATTTAATTTAGGACATATACATATATATACGCACTAGCTATAGCTATAGATTGTACTACACAGAGCCGAAATGCCAATTATTCAGATCCTCCGCGCCCTGTTCCACGGTATTAGGGCCTTTATCGTTTTCAGTTTGGTGCGTGTACTTGTGGTGATCGTGGTACGCCTAGCGAAAGCTGGGGTGCGCGCTTATTGCATTGTGCGCGTCCTGTGGAAGAAGCACATATATGTTACGAAAGTGAGAACATCCCGTCTCGCGTATTCCACCTTGCTGAATTCTTCGTACTCAGGAATATCCGAGCGCTATTTTCTACAACACTTGCACGAAGCAAGTCCAGCTCGTCCCCCTTCGACCAAGTCGATATTGTCAAACTGGCTTACGTGCCATGCGCTTGAACGAGATCGACGCAGCACCCTACATCAGTGGTCCTGCTAATGATGGGAATATTCTACGAAACCGGTTCAACTTCTTTTTCCGCCCATTCCCACCAACAACGGAAATAGGTTCTCTCGTACCCCTCGATCCCAGGGAAGAAGGATATAGTCGCGAATCCTACACACAGCACGTACCGCGTCCGAAGAGTCACGTCGGCTTCACTTTGCTCTTCGAACCTGGGGAGGTCTCCTACGGATCTAACTACCTTATGGCGGACCGCATGACTGGGTTCCGCTCTTGGAGTGGGTCGGTGTTGGTCATCAAGACAAAGGGCCCGGTATTGGAGAAGCCTGCTACACCTTGGAGTGGCAAGGCGTGTGTGGAGAGTGCCAACGAGGCTGATATCCCACTGGTGGATCATTGCATCTTAAAGTGAGTGCGAATATCATTGAACGTCGAATTCTTATAAATTGCCACCTGGAAAGGCTTCTCGAATTCAGGCCTGATGCTCAGAACGATGACGATGAGACCGTCAACTTCGCCATGTAGAGACTCGTGTTTTTCCTTTCGAACCCTAAAGTTTCCTTCGCGAGACTTGTGTCATGCTTCACTAAATACTATCCTTCAATGCGATATATATTGATAGTTGATATTCATGACAGATTTGATATGATATCCATTCATCTTTGACCGCAGAACTGAGCTTTGGATCTGGACATGCTGTGCGACAAGATATTTCGGGGCGTGCCGTTGAAGGGGATAGGCCTGTCCGGTTGTGAGCGCAGATTCATTTCTTTTTCACGCTTTTCGGAATGTGATGGTGTTCGATGATGCAATGCTTAAACATGGAAGAAGTAGCGCTGGCTGTGTGGCCCCAGCTAAATTTGCATACGTGTGGTACCTGCACTGCGGGCGGGCCTAAATAATTGACCGTTAATATAGGGGAGGTTACGAAGGATGAAACGTGTATATTATCACCGTGTCATTAACGATAGAAGCGTGGAAATATAACAATTATAAACCAAAAAAACTTCAAAATATCCGAGCATGAGAGGTTCGCAAATACCACACACTTGTAAAAAGTGATTGGCTCGCAAATTTGTAGGTCAGGGAGCCTAGGGGCGATAGTTAGGGGCAACAGATGAAAGCAAGTCAGGTGACTTCTCAGGCCAACTCCCGGGCCGTGGACCAGTCGAGGCGCCGAATGCTCATGTTGCTGGTGACAAAGAAGTTGCTCGCTGAAACGAGCAGGATGGGTTTGAATTCAGGGACGAACGATGTAATACGGTAGTTGTATAGACCTTAGCTGGTGACCCCCCTTAAGCTTACCATTTTTATAAATCAACAACCAACGTAGCGTTAACAAGATCTTCATGATAGCCGACAAAATCAGCATGTCGAGGGTGAGGCTCGACTGTCAACTACTAAGCGAACATACATTCGAACTCTGATCGCGATCGGCGAAAGGTCAAAGCGTTTGCGCCTGCGTGTCAATAGTGAGGCGATGACACAGATACATATATGGCAAACGCTTTGACCTTTCGCCGCTTACTGACTGGACAGAGAGCACATGCTCGCTTACTACTCGACAGTCAAATCTCGCCATCAACATGCACATGCTGTCATACGCAGGCATTTAGATACCAGCCACTTTCCGCCAGCAGTACATATATGGCAAACGCTTTGATCTCTAGTCGATCGCGTCAAGGCCTCCAGAGTCGACAAACTTACGGTAGTACCCCTAGAATTCCAACGCGGTTTCTGTTCGGTGGAGCTGTTTCCGATTGACATGTTCAAGTACAATTATACGCCATAATAACAATCAAGATACTATTCGCAAACATGTACATCGTCGGTGGCGATAATTTGGGGGTGTGGCATCTGGAGGTCGTCGATTCTCCGACAATATCATACGAATTCGACGCACAATCCGTTCACGTTCGACCCTACACATCTCACTATTCATAATCGGCGGCAGCTGCATGCGTGATTCAGTAACGACACTCTCACACACCTATGGAATGTTCATGCATGGTATGGCTGTTTATGGATTATGGACGTGCCGATCAATATGTTTCCGGCCACACTGGCGAAATGATCACGATATATCCGGTTCGAAAGAGTAAACGTCAACTTGGTGTATGTAAGGCTGGCCTGGGAGAGATTGGCTGGCAGATATAGAGCGAGCAAGGCGTCGCACGGTGGTATATACGATATTACTTCTGCATCTTCTGTACCGCCCCTGATTGGGAATACTTTCTCCTTCTCGCTGGCCGTTGCATTTGCTCGTCCGCCGAAATAATCGCCCCGGATCTTGTCTTTCGAGGGCTGAGCCTAAGTGACACATCGTCAGACTGACGGGCACGCTTGCGCTTCGTTTGGGGAATTGGTGTTAGAGGCGAAAGTGGTCCCTGCAATAGGCGTGTTAACGGCGATGGAGATGTACATGGATTATTGGCAGCGTTGGTTGATGCCCGGGTTGGCTGGTATTTTGAAGTTCAATACCCGTCATTAATTAAGTGTAGAACAACACCTCACCGTCTCCGGGACTTCTAGGACTTCTGGGGTTTCAATCACATCATGTGAGGGGGTGAGGGGGGCATGCTCTACCGATGTCTCGGTGGATTTCGCGGTGACAGAAGCTAGCGGCTACAAAGAATCAAGACGGATGGAAGGCGTGTTTGAAAAGAACAACACTTACCGTCTGCGTATTCTCGTCTCCTGGCCCAATCACATCCTCTGCGGGGGTAAGGCGGAGTGGCTCTACTGATGTCTGGGCGGATTCCCCGGTCATGGTCTTCGGTACTTCAACTTCTCGTAAGGGCGGTGTACATGCGACAGGGGATGTCTGGGTGGATTCCTCGATTATGGTCTTCGGTACTTCAACTTCTCGTGTGGATGAGACAGGGGATGTCTGGGTGGATTCCTCGGACATGGTCTTCGGTACTTCAACTTCTCGTAGGGGCGGCGTGGATTCCTCGATTATGGTCGTCGGTACTTCAACTTCTTGTGTACATGAGACAGGGGATGTCTGGGTGGATTCCTCGGTCATGGTCTTCTGTACTTCAACTCGTAGTGGGGGCGGGCATGTAACAGGGTCCGTCGGCAATGTCTGGATGGATGCTGTCGTCGTCTTGGTCTTCGGCATCATATCAAGTGGAACAATATCACATGTACATTTCCTTTGTACATTTACCTGGGTGGACTTCGATGTAAAAGCTCTCACAATCTCGACGATATGTTCTGTCTGAGTAGCAGTTGTAGCAATAGTTTGCGCGACACTGAGGTCAGAAGCCGTTTGGAGGGGTTCAGCAGCCTGAATAGCCTTCTCAGCAGTGGTCGCCGCAAAATGGGCACCGGCCTGTAGTGGTAGCGTAATCGTGGCGATAGTGTCTAAGCGCTGAATATACAGTCTTCGATTAGGAAACCACCCAATAGTCATTAAATAACTTACATTGTACAGCGCGTCGTCTTTCACAGACCGTACTCCCACGATATGGTCATGAAGGAGGCCATTCTATGACAGAAACCTTCATGCGTCGAGTACCGTCTGAATACATTGAACTCACTTGGTATCTACAATCTTCTAAAGATTGCCTACATGCCGTGTATTCAGCAGCGATACGGCATCCCTTGTCGCAATTGAGCGAGATCAACACGGTATGGAATGGTTTACGCTTACTTCTTGGATTAAAGCAGCGTTCTAATCTTCGTCATGTTCCGTCAACACGTTGCAAGCTTGGCACTCACACTCTGTTTCCATGACTGCACCTCGCCCTTCATTATCTCTGCACTTGTGGACAGAGTCGAGACCTAGGTTGGTGGTTTCAACTTGGGGGATACATGCTACAGAAGTCGAGACCAAGAGTCATACCAGACGGGAATTTTCTTCACAAAGAACTGCCTGTCGCTGGAGAAGCTCGATAATCTGCAAGTAAGCACCTTCAGTGATATTTACAGGTGACAATATAACATAGCCGCCCACAGTATTCTCCAGCAGAACCTTTTCGTTACGAAGCTGGTTTCTGTCCATGGATGCCTATAATGCGGTGGTCAAATTCAACAACCTCGAATCGGGGAGGGGCATACCTCTTGCTTCACACGCTCCAGCTTCATAAAAGTGGTGCATCGATATCAGAAAGGTTCGAGCCATGGGAATGGGATTCATGTAGGCCCGTCCGGCTTACCTCATGCACCAGACTCTCCTTGTCAGCGATGAGTTTGACCGTCGTTTCGCCAGCGTTCAACTTCGAATCGGATCAAACAATCATGACCGTGATTGCAAGCAAACGAAGAGCAATACGAACCTCTGAATGCCCGACTTGGCTTACCAGAGCGTCATTCGCCACTTGAAGCTGGCGGATCTTGAGTCAGGTTTCGGTCAGGTTTACGGATATAATCTACCAGACTCCAACAACTCGCCTTTTCCCCTGTCGATTGATTTACGAGCTGAAAGTCAATTTCGAGGGTCCTATACTAGAAATTTAATCAGTATTTGCACGCAAATATGGGCATTAATTCAACCTTCATGGCTAATCCATTCCTGTCCGCAAGAAGAGCGACGCGCTAAAGCAATCATGTTAGTATGAGCCGGCTTACAAAATATGACACTTTGCTTCATTCTCTAAGCTCTTCTTATCTCCGATGAGAGACGCCTGTTGGAATCGAAGGGAAACAAGCTGTCAACAAGTCAAGTTTAGGGATCATGAATAGGCCGCGTGTAGGGAGAGATTTACCTCTTCCTTCAAGAATGAATTGTCCCGCTCGAGTATTTTCTGTTGACTTGTGAGGTTCTCCACCTAACTGGTGATTAGATCAAGGTGTTCAACGACGTGAGCATAGCCATGCATGCCTTCTGCCTTTCCACCGCAAGGTCGCTTCGCATGAATTCGAGCTGCGGGGAACGCTCAGTGCAAGCGGATGTTGGAATGTGGCAACAAGTACTCACAGTTCTGCCGCTCTTGCCTTCGCGTCTACCTGCAGCCAATGATTCCTTGAGTGTGTCTAAAGCCTTCTTGCTTTCTTTGAATTCATCCTTAGCAACAGAAAGTGCCTATATGCAATAATGTTACAACGCAGGGAGGCCGGGAAAGCGGAGATGCAACGTACTAAGTTGCTAGCTTCCACAATTTCGACCATCCGATGCAGAGATGTCTGATCATAAGCTTCGCTTGAGACCGCACCAACATCGTTGCGCGAGGGAGTGATGTGCATGTTAGATAACCACAACGCAATGCCGTCTGAGGCTTGAAGAGGTTGGGGGTAACATTGATGCGGGGGTGAAGAGTCCAAAACCAAATTGTTATTCCTTCCGATCGAGGGAGTGTCGGGACGCACAGTAACGGCAGCATCGACATATTCCGTGGGTTCTTTAGGCAGTCTGAGCTTTGGCTGACCTTGGACATAATTTCCATCGAAGGGAGGCACCTCTGGCTCTGGGTCAACCGCGGGGGAGCATTCGAGATCCGCAGCAACGGCGGCGCTGACGTCTTGCTGAAGGTCTTTGGGCGGGTCGACCTTTGGCAGGTCCTCGCTGCAATTTCCTTCCAAAGGCGGCGCTTCTAGCTCTGGGTCAAACGCGGGCTCTGAGTCCACCGCGGCGGGGGGGGATTCGAGATCCGCAGCAACGTTAACGGCGGCATCGACGACTTGCTGATCTTCGCCGCAGTTTCCTCCCAACGGTGGCGCTTCTAGCTCTGGGTCAAACGCGGGCTCTGAGTCCACCGCGGCGGGGGGGGATTCGAGATCCGCAGCAACGTTAACGGCGGCATCGACGACTTGCTGATCTTCGCCGCAGTTTCCTCCCAACGGTGGCGCTTCTAGCTCTGGGTCAAACGCGGGCTCTGAGTCCACCGCGGCGGGGGGGGATTCGAGATCCGCAGCAACGTTAACGGCGGCATCGACGACTTGCTGATCTTCGCCGCAGTTTCCTCCCAACGGTGGCGCTTCTAGCTCTGGGTCAAACGCGGGCTCTGAGTCCACCGCGGCGGGGGGGGATTCGAGATCCGCAGCAACGGCGGCACCGACGTCTTGCTGAGGGTCTTTGGGCGGGTCGACCTTTGGCAGGTCTTCGTCGCAGTTTCCTTCCAAAGGTGGCACTTCTAGCTCTGGGTCAAACGCGGGCTCTGAGTCCACCGCGGGGGAGCATTCGAAATCCGCAGCAACGGCGGCGCCGACATCTTGCAATTGCTTGGGGTCTTTGGGTGCTTCGACATTTGGCTGACCCTCGCTACATTGGCCTCCAAGGGGAAGCGTCTCTGGGCCAGATGTACAAGGCTATCGGCCATAGATGAGTGAATATTGATCTCGCATGTAATGTGGCATACCGGGAGTAATTCAAGTGTTTGATCTTGATCATTTTCAGCGTCGCGTGGATCGGAATTGTCTTCAACGACTTCGCCTAGGGCCACCTGAGCGCTCGTGATTTGAGTATCTACGGGGTTCGTGCCCATCAATAGTAGCATCAGGCTCGCAGCTTGAACGACCAGCAATGGTGTTCCCATGGAACTTGGGTGGAAATAGTACGGAGGGTGCAATGGTGTAAGTATAGGTGACGCGACGTTTAAGTACCGCCAGTCATTGCCAGTATTAATGTCATAACCTTTGTTCTCTGGAATGGGCGAAACCCTTTGTGTCCCGCCTTGAGGCCTTAAAGACTCTTAAAGGCTTTGACGTTTCTTACACATGGCCATGGCACACGCTGGCGCACGGGGGAGTGCTTCAGATCACCTGACTTACTCAATGCCGGATGCACCCGTACAAGAAAGGTGCCTTTCTTGTGCGTGCATCGGTACAGTAATTGACTAGTATTGACCTGCCAGTGGAACAAGACCATCAGACGAAATTCTCAGTCGAACGGGCATGTAAGTATAATCAGCCCGGTTTAGGGCGACAGAGCGAAGAGTCACTTCGCACAGGAAGAATACTAGAGCTGTGTAGAGTTATGTGTAAATTGTGCGCTCAATTGTAAAGTGTTCCCTTCCACAGCGCGGGTGCACCCGTTCTACACAAATTGACCTCGCGAACGTACGCAAACCCTGGCGTGTCAGCGAGGGCGACCAATCGAATACCCTCGTCCAGTGCGTACGCAGATTCATTCACCCAACCTGCCATACCTATCATGTGATCGTTGCCAGCCACATCCCCTCCGATGATAATCACTCGTTCGCCGTGTCTCAAGGAAAGATTATCGGGAATGATCTTCTTCAGCAGAATCTTCTTGGTTGTGAGGTTGCTCTGTTCGCCCATCTTCACGAAAATGCGCGCAGCCCAGCGATCCAATGCCTCCGTCACCACCGTATATCCACTGACCGCATTGTCAGTCCGATAAGATCCATCGTCGAAAAGAGTGCCTAGAATAAGTATTTGGAACTTCTTGTACATCATCGCAGGGTTCCTTAACCAATGGCCTGCAGGACAGTGTCAGTACTTGCCCGATGGGTAGAAATAACTCTCAAACATACGAGTGAAGCGATCATGTGCTGTGTAATCCAAGATAATGTCTTGAGTATATTCGTATGCCACCTGGTGCCACGTAGACTCTGATTGATCACCACATGGGGTCATTGCCATAGGCGCCGAAGTAGCCGGAGCAATTGCGGATGGCTTAGCACGGAGATGTGGGGGTAGGTGGATTGCCTCCATGACCGGTAATCTAGAACTACTGAGGGATCAATATTGGACATATAGCCGTATACAAGACGCACTATTTCTCCTGCAGATGTCGAGCTGATAGTTGAACTGTAAAGCAGGTGATGTGGTTGAGTTTGTTGACTTCAAACTCGAGTATGGCCGTGTCTTCCGTGTCTTCCATGCTCTGGTCGCGGTCGTCGCCATTGGAATTACTATTATTCGGCGGGTTAACCAAACGAGAGCCTACAATGTGGCCTTCGTAACCCCTGAGCGCGTGGTCAACGATCACCACTTCGAGTCCTCGAAAAGGGTCACCCGTAAACATAGCTTGGGAATATTGGGGATTCCGTGTATTGGGCGGGAGCTGGAAAGGAGCGGGCCCGGATTGACTGCATTGTGCTATAATTCGTGCATTCCGAGCATCCGGTGGGGTTCGTATGCATCCGAACGGTATGCTAACCTGTGGGAATCTGTGAGCTAACCTCGCATCCGTGAAACTACAAGTATCTCACCATCCTGCCGATAGACTGCAGTGCTTGCTCGCCGCTTGCGTCAGCCGGTTCGTCGAGGTATATCCGGGCTTTGGCTTCATCCACACCAACATAAAATCCTGAACGTCCCTTAAGAGTGCCCAGTATAATCTCCACCTCGTCACCAAGATCAACGGTTCGCTGGACGTCTGATACCCTGACATCTATCGTCTGCTCTGCATCGGTGTCGGGAGAGATGACTGTCGTATGATGAAGGTATTTGCATATCCTCCCTTTCAATCCAGTGTAGGGGCCTGCTATCACCGTTGTTGTGCTACCCTGCGGTCCCGCATGAGCCAAATCCTCTTTCGGCACCTCAATGTCCTCCCACCAGTATCTACCCTTCATCCGTACTGATAGGGCGGGATCGGTAGCTACGCCTTCTTCAACTATGCCTTTGAATCCCTTCCATGGACCCTGGGTTACCTCAAATTTCTCTCCTTGACGAATTTGTAGATCTCGAGCTTGGTTAACGAACTTGCAGATCTCGGTGTGTCCCGTAGCTTCAAACATGTCCAGCTCGTGAGCAGTAGGGTGTATATCATGATACACAAGTTGATCCACGTCTATTCTCCTGACTTCCAGTCCCGAAAGGTATTGCCCGTCGGAACTCACCGTCTCGAGATTGCCAATACCGTCGGAAGTAAACAAGGCCCGGTCGGAGGAGGCCCCCCCCTCCTTGACAGAAGGGTCCATTTTGAGGGCTGGTGGTGCAGCAAGGCGCCTGCGTGTGCCGGGGACTGCGATCAATTCGCGCGGTACCACAAGGACGAGGGCGTGCCTTGCGTCCATATTGTAGTTCACAATGATACCGAGATTGTGTCAATATCGAGTACGGTCACGGATTCGGACAAATCGTTGTTGCTCGCTCGCCAGCTTTTCGACTTCACTGACGAAGTTTTTTACCATTGATAGTAGGGCCAACCTTTCGCTGATGGGTACCAAGTCGACGGGGCCACCTTCAGCCTGGTAATATCGAAGCCAGACATTGTTTATGCCCGTGAGAACGGTGAGGGCAGCACCGTAGTTTCGAGCCTCAACGTAGACAACACCAGAGATACCTTCTCTGTAGAAGGCACTGTCGACCCCATCAATCTTCAGGGCCGAGACTTTGTTGAATATAGTTGCAACAACGCTAAGTTCACTGCCAGGCTTGAAGAGAGAGTCAGCTGCTGTATCGAATTTTATGTATAGGAGATGATGGCCTACTGTCACGGCGACTTTCCAAATGTCTCCGTCTGTGATAGAAGGGAGATATGCGACAGTAGTCTTCCACCCATCTGTTTGTTTCTTTTGTTCCGCCGTGTGTTGAGCTTTCCAAGCGGATCGCTGGCTACCTCTGTAACGATCGATGATGGCGTTCACCATGGACTCGGCATCAGTATTCCAGAATTCCAGCGGGTCGGTGTGATGTCTGTTAGTAATCAAGTGGCTGGAAGGTGTCTCGGGTTCATCTGAGATAAAGGCTGTAAAGCTAAGCATTAAATTGGAGATGGGAGATGATGTTTTTGAGGGCACTTGCAATCTGTATCAATGTCGTCGTGGTCGTCATCATCATCTGAGTTTTCCACCCCGGCCTCGATGTCAAGGAAAGCAAGTATCTGGACCACTGTGTTGGTACGATATGGGAGCGCAAAGATATGAAATTGAATCTCACGTCTCGGTATGGTCTCATGGCTGGCTACAGGTGTCAGGCATGAGGCTTGGGAGGTACGTCGGCACGCGACCTTCGAGGTCACATGATTTGATGTCACAACGCGATACTACTATACAATGCGTTGTTCCGAGTCAACTCGTCTGGCAACTAGTCGAATAGATAGCAAGGAGGCCCCCGAAGAAAAGGGCCTCTCACGACGCAACAACTGAGGAGGGAAGTGACATTTTTCATAGCGCAGGTAGGCGCTGTATATCCTGCACGTAGTGGTATGTGAAAAAACACGCGGAGTATGCATGTGAGAACGAATACAGTTGCTTGATAGTGGCAGAAACAAGAAGTAAACGAATCGAGGGAATAATATACATGCAAAATACTCGTGCATCGAAGTGCAATCCTTGCATCATCATCTACAGTCTCCTCTACAATCGGTACGTCTGCAATGTTGACAGCCGTTGTGGCATGCCCCTCGACGCAATGCTCCTTTGCACACTGAGGAGTTCTGACCACATTTTAGGCAAGTTGGTAACCTCTTGCGTTTAGTGGGTAACTGGGGTGTAAAGACGGATTCGCTATAGCTAGGTTGAAAAGAGGCGCTACTGAAAGCAGGGACAGCTCTTTGAGCA
This sequence comes from Pleurotus pulmonarius, assembly GCA_012980535.1. Lineage (NCBI taxonomy): Eukaryota > Fungi > Basidiomycota > Agaricomycetes > Agaricales > Pleurotaceae > Pleurotus > Pleurotus pulmonarius. The sequence goes on along the minus strand of SJKF01000011.1, from coordinate 1,732,303 downwards.
ATAGTCGACGATTGGCTCGCGGACTGAAGGTGATGGCTTGAAGGGGGAAAAGCGGGGGTTAACATTGTGCTCCTCTGGCTCTGGCGTGCTAAGGGCACTGACGGGCCATAATCATTAGGAGGAGCGTTGCAGAATGTCGCCGTTTCTCGGGTTTCATTTTTCGCGAAGGATATCGCGGCGGAAAAGATATCATGGGGTTGATGCGCGCCCTCTATGCTGCTGAGAGCAGGACTAGATCTGTGAGAGATGGCCGAGGAATGGGTCGAGGATTCAAGGCGAGAACTTGAAGCAAAAGAAGCAGGGGTAGTGCTCCTCTGGTCATGGTCTCGATTTTCACCAGTGATATGTGATTCTGTAGAGTCGGATGACCGCTCGGGTGCCCTAATCAAGGAGTAGAAAATGCGGTCAGGCCTGAGTCCTATGTATATAGGAGAGAAACACCTACGTTCGCTTGAGATTAGGCAAATTGGCCGATGAATGTGGTAATATGCTGTCCATGACCGTGATCGACATCCAAGCGTACAACAAAAGCCACGAAAATTCTAGGCATTCATGAATAGTCTCGCAATTGCGGAACTCGTCTGCAATTTGAGCACATCGCTGCAAGCTCTGAGGGGAGACAAAATCGACTGCAATTTTGATGCAGGACGTTATGTTGGACACCTGGATACGATACCTGTGAACGTAGGGTAGACCAAAAGCATGGGACATTTACCTGGTGGGCACACCCCGCTGGAATGAAAACACAATCACCTTGTGTTTGCTCAAATGTGAACGGTTTAATCCCTTTGCTTTCCAAGACATCCAACAACTCGGGCGTCAGATATACCCGATGTGAATTTATGCCGTCGGCCAACTCAGGGTATTGTTGTTTCAAGACTTGACGGATAGTGTTCGAGTCATCGCTGGCGAAAATATGCCACAAGGCCCTGCCATGTGCCATGATGTTCACAGCGTCTGCCATATCCATATGCAACCGAGTACTGCCATGGTGATCATTGTCATACTTGCTTGCAGTTGCGGCGTAGACCTTTGGACCTATACATCTATCGTTAACCATTGTTATACTTCCCTACTTTAGATCATACGCTACCGATGTCGGGTTTGCAAACATAGTCCAACGGATACATGGCAGCAAGGTTGAGCGGTCCATCATCGAAGGTATACATTGGGACTGGAAGGGCGCTCTTGAAATCACGAGCTAGTGTTGGTGATTTGTCCTTGAATAACATATCCTCTGGGTAATCCTATCAAACAAATGTCAATGGAATGGAATTTCCGGAGACGGAGAAAACTCACCTTTAGCTTCCGAATTGGTCCGTCTGCCTTTGATTTTTCCAAGTCCTTGAGGAACGCATTCACCGTCGTCCTTGTTACGCCGTCTGTTTCACAGTCGATAATGTCACACGGGTCGTGTCCGAAAAACTGTGAAATGCCCATTGGAGACCAGTCGTAGAGTAATCCAGGCGCTCCACGGACCACCAATGGCAGGGCCCGTGACCAGATGGTCTCAAACTCGACATCGGTGCACCCCCCCTCTATGACAGGGGTGGTTCTGTCCATAGGATTCAGAGCAGGCTCGATAATCCTCGCCAGGCAGTCACTGGTTTCTGCCCTTTCAAAGTGATGTTGTGGAGCGGATTTCAAGTCTTGGTGCAAACGTTGAAGCTCAGCAAGAGATATGGCCGATGCAAGCACCATTGCAATGGGCTGGATGCATCGGTCGCACTCTGGAACTGATGTTTCACATGTCAAACAGCACATTGCACCGCAGAGCGGGCAAATCCAGGATACCAACCCCAGCGTCCACTCACAACGATCTGCCAAATCTTATCAGATGAAGGACTTTGACCACAATGCGATATCTACCACACGTAATCGCTATGTTTAGGGACTTCTGCATTGCGACTACATCTGCTTCGGATGAATGTTCTGTGAAGGTTGCCAGCGCCTGTGAGACGAGTGTAAGCAGAAGCGGGGCAATCGCAGCCTAGTATATGCATATGTAATCAGCGATGAATATGTAAAGTTCGACGCAGAAAGCAACCAACTTTCATCAGGTCAACGTGCTCGCGGGTCATTCGAGGATTGAAAACGCGGGGAAAGTTGATGTCAGATTGTGTGTTTCTCCTCGGGTACCAATTGGTGAAATCCCCCCCTCTGAGGTCAGGTTTGCGTTGCGAATCCTGCGTAGTAATCCTTCTCAAACCTGGCAATGAATGAGATTAGGCGTCAGGAAGCTGATGAATGAGAGGTAAACGTAAACCTTTGAATCGACATAAATCTGCCGTATGCGTGGTAACCTGTTGACATTCCAGACACTTTGACAGAGACCGACAATGCTTCTTAATCTTTGACTGAAATTGGGTACAGGCGCAATCTTGAACAACCCATGCGGCGGTGGAGTCGTCTTCAGACTGCGTCAGGTCAGACAAGACATCTTCGTCGATATCATTTGACATCTGGATTCTGGTCTCCGTAAATTGGGGTCATATCGAACGTAACCATGCGACTCACTGTAGTAGGTATGATGGGAAATGGTTTCGGGGCGCTTATTGTTATGTTTCGTATAAGATATCTACTGGCTACTTAGTGTTGAACGGTCGTAAGATCTGCTGAAAGAACGAGGCAAAGTGAGGCGGGGAATGCCGACTCTTGAAGTCACATGAGTTGAGATATGATAAGATAAGGGTCTGGCGTCTACACCCCCTCGGGCCGTCTGCTCAAAAGTAAAGAACGGCGAGCGACAGACCTCGGCCTTTACTATGGAAAAACCACGGTCCGCGCCTACTAAAAGGGATGGTATAATATGCGGATCCCCAGTGCCTATGACATAGGCACTGGCGTGTGGGTTTAACTTTCTAGGATGCACGCACTGCAGCGGTCCGAAGTAAGTCAGGTGACTCGAAGTCTGTATTCTTAGTCTCCTACATGTCGCTACACAGTTCGCTAAAGGCTGTACAATTTGAGGTTATAGCATCATACATATATCGACAAAGATATACCTGTTTCTTCACCTCGCCCTTGTCAATAAGACGCGCGGCACCCGGGCAAGGGGCACGATAAGAGGCAAGGGCGATTAGTGTGAATGAACGAAGTTTCTTCTTTGCTGTTCCTGGTAGAATTTAGGGTGAGTGCATTGTGCGCAGTCTGACGAGAACCCGGAACAGACTTGCTAGATTTATTCGTCTACGCCGTGCTGGAGGATCCTGCTATCAATAGACAATTTTGATTTCGTTCACACACGCGGCCCAGCGCCTCGTAACGTGCCCTGCGTTCCATTCTTTGCAATCACATCAAGCTTCCGTGGAATTTCGACATTCCAACGTCCTACGTCATCTGTTCTTTTGGAACACCATTGAACATCCTAACATCTGACCGGACTCTAGCTTGTTCGGCCAGCATAGATCCACCCCCGATACGGAATATCGGTCTCCTTTGTAGGATATGACTCTTCGAGCAATGTTTCTCCTTTTGGCTTCTTCCATTGATCCGTGTACGTGACAAAGGTGCGCAGACAGAAGAAAAATCGCATTTAAAGGAGACATTCGATAGTCAGTGACTGACCTTCTCGTGTCGGGTTCGGTCGTTATGTCGACCCTATTCCAAGATGATAGCACAACAGCGACGACTGTGTATCCCCTATCCACCTTGCTGGCGGGAGGTGATTTGGAGCGTAGTATTCGTAATGCTGCCCTGGAGTCGGCCCTCACAAACGCAGCTCGGTCAGTCATTAATTTATGGTGATGTTTATCACCTCCCGTCTAAACATAATCTTCAGGCGCAGGAGCTTCTGTGGTCCAAGGGAAAAGAGAGGATCGAACGGGGAGCCTGTATTTCTCTTGCCTCCACCGAACCGTAAACCCGACGGGATGCCAAGTTCCCGCGTAGCTCGAGGTGCTTTCCAGTTGAGTCGCGCTCTGAACTATGGTACCTTCCATCATATACTCAATGTTCAACTCTAGAGACGGGACATCCGAAACATCGACGCCGTTGTTGACCTCGAAGCCACGGTTGACCCCAACGCCGCTTGGAATACTGGTGCACCCTAACACGGCCTCACACGCGAGCTCCGATTTGCATTGCGTGTCCGCAGCCGACGAATGCAAGCATTACATGGAACTGGCGCGGCAGGCTGATAGCAAACTCCTATGGCGTTGCATATGGCAAGCAACGGGGTCGAATGCCCCTTGTCATTACACATCCAAAATCGGTAATGTCCGAGAACACATACAGCTAGAGCACCTACATATCACGATCGGGTGCGTCATTTGCTCTTTGTTTGTCTCGAATTGAATGTTAACTCTCTTGGGTCAGACGATTGGTATGTCCAGAATGTCAACAGACTTTCAATCGAAACGCCATGCTTGTTGAACATTGCCGTACACAGTAAGTCCTCGTCTTCCCCAACATCATGTTTTCAACAGCTAACCGCGCCGAAAACTAGCCCGAGCATGGAATCTAAACCGTTCCCATGCCTGTACGAAGGCTGCGTTGAAACCTTTGGTAGCAGTGGCTCACAGAACCGTCACTGGGTGAAAGCGCATGGCCATGTCACGAAAGCAATGAAACAGCGATTGAAGAACAACGCATGCACACCCGACTTTTCATAGGTTCAACTCAAGCGAATACTTGACAACTTTGCCAGGTCGTCTAGGCCTGTCGCTCACCCAACAGAACTAATTGCAAGTTCACGACTACGAACGATCCGGTTGCAATCTTATTTCTTTACGCCGGAAGCATATATATTAGTGAGGTCGAGTCCGAGTTTTTGACGATGATTGGCGGCATTGAGGACGGCAAAGGGCGACATGCTCAGTCGCTCCAGGGCCAACGCGATATCTTGCGCACACGTATAATCATGTAATCTGTAACAAGTTCCTATCAACGATCGAGCTCGCCAACATGTGGCCATGCATGCATATGATGTCCGAGAATAATTAGAAGTCAAAGACTATTGAACGATCGTATTGTGTCAATTGAGCCAAGCTGGCCAGCGTCGGCAGCGATACACGAGTTTGCGGCCCGACTGCTGAATCTGCAAAACCGATTCGCGGCCCACAACGACCATGGATCTGCAAGCATGATGGCAATTGCAAGAGAAGGTATATTCCACAATAACGTATACGTAATGGAGTTGGTGGTACACTGTGTATCCAATCCTCTTATTTGCTAGACCTTGTACTGTTGCTCGGAAGTCCCGATATCTTCATCGCTGAACGGTGGTAGAGCGGACAGATCGGGGCTGCAAGTACCACGGGGAAATCATCGTAATACAAGAGATGGGTGATATACATGCGACCGTGATTATACATGCTACGGACAAACCATTGTAATACAAAACATGGGCGATATACATGCGATGTGTCATCATAGACGGATGATATGTAATGGTGTGTTTTGCGACGATTGCGATCGCGCAGGATGTTGTTACACCGCGGCGGTGCCCGAATCATCGAGTGTATAGGCCGTCTGTTATTTAGGCGAGCGTCGGTTGAGTTGTGCTTGCAAATTGCCATGGCCATCGTTCTATTGCAATTGAGACATCACTGCAACACCGGAGGGTGAACTCTGAACCTACCGCAGATTTCGATGGTATGTATGCTTTGGGAAGAACACATGCCCTCCCCACTGCCACAATTAAGCCAAGAGATGCCTAGTGTGCCGCGGTCCAGGCCGCATTGAAAGTGACTTGCCTGAAATTAATGGCAGCTTGAGCAAAGAGCTATTTAAACGGGCGTACTAGTACTTACTGGTATAGTTGGATCTACATCTGTCTGCCATTCGTATGACCCGCGATCGAGATCGCTGTGGGCGAACATTGACAGTCGCCCATCTTGAAGAGTGAGTGTCACGTCTGTAGCCGAAATACCCTGCATGTCAATCTCCACAAAGGAGATGTCTTTCCTCTCGTATCGCCGCACCCTAGACAATTCCAATCCAATACAATGGCAGAAAGAAGGAAGGCACGCTTACGTTATTGGGCGCACCCTAGTCCTCTCTGCGTACGCGTCCTCGATAAATTCTGCGTCAGAACTTGAAGGTCCCCATAATACACGGCTCCCCTGTGGTAGACGTCGGAACGATCTTCGGGCGACAGGATCACCTTGCGGTGCTTGAGCTGCAACATTGTCACTGCATCCGAAGCCGTGAATGCATGGTCGGAATCGTGATCGGCGACGTGCACTACGACTGCCTAAGTCTCGCGACTTCGAATTCTCCTCTCGCTTGTAATGATCTTCGAGATAAGTGTGAAACGTCTACATCCATCTTTAGTTCTTGCTCATCCTACAGGATCAATATGAATGTTCATTATACCTGCAATTGCTGTGGTTCCAGCGGCCACCGAATGATCCACTGATACTGTAGAGTCATAAGAAAAGCCTTTTGCTTAGATGAACCAGAATTGGTTTTGGCATATGCAGAGACGAAATTAGAGAGGAATCTCCTTTGTTCTGGGGACACCATATCCTCAATGCAGAGGACGACAATTGCAACGGTAATGTATGTATATACTGGCGTGTATCACAGGTCACGTGAATGTTCTCAGGTAATTGTTACCGCATCAGCTTCGTCGTAGAACATGCAGACTGCGATGAGATGTTCTGAAGGGCCTATGTGTCTACACCTTCATCATGTCTAGTAGTACAGTTCGGACTCACATATCTCACACTAATAGCGGGAGTAGCAATATGGCCGTGGACCTAGACATAATGACGTTGTCGGGATTTCATGAAATGACTGACCACATGGTGTTGCGTCGGCGCTATAATCTGATAAGATAGGTTCAAACGCGAGAGCGAAGAGCTCGGTGGCCACTCACTCGATATCGCCACGAATTAAAGTGGGCAAGAAAGAGAAGAGATGGGCATATCAACGTTCAAGTGTACCGTGTTGACATGGTCTCGAACTCTTGGAATTACGGGTGGCTTCTTGAATAGGCATCAAGAAAATGGACAGAGTGATATATACATGTAAGCAAGGAACTACCAACTGGGAGCGTTAGCAGTATATGTAGCCAATGATGAGGACAATTCAAGGAGAAGGCGAGCCGTGAGTCATGAAATAGTTCTTCAGTATGGGGAAGTCGGCTATGGATGCGTCAATCATTGAAGAAAAGGGATTCCCCTCGTATTTTGCAACAACAATATTTCCTCGCCAGGCTAATCTCTCCTTGAAGGCGGGCCCTTGAATCTCGCGAAGGAAATTGTTCAGAGGGAAAGGTAGGCCATCGCTGGAGACCGTCGGGTAGAATATAATGTAGGGGTGGGTGAACTTGCAGTTCATGCCATCCAACGCCTCCACCAACTGGAAGATTATATGTTATCACAACTCCGTGAAGATGGCTGGTTAATCGCTGTACGGGCATACCTGATATTTCCATGCACGTGGACCTAAGCCCTTGGAAATGTAGTCCATAAACTGCTCAGGACGAGGCAGGCGTTGCGGATAGGCATGATGACCTGGCACCGCCAATATGAGGCTGAAGAAGTGAGTTTCAGATAAGGATCATACATAATTCGCGATGGTGGCTAGTTATTACCTCGTCATTAACGACACCTATGGGTATGTCACAATCATCAGCTTCTTCTACCAACCTGCTGCCCGGCTATACGCACCATGTGTGGTCGCCCATCCGAAGGGAACAGAATGGCTTGAAAGCTGCGTGGTTGATCCATCGCGGTGCTCGGGGTTGTCGTACGCGCTAGTATATAATTGGCGAATGACGCTAAAGAACGGGATTAAGATCTGAATATAGAAAGTTAAATGTCGTACCATAATGTGAAAAACCATCCCAGACATAAATGATTTAACAACTGGGCCAAAAGGCCACTATGCTGAAGCTATTCAGCACAGTTGTCTGGGTCTATATAAGCAACTCCAATGCCACAATGTGTCATCCAGATTGGACTGTGACACATAAGGTACGAAGGGCGTCAACCAATGCTGGCGGAGAAACAGGTACACCTACCTCTGACCATAATATATTCATTTTCTGAACATATGTTGAATTATGATACAATATAGAGTCGCGCTCGAGCTTAGCTCACGCTCGATTACACATGGCGCGCTCGCGAGTCACGGCTCTCTTATGTGCTGTCGCTGACGACAGCTGGATGTGCAAGGACGAACAGTTCATATTTGGTTATACTCAAAGGCTAACATAACTAGTACTAGTATAACGGTCTCATGATTGTATCAACAACTACATATCATTGGAGGGGGACATGAATCGTGGAGCTTCGGTGGCATGGATGCATGTGGTGGCAGGAGGGAAAAAGAAAAACCTTTGTGCACCGTTTTGCCCCGATATTTAAGCATAAAGCGACGCGGAAGAAACCGAAGAAAGGCGGACTCTCACGGTCACATTGAAGAAAATCAGGACGCAGTTGAGCGCGCGTGCGAAGTGCTAGTTGTGGAATTCAAGTTTTGAATGGAGTATCTAGCGACTAATGAGCAGCCCAGACTATGGAAGCAACAGAACGAATTGAAAACTACGCACAAAGAGTGCAAACGCCTCTACTTTCTTGATTATCGCCCCGTAGCCACGGAGACGAGTCCTGGTATCTCGTCAGTGGTCAGCGTCTGTGGTCAATACTAGCGAACTTGCCGTATACTGTATTAAGGGCTGTCTTGTGAGTATTAACTTCGCGCGAACCTATCTACGCATACAGCTCAGTCAAAGATGATCGGAGTTGGGGCATGGTGGGGGGATCAAACCGTGTCGGCATAGTTGCATATGGGCCTGGGACCCCCTTTATAGAAGGATATGCGAGCGTAGCTCGCAATCAAACTCGAGACAATGTAGGACATCATGGTACATATGCGAGGATAGGAAGTCCCGGCGAGGGGGTATGTACGGCCCCTACTAGCATATCCAAGTCGATGATATCTTGGCTATCGCGGTTACGTGCATTGCGTCGATTGAGCTTGCGTTCCCCGGACAGCCCCGTACGAATGATGCTTGTAAAAATGTAGCCAGCTTGAACCGACTGTACCCTTGCCAGGGCGACCTTATATTTACAGTCCGAATTAACGGGTACACACCGCCAGTCGTTGAGGGACGAGGGCACTATATAGGATAATACATGCCCATACATCTCTACTACGTACAGTTCGCGGTCATCTATATATTCTCTACTGATGCGGAGAGTGGCTAGCAACCCTTGGGAAGACCTATGTACGCCGGCGTCAATGTTTTAGCGAGGGATTAAAATACAACATGGTCATGCTCGAAACCCAAACGACATATTCGGCACACCGAACTTGTACACCAACGCCCATTCATGCCTGCGCAATGGGTCAGTCGTCTTGAACACATCCGCCCCCTCCACTGCCGGCAACCTAACTATCCAACACCTTGAATCGCCTACACGCCGGGCTGTCCATCCCTCGAACGCCTTCAAGCGCAAGGCCGTCGCCTGCGTTGGGACCATTGTCCAACCACGATTTGAGTACTTGCGTTGCGCGGCTTCGAGGTTTGCTGGAGCCGAGCGTGCTCTGTCAACGGCCAGGGATATTTTCCTTTCCAGTGTTTCTTCGCCATAAAGACTGTAAGCGTAAGATGCCGTGATTACGTTCATGACGACTGCTTCTCAGGGGAGTCAGATGATGAAGAGAGATGGAATGAAGGGCTTTAATTTACTGGAGTGGAAGCTAAGAATGACTTCCATGACATTGCGCCGACAGATGATGAGTTGGATTTTCCTTGAGTTGACGGGAGATGTGAAACTGACGACAGCACGCATGCCCTTGAAACTGTAATTCTGTTCAGTTTCCCTAGTATTACGGGCACGATCAGCAGCGCCTGCGTTTCTCCTATCTCCGGGAAGCGATGTGTAGCAGGTCTGCAAGGAAGGAAGACAGCCTCTGAGGTAATCCCAGGAGACATAGTGCGAGAAGGTACGGTAGAAAGGACATGCCTCGCCTTGGAAATTTAACGCGGTGCATCCCACTTCTGACTCGAGCCACTTGCCGACTTCAAACGCACTCGCATACTCGACGTAGAGGTCGAGATCAGATTCAGGGTACGTTACTCTTGTGAAAAACTGAAGAGCTACAGAACCGGAGATGACGAGCCCATTTTCCTTTTGTAGGCGGCGGAAGGCAGGAATGTACATCGAGGGGATGAATGGCTCGAGGATGGGCTTTAGGGAGTAGTTGCGCTCGTAATAGCCTTGCACTTCGGCGTAAATCGCTTTGCAGGTGAATGAATACCAGCGTAGATCGTTGAGCGAAAGTTGTCCCATAACGCTCCCATGAACATCATAGCTCCCGAGCATGCAAGTCGTAAACTCCATGAAACCGTCTTGTCGCCCGTCCTGCTTGCCACACACGCGCATCTTAGTAAGAGAATACTCGGTGTTATAGCTAGAAGGCGGCGCTTACAGGAATCAGGGCAGGACGCAATCGCGAAAGTGGTTGTGCAACATCACGTATATCGCTTTTCGCGGTCTGCATGTTTCGAAGTGGTTGATATGGGGTAATATGGTTCGTTGAAGTCGCCCAGCTGCAGGAGGAGCAATATTAATGTGGGGGATTGTGGTCGCGATCGATTGCTTTTGATTTATCTTCTAATCTGACCTTATAAGTCACATATGAGTTGCAATAAGATCGATGAAGATTAACATGGCATCCTATATTATAATGTCTCCGTGATGGATTCGATGACAGGCCTACCTCCGTGCACAGGCATGTATATAGTATATAAGAGGAATCCCATGCGTGCATGGGGAATCCCCGCTACGTATACTCGAGCCTTTTTCACCTCCCGAATGATGCTGTGCAGGTGCACGAGACTGGCACTGTGTAGGCTTGCAGCGATATCATGAACATTGTATACGAAGGCATGCAAGACACGCGTACAATTACACACTGCTAGGTGCAGGCTGGTATACCTGTAGTCCCGGTCAACGAGGTTGTCCTCGACGTAGAAAGCCCTGCAGGGGTCGAAATGAAAACCTCGCCATATGCCTACGCACTTCGTGTGAATGTGTCAAAGACTATCTAATATAACGGTCGAATTGCGTCCAGAACCAAGGCCAATGTCGATAGCGACACACGCGTTTCCTCGATAGTCTCCCGTAAATGCGACACTATCATGTTCTCCTGTACAGATGTAGCTGACTGAATATTCAGCTGGCCCGAAAGCGCGGATGAGCTTGTGTGCAATTTCAGCAAGCCGTTCCCTACGCAGCGAATGAGGTATTTGATGGTGGGGGGATCGAATGCATCATCAACCACCATCATCATTTTTTCTGCGGGTTGAATTGAACACGGATTGCCAAATAAAATCCCCCAACGTCTTCAAACTGACCTTCATTCATGAGCGATGCTATAAGTTAACGCGTACGTCAGCCATGGCACTTTATGACCACACATCGGGGTACCTTGCCTAGCCTTTCGACGGTGACGCTTGATAATCTTCCGGTATCGCCTGCACCGTTTACACGGGCGACCTGGTAAACGTTCTTCAGTGTTCCGCCAACAGTTGATGGAAAACTCGTAACTTACGCGGGGATGAGTGTCTATGCATTAAACTTGCTTGCAGATGGACAGCGAGCTGGAGCTATAGGTAGGGGCCTGACAGAAAGAGGCAATACTGAAGTGCTACCTTTATATACGATTCTGGTGAGGTGAAGGCGATGCATATGTGCGATGTATGCACGTCTGCAGCCCATTCATGGGCTGATCTGGATTGATCTGGCAGATAAGGAGGGGGATGGCGTGAACCCTGCTTGCAAGGAACTCGCGCGCCGTGCTAGCCTTAGTATCGATTGATCAGCGTCCATCTGACGCGCGGGAGTGCCTCCTTCAATTTACTTCGTGTCGTGACTTGCCGTTTCAATGCCTTGTGGTTATGGAAGTCGCCTCGAGGCTAGCTCACATGCCTGACATGGCATTGTCGAAATATATGGACAATTTCTGACGGTCAGACCTTGGTCGTTTTGTTCCATTGAGATGGCGGAATCACATACAAAGTCCCCCTAACTTCTAGGGGTCGTTTCTCGAGTCTCCAAAGCAGTCAATATAGCTAGTGTACATGCATAGCATGGTTGGTTCGAGCCAATATTGACAAGGTGCTTATACGTAGCGCAGATATACATCTGATAACCAGAGATAATGAATTGATTTGTGACCGTGAGAATGCCACCTATGGCGTTCGTTCTGCACTTTTAATCTCCGCGCAACACTTAGCGCACAAATTGTCACAAACTTCGCATGGCCACTTTTCTTACAGCGCCACTTTTCTGAGCTTATATATATAGAGGATCTGAAAGTAGGTAAATTAGTCAGAAAATAGTTTCTCATTAAAATGTGCACTTGGCTGGATGGTATCGATGTCAGTTGTGTCGAGAACTGCGTCGCCTCGGAGAGTCTGGCACCGCTGGATCGACCATCACAGAACTTCCATATTCGGTATGTCGACGAACTCTGCAGGACGAACGCCATGATCAGCCTAACACCTCAGTCGAAGCAGAAGAACCGGGAATAAATCGGTTCCGGGACTCTGGGACTGTGAACAAACAAGCTTGCTAATTTTATTCGTTTACGCTACACTGGAGGAATTGTGTTCTTGATTTATAGGAAGAGTTGCTATGTTAGATGCAAAGTACCTAGACTCGCACAGCGCCAGCTTCGTAGAGTGTCTTGCCATTCTTCTCAATCACAGCAAGAGCTTCCATGGAATTTCGACGACTCCATTGATCTTTGTTCTTTCCGGACCTCCTTACCCCTGACCGGTCCGCTGCTTTGAATACGGAACGTCGATTTCCTTTCGTAGAATGTTAGAAAGTCTTCCCTTCGGGATTTCCCCCATATACATTACGGCAGTCGTGGCAAAGACTATGTTCCACGGCTATCACTACCCACGGATTGCTGAGGTCGGGTGTACATATAAATCTTCCCCTATTTCCTGTCCGACGAAACCTCAACTGTTCATCATGTCAGCTTTGTATCGCCCACCCTCCAGGGCAACAGGAGACGAGTATGAGCTAAGTGATCGAGACCGTCTCCTGGAGTCGACTCTCGCAGAGGCGGCTCGGTAAGTCATTCATCTATGGTGTTCGTTTACTTATCCCCATATATATGGTCAGGCGCAGGAAATTCTGTCGTCGAAGCGAAGAGAATGGAACAAACGCTGAACCTATGTTTTTCCTACCGCCACTGGGAGGTAGAGACAACGGGAAGCCAAGCTGGCCCGTAGCCAAACATGCTTATCAGTTGAGTTAGATCTGAACTGTGGTACGGCTCGTATTCAAATGCTCGGGTTCATGTAGATACGAGATGTCCGAAATGTCGTACCCACCGTCCAGTTGGACGGCACTTCAAACACTAGTCAGCTCACAAACGGCCTCTACATCCCCAGTTGGGTAAGTCGTGCTTCGGGGCTTCCATGTTTTGTGGTACTGACAGAAGTATACACAGATCGTCTAACCACGACGCGGCACGTTATACACCTGACATGGCCTCACATGCCAGCATCAACTTCCCTTCCATGCCCACAGCTGTCGAATGTGGCAAGTACATAGAAATGGCGCCCAACTCTGGCCCCGGTCGCAAAGACCAATGGCGTTGTACATGGTTGACCACGGGGTTGACTGGCTACGTCCCTTGCCATTACACGTCCAGAAGGGGTGATGTCCGAGATCACATCCGTCTGGAGCATCTACATTTCAGGTTGATTTTCACTCTGTTCGGATTGATTTGAGAGATGACTTTCTTGGCTCAGACAGTTTCTCTGTCCGGTTTGCCAGAAGGCTTTCTCTCGAAAAACTCTCCTTTTCGAACATTGCCTTACACAGTGAGTACGAATCATCCTTCCTCAATAATTTATTTTCAACAGCCAATGGCTCGAAACTAGCCCCAATGCGAAACCGTTCGAATGCAGGTATGACAATTGCTTCGAAACTTTCAGAGACCGTCGCATGCAGAACCGCCATTACGTGAACGTTCATGGCCATGTCACGAAAGGAATGAAACGGCAGGAGGAGTAGGGGTAGCAAGCCGAAAATTGCAAGCACACTCAAAATCAAAGGCAATAGCACACAATTTTGACAATTTTCTCGATACTAAGAAAGCAGACGAGCTCGTCGTTCTTGCACTTATTCGCCTACATTTTGTCACACAATATGGAATACCGAGTGACTCCATTTCAATCTATGCAAATGACAGAGATAAGACATATTCAATATAATGGAACAAGAACCAGACAGAAACTGTTTTCAACTCCACTGGGCGGGACGCTCACATTCGGCGTAATAATTTGCATCGCCCACGGGCTTTCTAAATTACCTCCTATGAGCTGGCTTGATACTGCCGCGCGCGGACGAACGCTGACGCGCCTCGCCGCCTGCGGGCGCGCTTCTGACATGCCTGCTTAATTAATTTGCGATCTGCGTAGTGGTCACATTGATACCTCCATTACTTGGTGCGTCTCAGAGTTGCCACTAGACGATGAACATGCGCTCACCTGCATACTCCGTCGTGCTTAGCATCCCTTGCTCGCGACTTCAGCGAAATCGGCGGGCCGGGCGCCAGCGGGAGGCGCGGGTCGCGGCGTTAGGGTCGGCGGCGGCTCGGCGCGCCAGAGAGGAGGAAGAACTTCCTGGAAGCTTTGCGACGATATCAGCAGGTTGAACAGCAATCCCGAGCAAAAGCCCAGGAGCGGGTGGAACGGCCAGGCGGGAACTGTTTTCAACTTACCGTATAGGGGCTTACATGCCATCTAGCGTGGAATTCGGGCGTGGAATTCCTACACGACGAGTTACTTATGGTGGGCGAGTAGCTAGCTCACTAACATGTTCCCACACGCCTTGCCCCCCATATGCCCATCCTTTGCAGCGACTGGAGCCAGTACAGTGTACTGCGAATTCACGTCAAAGCACCGTTGGCATGGGGCCCACCTGGCTTCACACCATCGGTGCCAGTGATCTAGAGGAACGGGCTGGCTCAATGTGTTGAAAGGATTGTTGGGGGCTGTCGACGTCATGATGGTTTGAGCACTCGCATATACATACTCTTGGGGAGGCAAAAAGCGACCCTCATCGTCCTCGGGATAGTATTATGGAAATCCCCTCCCGGAACCACCTGGTGGTAGGAAGCAAAGAGAAAAAACCGTGGCATGCCTCGCTGGCTTGGCTCATGCGAAAAGTGGTACGGCAGATGCCGAAGTTCAATTCACGTGAATTGAAGATAAGATAACGAGATGTTGCGCCTCTCGAGTCACACGACTTGACATGGGTCGTGCCGCCAAACGCGAGCCTACATTCGAGACACCCAAAAGTGCCCACAACGGATGGCGCCGTGGATGGGTCCTTTGGCAGATACTTGGAGACGCATGGCAAGACCCCCGGTTGCGGACGTGCTAGTCGAAGTGCAGGCTGTCCTGATCCTCTCCAGCGATCCATTTGACGTTGATCACGGTCTTGACTACTGTCGACGCTGTTACCGTATTCGTCGCCGCGGAGGTCGATTTGGTGCTCGCGATCGGCAGGCTGCTCTGCACTCCCTCGGTCTACCCCTGCGCGTGCTTGACGCGATCCTCAAGACCGATGTGAAGCTCATGCTGCTGAAGGGGGCGCCTGCGGTCTCCACGGTCTCTTTGCGCATCTCCTACTACTTTACTGCCCTGTCGACGGAGAGGAACGCAAACTTGCGGCGGATCCTACGTGGTGTTGGAAGGTGGAAGGGAGCGACCACGCTGTGAAAGGGCACGTAAATTAAGAAGATGCTCGTGAAAGAGACAGCGCGAGCTCTGCCGGATCCTGACTCCCGCCCGTCGTAAGTGCCATACGGCGTAATTGCCTATTCACACATCGTGGACATAGGCACAAGTGTACACACGAAAGGTACCAAACGCGAGGACGGGGAAGTCAGCAAGCTGCGCAACAGATGAAGCAGAACGAAGCAAAACCGAAAAGAGAAAGCGAGAAGGCACGAAAGGTAACGAGCGCTCAAGGTCGAGAGACCGTGGTGAAAGAGAGCGAAAGAGCGAAAGACAAAGCATCCGGACACGCAAAATTCAAGGTGAGGTCGAAGTGAAGCGATACGCAATGGAACGAAGGCTGAACTGCCTAACCAAATCCTCCATAAGACAGGGCACCTCCCCCAGCTGGCCAGGCAATGTTGACACTCGCATCCAGAGAGTCTCGCAGGCTGGGATTGAGCAAGTAAACAACTGAAGGAGCCAAGAGTTCGAACAAAATTCGAAGAGGGTCATAGAAGAGGGTAAAGGAGAGAGAAAGAGCACCCACCCACACGTTCGTACCCCGACAAGGAGACGGCGCGGTCGCCCGACGATTTATAGCGAGAGCGTTCGCTCAGCAATGCGATAGGGATTCTGGTGTTCAACCCGGCCTCTCGGGTAAACCCACCCTTGAAGCCTTCTCTGCATATGCACACCTCGACTTTCCGGCACAGCGCAGCACAATGCGCTAGGCACACCCACACATAACTAGGAAACCACAGCGCTCGACGATGGGGATGGCTCAGGCGACTCGGGAGGGTACACGTTCGCGTCTTCGACGAACTGGCGCAACTCTCACTTTTGCATGTAGGTACTTTTTGTCCCCCGCCAGTTCGTGGACTTGAAATGGCGCATTGCCAGGTGATACGAACGGCGGGATTCTGCTCCTCTCCTCGCCATGTCTCCCTCCACGTTCCGTTCCCAGTGCAGGCCGTTGGATTGATGCGCGCGAGCGGTACGAGCAGCGGCGCTGTAAACACGGGCGTTCCTCGTGCTTGGGCATACATACTCCATTTCATTTTTCCATGCTTCCCTCTCTCATATTCTTCTTCGTCGTCGTCGTCGCCGTCGTCGGCCTCTCCCTGTCTCTTTCGTCCCTTGCCGCACCCCGCGTCATCCCACGTGCACTGCGCCGGAAACGAGACTCGCCACGCGTTAGCCACGCGTGTCTGCCGGCGATCCCGCGTCATCCCTCGCGTATAGCATCTGATGTCGGTGTCGGTGTCGATCTATCTGCGCGTCTCGTTCTCGTTGTTCATTCATTCTCCGCGATTCCCAATTCCCCATTCCCCGCCGCTCGCTGCTGCTCGTTCGTGTTTGTACATCTTTCCGGTACTCGTCGTGGCAGGTGGTGCCTCAGAGCCTCTCCGAGCGGCGGGGCGCGATGAAGTCGATGAATGCGGGGCTGTTGATCACGATCAAAGGGGCGCGCTGGCGTTCTCGTTCTCGTTTTCGTCGTCGTCGCCCTGCACAGCCCTCCACGCGTCAGGCTGCTGCTTGCTTCCGTTCTCCTTCTGTTTCGCTTCTGTTCTATCCCTTCGAGCATGCGTGCGTTCATTCGTTCGTGGTGTCGTCGCTCCCAGTGCCCCGTTCCAAATCCCCCCGTTGCTCGTTCCCCGTTGCTCGTTCTTTTCTCCCCGTTCCTTGCCAGCGTCCTCGTTCGTATCGCGTCACGTAGAGCTATAGCGCCGGCATCATCATCTATATTGCGTCTGCGGAACATACAAAGCAGTACATACGTGTCTCTGTGTCTGCTACACGTTCTCTTCCCTCTCTTTCTTCGCGTCCCTCTCATCTTCCGTCTCTCGTTCTCTCTCTCTCTCTCTCATCCGAACTCGTCTGTCTCGTCTGTCTCGTATCGTTTTCATATCGTTTGTCCGTATCATTCACCTTCGCCAGCCCAGTGTCGATCCTCCTTCTCCCTTACTCCCCGCATTCCGCATTCCAGCCCCCACCCTCAGGGCCCTACTGCAAGCGCGGTGCACCCTCTCTTCGCTCCAATGTTCACTGCCGCAGAGTCAACGCATCTGCCTTTGCGCGCACGCAGTGTCTCCAGGCTCAGAAGCGCACTCACGCCGCGAAGGTGAAAGTTCGTCGCGTCGCCCGCTGCAGCATCACCGTGCCAGTCGCAACACCAGCGGCAAAGACTTCAGCAGCATCGCCTACTACCGTACCAGTAACTCTTCCCCGAGTGCTCCCGCGTCAGCCCTTCCAAGAAATTCCACTTTCGGCGCTCGCACAGTTCGGTGAACACACTAATGTGCACTATTGACGGGATAGTTTGCTAGAATTTTCCTCATCGTGAGTTCTGCTCGTTGCGTCAATTGCATTACTCGTCTCATTTACCGTCCGATAGTTTTGTCTCCGGTCTCCTTGCTGTGAGGACCTCTGCTATCACAACGCCAACATGACCCAAAGAATTGAAGGTTTCCGTTAATGCCCCAGCCGGCGCGATCCTCCCAAGCTACCTCCTCGCTATCTACCAACAACCTCTCACCAAAGAGGGTGAAAAGCCCGCGCCTCCTACGCAGGTCAGCGTCCACCCCGTCCACAGCCTCATACTCGCAGCGAACTGCGTGCGTATTCCCGTTCTTGAGCCCGCAGACCCAATCCACTCTTCCCCTTTCAAAACAACACTACCCGTCAAGCCTCTCGGCCGCCCAGCGCCCGAGAGCTTCCCCCTTCTTCGAATATATATGTACACGAAGCGTCAGCAGAGCCTTCAAACAGCTCTTCTTCCTGCTGGCGCCGTCCTCCCATCATCCCTGCTCCCCGAAGCGCAGACTTCCCCAGAGGAGCATGCTCAGGCCGTTCGTGAGGCCGCGCAACACCGCGCTCAGACGTACACGGCGCACGCTCTGCTCCAATCCATTCACAAAGTCATGTCGCTTTGGCAGAACGTTCGCGCGCGCGCTTGGCATTTTTGACACCGGCGTCTGGGGAGTGATGGATGGTGTTTGAGAACTGCTATATTAGAGGTGCTGTCTGTTTCGACTCGCCAGACCCCACCGAAGTCGCCTTGATCTGTTTTCACGTCGTTGCTATCATGCTCCTCTTCGTTGCTTTCCTTCACATTCTCCGCATCACGAACTCTGCTTTCAATGTTCATCGTATCATTATTGTTTTCTTTCAACACCAGCACATACGTTGTACGACCAACCATTACCCGCGCCATCTGGGCATGGGCATATCTAACGAGGATGAGGCGACGAGTGCAAAGGATGCGAAGAGGAACCCACCCATGGCAACGCCTGCATACGAACGGGCGAGATTTGGGATGCGAAATTTGCAATAACGCGTATGGTCAACTCCAGAGCAATATGTACGGCCCCGTACGGCACGAGTTCGGACGGAGACAGAGAGAGCTATGGAGAGCGCGATATTATCAATGCGCGTATACCGTCAGGAGAAACGAGAAATTGGAACGGGAACGGGGACGACGAAACGAAAAGGAATGAATGACGAGACACCAGAAACCAGCACGGCGAAGAATATACAATGAAACGAAAGGAACGAAATTGAGCGGGGGCTTGTGCTGCACTGCCACCGATCGTGATCGAAATTGTCCCTGCCTATGACGTCTGATTTTTTAATACACAAATCTCGCCCTTCGGATAGTTCGTGTATGAAGTTAGTACTGTGCAGTTGTAACATCGTCATTCTGTTAGCAAACCACAACGATATCGTTTGATGATACATCCACCATCGGAGCATCGGCCTCTCAACGTCACAGAATCAACGGAAATGATTACTCTACATTCAGGACTCGCACACACGCACCTCTATCCAACCGCAGCAAACACCAACACACGAGTTCGGTAGCTACTAACAGCTGAGTCTCATCTCTTACTACATCCAGACCCCACACGCGCACCTTTACCAGCTGAGGCTCATCTCTCGCTACATCCAGACCCCACACGCGCACCTTTTACTCTAATCGCAACAAACTACACACACACGCCTACGCGATGACGGAGCTCTTCATCCTATCTCAACTATACGCGAAGCAACGAGACAAACGAGCAGCCTTGGTGAAAATCACCGAGAACGCGCTGACCTCAGCGGCGGTGAAGGACGAGATGAGTGATACTCTCGGATATTCTGTAGAAACGTTATCTCGCTGGGTCATCGTGTATGTATGTTTTCAGGTTAGATACATTGCTCATGCTCGATCGGATTGTAGGCGAGGCCCTCACAAGAGCACGAAGAAAGATCAAAATCATATCACAGTTAGAGGCTATTCGGGGGGCGAGCATGCAATAACAGCGCATCTATACCTCGACGTAAACGATCAATTTGAACGACATGTGGTGTTCACGAAGGGCCGGCTCATTAACGCGGATGTGACCTGCGTGCGGAGGTGAGTGTCAAGCGTATTTACGAACACACTTCTCGATCTGATCCAGCGCCGCCCTAGCCATTTGTACTGATTCTTTTGGGCATTATATACTTACTACACTTGGAATATTGCAACGGATTCTTGAGTGCTGTGCAAAATCTAGCACATTGTACATACATGTAGTCAATACTGAGGACAAGCGCAACATATCGTAGAAATTCAAAGCTGCGCGGATAGTTAGCGTTAAGAAATGATGTACGTAGTATAACATGCCAATATATTCTAATTTCTGACCGCTCTAGATCTCGCGACGTTACAAAGTCGTACCTATCAGCTGTTTGCCTATCAAGACATGGATTTCATGGGCGAAACGATCGCGATGGGCGCGGGACTCTAATCCTATGCTGCTAAACTTGATAATAGTAAAACTAAATACGACCACGATAGTCCATTAGGTCGAGCTCAGAGTGAATCTTGTGACATTTAGTTATACTGCCTTACATACATTTACTTCCTACTACTTACGCGGACAGAGAATGACCACGGAAGTCACATGATTTGAAGATAACAGATAAGAGTCTTGACTACGACACTCTGAGTTGCGGCTGCCGAGTCTCGAAAAATTGCACAACGTTAATATTATTGATGGACGCTACGGGTACGAATCGCAGGTGCGGTATGGATCCACTGGTACGTTCCTTCGTTCTTGTTATCAATATCCTCTCATCACATCTCCCACATCGATATCGCGGTCCATCATAATTATACTTACGCCATTTTGTTCAAGCTTGAGTACGAACTAAACCGTGCTGCCACTGCCTGACAATCGCGAGGGCCCACTCTAACACCCACTCCCTTAGATCTGAAATGTTCGCTCCACTGCGGAACATGGGCCCTTCTCTGGCGGTTGGCGAGCTCACCTCGTCGGGAGCCCGGCGGCGAGAACGTAGCAGCTGGGTTTCTCTTTACTATAACTAAGGGCATGGTGGTAGGGAAGAAAGAAGGAAAACGCATCGCGGAGCCGCCGGCTTGACTCATGCGAAAAGCGACGCGGCGGTTGCCGAATCTCGAGTCACATGAATTGAAGATAAGATAAGTAATCGTTATCTTATCTCTTATACAAATTAATCAATCGGCGTTGGGCGGTTGAAGTGTAGATGATATTGTAGATAAAATTTTGAATGCATCCTCTGGTGTATCGGCATGCAATATGGGGAGTAAATGTTAGATTAAATCTAGAATATCATCCAAGTATCACCCAGCCTCATGGCCTGATTAGATTCTAACTTACATCGCCGAGTATAATCTAAATGTCTTACTGGATAACTTCAATATGTCCATAGCGGAGACACGAAGAAGTTGTTTTGAATTTAATCCTACATATCCCTGATGGGATTATTGTAACTTTATTGACTATATCCCATGCTCGGATATTTTGAAGTTTGTTTGGTTTATAATTGTTATATTTCCACGCTTTTATCGCTAATGACATGGTGATAATATACACATTTCATCCTTCGTAACCTCCCCATATAACGGTCGATTATTTAGGTCCCCGCCCGCAGTGAACTGCGCTTCCCGTATGGCACTCCCTGGTTTCCCGCTCCCATTCCTCGTAATTCTGCCGCCGTTCGAAGCCCTCAAAAGTTGAAACTGCATATTTCGACGCCGTTTTATCGGCATCACGGCGCCGCCCTCCCCTGTTCCACCCAGCTGCAACCTCCGCACATTGTGCCGCCATTCGAACCCAGAATTGATCTCGAACGCGGGCAATCCAAGGCTGTCTCGCTCCCCTTCTTCTCCCTGCGGTTCCCTCACCATCAGTACACCCAGAACGACGCTAAACAGTCTCCGAGAACCCCGAAAATCTCAAATTCGATATTTGAGCTTCCCGCGACCTGGACTTTATCTACGACGCTTCCCCAATAAGAGCCAGTCTCCTCCACCTCCTCACACGCTGTTCAACCGTCGAAAAAGTCGAAATTGTATATTTCGGCACCGTTTTATCGGTCCCACGGCGCCACCTCAGTCCACCACATTCAACCGTGAGCACTACGCACTCTGACGCCGTTCACGCACGGAATTCGCTTGCCGTATGAATGCCAAGCCACATCCTGGTCATCTCCACAGAGCGGGATGGCTTTGTACGAGGCCGTTCCGCTCTAATTCTTTCTTCCTTCGTTCCCCGAACTTCTCGCAACACAAGCACAGTCAGAACAACCCCCGAACGACGCCAGATGCATACCAGACGGACGAAAAATGACAAATTCGATATTTGAGCTTCCCGCAACCGGTGTTTTGCCTCTACGCTATTCCCGACATCTACTCGGCTTCTCCCTATTCCTCTACACCTGTGTTGCACCTCCCTGAACGTCCCGAAGTCGAAATTCAATTTTTCGACGCTGTTTTATTGGTGTCATGGCGACTACTCACCCTCGACATTCTTCGACACCGTTTTGTTAGCATCGCAGCGTCGTATGACTCGATGACTCTCAACATTAGTAACTGACTATCGCGTGTCGTCGTCTTTGCTGAACGCTTCGCATTCCCGCTGTGTGTCTATTCATGTACCCTTTGTATCTCTTTCCAATGGCTGTGGACATTGAACTTGAATATAATCACCCGTTTCATCATGCTTCTCTGCGTGGACTGTCTGACCTCTACGTATTTCGGGACCGCTTCGTCGGGCTTGTGCTCCTGAATTATTATTCATAGTGCTGTTCGGCTGCTTTATAAGGATGAGTTCGCCGCTGTTTCAAGTCGGCATGATGTTATTGGTCAGACCAACATTCTAACGTAGTTGTGAGGCTGCTGTGGTGGCCATAACACCACTGTGTCTGTGCATTATCACTATGTAGTGTACATGATAGGTGATTTACGGGCAATCAAGCGGAGGAATGTGTTAGTAAAGCGAACAGGATGCTACTGAGTACGTTGCGTAATGTGAAGCGAAGTCGGGGCTACGTGGCATTGCCAAGGTAGATAGTATCGCCCGATACTTGGCGTCGTAGACGTATATAAGGCCTGCGAGGAGAGGGAGTCAGTATCACCCCCATGCTTACCTCTCGTCACGCTGCTACTCCGTTCCACCGTAGTCGTACTCACCATGTATCGTAGTCGGTAGATAGTCTACACGCCGGGGGTCGGGAGCACGAACGTATGTCCGTGCTCTCGATTCCTGGCCGTAATGGGGGATGCCCCGGCGCTTCGTACCTATCAGAAACCATCGAATTTCATTTTCGTAAATTTGCGAACCCATGTCAGTCAGTGAGCACAGATCGACACCCCGCCACGCCACTGCGGTGACTTGGAACCATTGTCTGATGACGGGGCACCAGCGACCAACGCTTCGGTGCTGCGTGCGGAACGAGGGAGGCCAGTAGGCGCTGCAGGCCATGTAGTGCTTCAGCCACACCCATATCGAGTCCACACGCGTCGAGTCCACCATCTGCAGGTTGCTGCTCGCGGCACATAACGCGATCGCCCTCCACAGCAGCCGCTCTATCCACCGCCACAACTCGCGGAAATGCGAGAAATGCTTCAAGTCCAGCGTCGTGGTGAGCGGCGCGATCGCAGCGAGTGCCGCCAGCTCGGATTCAAACAGACTCAGCAGGGGGAGCGCCCCGCCGTAAGACTTGAGGGGGACGGTCCTTGACGAGTCAGAGACTTTTTCGTACGACATCCCTAGCTGTCCTGTCTACTGAACCGTCCATGCATCAACGAAGCGCGTCACGGACCTTGAAGACAGATGCTGCGGATGGTTTCCGTCATTGCCCAAGCCCTGCCGTCCTTGATTTCGTCGATAGAAACCGTCGATGCCGCAGACGCGACGCTCCCACTTCCAGAAGACAACGATGTGCCCACCGTGGATGGCACTTGCAGCGAGAGTGAGTTCGACCGGAGCGATGCTGGGATGGAGGGGATGTGGTTCTGAACATGCGAAACGTCTGGAACCTTGCTCAGCTGCGAAATGCATTCCTCCGGCCGCCCCAAAGCGTATGCATAGTAAGCCAAGGCGAAGTTCAAGGTCTGTAGAGTGTGAGCGTCGTGTAGCTTGAAGGTGGTGCACGACTCACGTCAAAATTGGAAGCCTCTAGCTTCTTCAACTCGTCGAACGCCTCTTGACCCTCGGCAACCCGTTCCTCTGGTAAGGTGCATTCGTCGCCAATCACCAGCTCTCGTCCGGGCGAAAGGGGATCGTCTTGATCTTCGTCTTTGGAGTTGGCACCGAGGAAGAGACCAAGCAAGCGGGTCTTGGATGCGACCTCGCACACGTCCTCGAATCCTCGGCAATGTTTGTTGAATTTTCGAAATAGTTCCTTCCATGTAAGGGCGATGCCATTTGGTGTCTTTGAAGGATGCTGGATATTCCATTGGCCTGCGGTGAGAACAGACCTTAGCTGGGTCCAGTAGTACTTGTCCTTGCCATTGGATGCCATGAATCGCGAGCCGGGACCGTCCTCGACAAGTGGATAGCTCAATGCGTAGCATCTAAGGTAGGCGTCAGTTATATCAGCCATAGTCACATGAGGTGACATTTCCGTGACATTGCGTTCCAAATCCGTCAACAAGGTGCCGCCAGACAACTCGCTGTAGGATATTGTAGAGCGTTGCTCGAGCATGCCCAAATCATGCTCCTTCATCACACCAACTCGCCTCCAACGCATACGTCACCCGTAGTCTCGCTTTCTTCCACGCTCAGCCATTCCTCGCCTATCCTTCCAACACTTCCCTGCTGCTCACAACCCTAGCGATGTCCAAGTTACTTCCTGCGCATGTTGTTGACGTGCCGTTTTGCGTGCGTACCCCATTGCTTCGTTTCAGTCTCTTACTCACTCACTCAGCCTGTCTATTATTACGCGCACCCACGCCCTCTATCCCATCTTCAACCCCTTTGGACGCCAATCTGACGCAAACACGTCGTCTACCATCCCGCTCCCGCGCCTTCCCACCACCTCAGCTACCCAACCCCGTCGAAAATGCAGGCAAATCAATGGAAGGACAACGGCCAATCAACGCAACACGAACGAAACGAGTCGATACCTACCCAATCGAGACGCTGTGCCATACAACGTTGAGCCACAGTGCGCTCACCCATCTCGATGGTGCCCTTGCCCTCCCTCATACACGACTAGGCTCGCAGGTACACAGACAACCCCGAGGGAACGTGCAACGCGACGCGACGAACCCAAACGAGAGGAACCGAGGGAAACGGAAACTAAACGAAAATGTGACGAAAAACGAACGAAAGGGAACAAATGGTGAGTCCCCGCCATCTCCAACGACTACAACAACCAAACGCGCTCTCATCCTCGCGTAGTTCCCGTATCTCGGAACTCGCAGTGTCCTCAACGTTCGCCCATATCCCCGTATCCTCCCCTTCCTCCCGTATACCCCGCTCCTCTCGTTCGACGCGTTGACACCAGCGGAGGAGCCCAATGCGAGCCACCAACACCCCTGTGGGCCGAGAGCATTGGGCGAATACATGCGCAGTGCATGCGGAGGCGGAACCTAGACGGGGGCGGGCGATCAGCGAACACGGACGCGGATACGAAGAGGGAGAGAGAAAGAGAGGGACGACGAGCTCGAATATGAACGCCAACACGAACGTCAAGAGGGGGAGGGAGGAGGGAGGAATGAAGAAGCGAAACAAAACGACACGCGAAATGAAGAAATGAAAACGCGGTGCCGCAGAAGTCGGGTACAATTGACGTGCCTGATCGACGACGACAACGGCGCGTAGATATGAACGGGAGTACGGGGGATGGATGGGGAAGGAGACACGCAGGGATGGGATGGGATGAGATGAGATGAGATGACGGATCGAACGGGGAACGGGGAACTCAAACGGGGAAAACGGTACACGCAAACGGCAAACGCAAACGGCAAACGGTAACCCAGCACACGCAAACGGCAAACGCAAACGGCAAACGTCAAACGCAAATGGCACACGGCCAACCCTGGTCAACCCGACGAAATGGCCAATACCCCAGACAACAGACGCCTGACGCCTGATGCAAGACACCAATTGGGCAACGGGATCGAGAAAATGGGGAACGAGAACGAAGGTAGAATCAGGTACGAAGTTTGGAGGACGTCGAACGTGAACGCAAGCGCACAGGGAAGGCACCACCAACCAACACCGAACACCAATCACTCGACACGCAACGCCAATCACACGACACCCACCACCCACCACGACTCATCATGCGGCGGCGATCCCCGCGACCCTCGACCCTCGACCTCTAGCACCGACTTCGAGGCAGCTAGCGGGTCGGGGCTCGTGCGTATGAAGCACCACCAGAGCCGTTTTGGAGACGACGCCGAGAGCGCAATGCACGCACGCAGTCACTCGATCGTGCGACGCCGAACTACTGGGTACGCGATGCGGGGCCGGGCGAACGGAGACGCAGGGAGAAAAAGAGCAGGGAGGGAGAAGAAAAGAAGGGGACAGGGACAGAATGAGACACCGAGAACGAAAGGGGAAAGAGAGATGAGAACGCGGGAAGAGGAGACGGAAACGGCAACGGAGAACGAAGAAAGAAGAAACACGACGAATCGGCTACGCAAACGCGATCGCGATTGCAAAGGCCAACCCCAGCGCCAGTGCCTGGTTCGGCTATGCGTACACGGCAGGGCGAAGGCCAAAGGAGAAACATAGCACGGCGAAAAGGGAAGTGGAAAATGGGGAAAAAGAGGTATGTACGTACCCTTTCGTAGCACTTTTGTATCTCGTTTAGCTAATAATACTGCTAGTTTAAGATGGCTAGAGGGAGGGTCAGTCGCGGGAATACGAAACGAAAGGGGATGTGAACGCAAACGAACAAGCGCACGAAGGAAGGGGAGAAAGTCAAACGCCCGCCAGCACGACCCAATCGCGGCAAAACAGATGCCCCGGCAGCGAGAAATGAATTGAAACGGAACGGAAGCAAAAGGGAAGCGAGGGTCGTCACCCCCCACACTCGATCATGATCGACGAGGACGAGGGATGTGGGGAATACGGGGAAGCAGCCCAAGCTACGCAGACGCGCCGCTACACCGACCGATGTCCCTGACACCTCGCCAAGCCGCAAGGGGTTGGAAACGAGACAGAAGCGGCGGAACGAGAGAACGAGAGAGCGGAACAAGACAGACGAAAGGGACACAAAGAAGGGAAATGCAAGGGACGCAACGAGGTTGGGAGATCGTGTACGTACAAGCTCCCTGCCTTCATTTCTCCGCGAACCATTATGACACAGATTCTTGGGCAGGGAACCCGAACTTGCGAGAGAACGGAGGAGAACGGGCTGGAAACGCCACGATGGCACTCGAGAATGCCGACCAAGGTGCGCAAAGTGGCCCCGAGGCTCGAGCGAAAACGTCAACGGGGGGATTCATACAGGCGAACGCTAATCGCAGGAAGCGCATGAACGGGGAAACAGGGAACGAATGAGATGCGGTAAGTCGCGATCTCTGCTGTCTTCCCCGTGCGTTCGAACTCAGTCAAATGTCCCGACGAAACAGGGATACGCGATGGGCAAATGCAAAGGGTCGCGAGTCAAAGACCTTGCACGCACGCAGTCACTGCGATCGTGCGACGCCGAACCACTGGCAAATGGAGACGAAGGCAGAAAAAGAGCAGGGAGGGAGAAGAAAAGAAGGGTGAGCCACGGTCGCCCGTTAGGCGTGCAGACGTCAAAGGTCAGTCGTAGATGACGTTGGATGATGTATCCGCCAACCGCCAACGACTAGCAATCCCTAGAAGATCCCGATCCCGACGACGGCCGTTAGCCGATTGGACGGTAGCGGCCCCGCATCCATATCCACGCACGCACGCATGTGTGTATTGCACGCGCAATGCCAAGACACCAGCACGCCACGCCGGGCGTACGCAAGTCAGAGCCAGGGACGCGAGGAGCGGTAAAATGAAGGGGGGAAGGAGACGCGAGAAGAGAAAAAGGGGAACGAAGCAAAGAGATAACGACGACGGAAAGAGAAAACGGGCACACGAATGGAGAAACGACGAACGGGGGAGATAGATCTACGTACGTACCATTTGTACTTCTCCGCATTTCATTTCGCTAATCGAACTGCTACTCTAATCTAGCTGAACTGCAAGAAAACGACACGAAGGCGCGCAAACGCGAAACGACGGCGAAACAGATAAGCAGACGCAGACGCAAACGCAAACGCAAAACGGGGAACGAGAAGAAGGGTGGAATAAAACAAGGGAAGTGAACGCAAAGGCGACCAGCCGAGAATCAAGCTCGAACACGGAACAAAACGCGACCAAAACAGGACCAAAACGACGCAGATGAAAGTGCTCGAGACTCGATGACGCGATGCAAGGGTGGCCGTACGCCGTCCCCGATCATGATCGACTTGGGGAGTCCGGGGGGACCCCAATAAGCCAGACGTTGCCCCGGTGCCGGTACGCATCTCCAGGCGACTACGCGACGCCGACAGCGTCCCTGTCCGCTCCCTCTGCGCTCCAAGCAGCTGGGAACGGCGCAATGGCTTGACAGGACCCTTCGCAACTCGGCGCCACGGGTCTCGGCGGACGACACGGCGGTGAAACGAACGGAGATACGGGTGCGAGAGAAGGAAAGAAATAGAAGGGTGAGTTCCCCATCCTTTTTAGCGTCTACCCCCGCGTCTCAAAGTGAAATGACGCAGATACGCATGCAGGCTACCCGAATCCCGCGCGAACTGGCGGAGAACATACGGTGCAGGGGCTGGGAACGCCGCAATAACACAAATCGACCCCGAAGCACGGAATTGCAGAGGCACACGAGACGATCGGCCTCACGAGAACGCAAATGGGGAAGCAAACGAAGGGGGATCGCGTAAGTACGATCTCCGTCGCTTTCCCCAGCGTGCCTGAATTCGAATGACGCGTATTCGCGCATAGGCAGCTCAGAACGGCCAATCCCAACGAACCGGGGATATTCGAGGCTGGCGAGCGCAGAGTCTCGCCACACGAAACACCAAGTCAACCGGAAATGGACGCGCACAAGTCCCCGGCCGAATCTGCCCGTTACGACGAACGGGAAATAAGAGGAAACGAGGGAAACGAGGCAGGTCGCGCAGAGACGACTGCCAACGTTCAAACGCAGCACGTCCATCCATGCTGTCGTTTGCGATGCAGTGGGCCCGCGCAAGTGCCAAGAAGAAATGGATACAAGGGAATTCGAAACGAGGGCGAGAATCGAATCGACGAAGAAAGAGAAACACGCGAGACTCGTACTCGACGGACTACGTCGACGTCACGCTCACGAACGAGCCAAAAACACAACGGCGACGGTAACGAAAAAAAGGAAAAGGGCGCAACATCTACGCCGATGCAGCCAAGCCCACTCGACCAGCGAAGTCGAAGCTCGTCCCGCAGAGCGCATCGAGGACGACGACAACGCCGGCGAAGCGAACAAGGAACACGGTAAGCGCACACCACGCCCATTCGTTCGACGTAGAAAGTAAATAAAACCACGTCGCGAAGAAAGAGAATGCGACTCGTCGGGATCGCGATGAAGTCCACGTCGTACGCCAACGTCGCCACCAAGCCTGCTCGTCCAGGACGACCGTGGAAGTACCGCAATGCGCATCAAGTCCACGGCCATCACAGAACAGAGCAAGGCTCGACGACGAGCAGATGGAGCGTAGCGATGCACGAGAGAACTCCGACTGCTGCGACGACCACCTTTGCTCGTCTAGCAAGATCGTGGAAGTACCGCCGAAGCGCATCAAGTCCACGACCTCACGATGACAGAGCGGGGGCGGAAGCGAGAGGTACGGAGTGTAGGTAATGCAGAGGCGCTATATGACCCGTGGACACTCAAGGCAGCCCCGAAGGATACAAAAGAAAAGGGTAAACGTCGATGGAAACCCCGATGAACGACGAACCAACGCAGACAAAATAGCAAACCACGACGACACCGAGGTCGTGAACGACTTTCCCCCGAGCATTCAGCACTGAAAACAAGACGAATCGGGCTCGACGACGGTAGAGCGAACAGATGAAAGCGTCAAGCACATACCTCGCACTCAACGCGAGTCTTCTGGATATGTGGGGACGTTAACAATCGACGCACGATAACTCGGCACTCACCGATCAGTTACATCTCGTCGACGTCCTCGGTTTGTATCACTCGATGACGAGCACAGCCTAGAGTAGAATGGGTATGGGATGAGTATAGGGATGATAGGCGAGGATAAGACAGAAAAGGAAGATGGAACGACGAGAGAGATAAGAGGGGACTTGCCAGGGACACTAGAGCTCGCGCGCGCGCGAGAGAGACGAGCTGGGAGAGAGTGTGCCTCTCCCCTGCGTACATCGAGGACCTGTGCAACATAGAGGGGTGTCAGCTGGGCCAATGAACGTGAAGGAGGACAGAACTCACCCACTGTCTGAGTATGTCGGACGACGGCTAGCGTTAATGACACGAACGCTCACGACGATCTCAGCACCGTAGTCGGTCACGCTGACGAGCCCTGCATCGCGGTGCACACCGTTTGGTTTGGTTGCGACACGGTAAGTTCTTCAGTTCAGCTTATGTTCTTATTCTTATCTTATTGTTGTATCTCAGATCTCTGGTTCAACTTACTAGGGCCAATTCGGCGGCGGCGACGAACTCTGCGTTGGTGCGCCGAACGAATCAAGCTAAATCACTCAGGCGTACACCAGGGGCCGACGAGTATGTTTACCCACACGGTTCGCGGCTGGCGACTCATTACGATGGCTTGTACATGACTGAAATATATTTATGGAAATCTGCAAGTGGTGCGAAAACGGTTAGTCGACAATGATCGCGGCGGCGGTAGGTGAAGACTTACGGTAATGTAGACAAGGACAGTGTGGTTCGCAACACTAACGGTTAATTGGCTCGAATCGAACCGACTCTACGTCTAGGCACTATGAACATAACGGCGAGCGAGCTGACTAGAGGGACGGCTTCGATTCGATGTCGTAGCCGTTTGTGCGCATCGTGAGTACATTGCGTCGTTACCCGAAGGGATGGACGCCGAGTTGTCAGATAGCTGGATCATCGTTCACGTCTCGGCCGTCCAACACTCGCGTTGCTGTTATCGTAGTCCATGCGCCGTCGTCCACAGACCTGGACGACCCCAACGTTGGTGCAAATGAGACGGCGACGGTCTCGCATTTGGGGGGAGCGCCATCGCCGTGGTATCCGAGAAAAGTGGTCAAGTGTGTTGCTTGATTACGATAACTCAGCTACGAAAGCGAGCCGAGTGACCTATCAAGATGGATGAGTAACCGTTAGTTCAGAACACGATGTGGGCTGACCTTGGAGGAGTTCATCCAGTGGTAGCTCGATAGATACTCGCAGCGAACGAATCACGCGACCAAACGATCGCTATGTTCCTCGGCCGTGCGACGGTCTGACAGTAAGTCGACGAGCTGACAAGGGAGCGGTGAGTGTAATCGCACGGCTGAACAATTAAAAGGTTACTAACCATGGGCTGAGTTCGACGGATAGCGTGCGTCACTGGTGTAGTGCTGTTGACGACTCCGCTATCTCCCGATCGAGTAGTAGCAGTTCGTGCTACGAGTTTTTCGTAGATTGTCAGCTTCAAGCCTCCCGACGGACTGATCTTCAATGTCACACTCACCATCTTCGAAACCGCTCCTTCAATGGCGCATCTCGACCGTGTTCAGCTCGCTGTAGTTTTGAAAGGGGACGGCGTGCTCTTGTCGAGCTGACCACGGGCGGAAGAGAAGAGATAATGGTAGTCTAGATAATTGTTAGTCTGTGTGTATAGCCCCCTCGTAACTCACCCTCGAATTGAATGTGGTCGTTCGTTCTAACGGGGTATTATCAGTCCGAAATTGCCCGTTAACGTTGAATGGTTTTGGAGGCGAACTGACGTGCGAGAGAGAATAAGCGGCGGGTTATTCTATATATGATCAGGAATGCGAATATTAATGAGACTGTAGTTACTTACTTGAGAATCGAGCCGGGGAGTCACATAAGAGGGAAGCGAGCCTTGAGACGTTGCGGCAAACTGAGATGACGAAGCTGAATGTAGTGGATGAGAGTAAACGAACGTATTGGTCAATTGAAATTAGCGTCGGGGATCAGTTCTCTGGGAAAATGAACTGACCTGGAATAGACATCGATGTTGACCATGATTAGCCCGCTAGGGGAATGACTGACCTGAGGGAGGTCTTGAACTACAGATAACGATAGTCAGTAGAAATGTGATCACTAAGTAGCGAGAGAAGCTCACCGTTGAATGTAAACCTCAAAGAATAGTAGGCCTGCAATAACAAGTCAGTGTGGACACTATATGGTCAAAATATGAGCCAACGAACGGTTATGGCCAAGTCGAAAAGGGGTGAATAGGAGAGGATCGAGAAATGAAAGAATTAGCTCGCTTGAGCTGGAGAAGGATGAGAGGAGAGGCTGAGCTGAGTACCCAAGCTGGGGATGGATCTATCTCAGCCAAAACGGCACCCATTATATAGGGAAAGGGTGCGCTATTGTCGGGAACGGCGTATTCGAGCGTATCCGGCATCAAGGCACTTGGGAGCTTCGCGAAAAAAAGAGGAATGCTGAGCCTTACGTGACACGCTAAGCGAGCCGAGTAAGCGCTTATTACATCACATCAGAGCGACGGGGACCTGGCGATTTGGATCGGATGCAGGGAGCATAGTACGAGGAGGATGAGAGGGTCGGGAATGCGGTTGAAATAATTTCCTGAGACATCGCCGTTGAGGGAGCAGTCGGGGGGTAGACTGGGGTATACCTGAGTCAGTATGTGAGTACAGTACATACATATGGCGTGCAGTAGACAATGGTAGAGTGCAAAAGAATGGACCTTTGGGACAGTGAGAGAGGAGAGAGATTGCGGGAGTATTCCTGTAATCGGACCCGGTTATCCACCTATCCCCGGTGCTAATTTATGTGTAGTAGTGTTGTAAGAGGTCCCTTGATGTCTCCTTGTTGCATTCAGTCCTTCCAGATTGCTTGGAGACACCGAGCAAGTGAGATTGCTGCTTGGGACTGTGAGCGTACATTGAGTGAGCTGAAAGCTTGGATTACTGTATTATTATATCCTTACTACTTATACTGACACCCGGAGCACCATTCAGTTGCACCTCTGACGCGAGAACGAGCGGAAACGGGGGGCGTCGACTACATCTAAATTGGGAAATTTACCGACGTGAACCAAATTTGGGTCGATTTCCGAACTCCGCTCCTTCGCTTCATACCACCACCCGCCACGTCGGATCGGCGCCCACTCACGACGTATCCTGAAGGGTCCCCGTGCTTCAACCTATCTCGCGTATCCTTGGCTCAACGTTGGTTTCCAATTGGCTGCTGGTGCGCTACTGTAGAGTTGGGTACGTCACTCCCGTTCATTCCTTACCTACGCTGTCTAGAAAACTCTCATGGACTATATTCCGCCGAATCATCCTGCCGCCGTTCCCGTAGCCCATTAGACCTTACGGCAACATGTACCCGCTCAAGCGAGCCTTGAGACGTTGTGGCAAGAGCAGCAAACGTCGCCGACACATGAGGTGCGAGATTGGCTGCGAACACTGGTACGCGCGATGCAATTATTGCCGGGACCGAACTAATACCAACATAGGGCTTTCAAGATTCTTCTACAAGCTTCCCGCGACCAGCTGCCTCCTCGCAAGTGGTCACAGCGCCATCGCTCGTCGTAATCCAAGCAAAAAATCGAAATTAGTTCTACGAACGTCCGCCGACCGTCCCTTTTTGTTCGTTTCGTGACGCTTTGGGGCCAGTCGCAAAGCGTCGAATTCATCGAAAACTGCGCCCATCGACGGTCAAATTTCCAGAAAATTGACTCGGCGCCCTCATTGAATCCCTCGAACACAATACCCATCCCCATCTACCTCACGCGCCCTCGTCACCGATCCGCCAGAGTAGCAATGGCCTCGCAGAGGCCATGCTGCTCTGGCTCACCCTCGCGTCGTCGCAAACTACCTGGGACCCTGAATTTTCAAATTGTATATTTGGGCTCCCCGCGAACTGCACCTTCTGTACGACACTCCCCTGGCTCTCACTCCCATTCCTTCGCATTCCCACCGCCGTTCGAAGCCCTCAAAAGTCGAAACTGCATATTTCGACGCCGTTTTATCGGCATCACGGCGCCGCCCTCCCCTGTTCCACCCAGCTGCAACTTCCGCATGTTGCGCCGCCATTCGAACCCAGAATTGACCTCTCGAACACGGGAAATCCAAGGCTGTCTCGCTCCCCTTCTTGTGCCTGCGCTTCCCTCACCATCAGTACACCCAGAACGATGCCAAACGGTCTCCGAGAACCCCGAAAATCTCAAATTCGATATTTGAGCTTCCCGCGACCTGGACATCATCTACGACGCTTCCCCACTCGACGACCCAGTCCCCTCCACCTCCTCACATGCTGTTCGACCGTCGAAAAAGTCGAAATTGTATATTTCGGCACCGTTTTATCGGTCCCACGGCGCCACCTCAGTCCACCACATTCAACCGTGAGCACTACGCACTCTGACGCCGTTCATGCACGGAATTCGCTTGCCGTATGAATGCCAAGCCACATCCTGGTCATCTCCACAGAGCGGGATGGCTTTGTACGAGGCCGTTCCGCTCTAATTCTTTCTTCCTTCGTTCCCCGAACTTCTCGCAACACAAGCACAGTCAGAACAACCCCCGAACGACGCCAGATGCATACCAGACGGACGAAAAAATGACAAATTCGATATTTGAGCTTCCCGCAACCGGTGTTTTGCCTCTACGCTATTCCCGACATCTACTCGGCTTCTCCCTATTCCTCTACACCTGTGTTGCACCTCCCTGAACGTCCCGAAGTCGAAATTCAATTTTTCGACGCCGTTTTATTGGTGTCATGGCGACTACTCACCCTCGACATTCTTCGACACCGTTTTGTTAGCATCGCAGCGTCGTATGACTCGATGACTCTCAACATTAGTAACTGACTATCGCGTGTCGTCGTCTTTGCTGAACGCTTCGCATTCCCGCTGTGTGTCTATTCATGTACCCTCTGTATCTCTTTCCAATGGCTGTGGACATTGAACTTGAATATAATCACCCGTTTCATCATGCTTCTCTGCGTGCACTGTCTGACCTCTACGTATTTCGGGACCGCTTCGTCGGGCTTGTGCTCCTGAATTATTATTCATAGTGCTGTTCGGCTGCTTTATAAGGATGAGTTCGCCGCTGTTTCAAGTCGGCATGATGTTATTGGTCAGACCAACATTCTAACGTAGTTGTAAGTGAGGCTGCCGTGCTGGCCATAACACCACTGTGTCTGTGCATTATCACTATGTAGTGTACATGATAGGTGATTTACAGGCAATCAAGCGAAGGAATGTGTTAGTGAAGCGAACTGTTCGCTACCGAGTACGTTGCGTAATGTGAAGCGAAGTCGGGGCTACGTGGCATTGCCAAGGTAGATAGTATCGCCCGATACTTGGCGTCGTAGACATATATAAGGCCTGCGAGGAGAGGGAGTCAGTACCACCCCCCATGCTTACCTCTCGTCACGCTGCTACTCCGTTCCACCGTAGTCGTACTCGCCATGTATCGTAGTCGGTAGATAGTCTACACGCCGGGGGTCGGGAGCACGAACGTATGTCCGTGCTCTCGATTCCTGGCCGTAATGGGGGATGCCCCGGCGCTTCGTACCTATCAGAAACCATCGAATTTCGTTTTCCTGAATTTGCGAACCCATGTCAGTCCGGGGATGTATATAGAATCACCAGCAAGCGACGCTTCGGTGCTGCATGCGGAACGAGGGAGGCCAGTAGGCGCTGCAGGCCATAGCCACACCCATATCGAGTCCACACGCGTCGAGTGCAGGTTGCTGCTCGCGATCGCCCTCCACAGCAGCCGCTCTATCCACCGCCACAACTCGCGGAAATGCGAGAAATGCTTAAAGTCCAGCGTCGTGGTGAGCGGCGCGATCGCAGCGAGTGCCGCCAGCTCGCATTCAAACAGACTCAGCAGGGGGAGCGCCCCGCCGTAACACTTGAGGGGGACGGTGCTTGACGAGTCAGAGACTTTTCGTACGACATCCCTAGCTGTCCTGTCTACTGAACCGTCCATGCATCAACGAAGCGCGTCACGGACCTTGAAGACAGATGCTGCGGATGGTTTCCGTCATTGCCCAAGCCCTGCCGTCCTTGATTTCGTCGATAGAAACCGTCGATGCCGCAGACGCGACGCTCCCACTTCCAGAAGACAACGATGTGCCCACCGTGGATGGCACTTGCAGCGAGAGTGAGTTCGACCGGAGCGATGCTGGGATGGAGGGGATGTGGTTCTGAACATGCGAAACGTCTGGAACCTTGCTCAGCTGCGAAATGCATTCCTCCGGCCGCCCCAAAGCGTATGCATAGTAAGCCAAGGCGAAGTTCAAGGTCTGTAGAGTGTGAGCGTCGTGTAGCTTGAAGGTGGTGCACGACTCACGTCAAAATTGGAAGCCTCTAGCTTCTTCAACTCGTCGAACGCCTCTTGACCCTCGGCAACCCGTTCCTCTGGTAAGGTGCATTCGTCGCCAATCACCAGCTCTCGTCCGGGCGAAAGGGGATCGTCTTGATCTTCGTCTTTGGAGTTGGCACCGAGGAAGAGACCAAGCAAGCGGGTCTTGGATGCGACCTCGCACACGTCCTCGAATCCTCGGCAATGTTTGTTGAATTTTTCGAAATAGTTCCTTCCATGTAAGGGCGATGCCATTTGGTGTCTTTGAAGGATGCTGGATATTCCATTGGCCTGCGTGAGAACAGACCTTAGCTGGGTCCAGTAGTACTTGTCCTTGCCATTGGATGCCATGAATCGCGAGCCGGGACCGTCCTCGACAAGTGGATAGCTCAATGCGTAGCATCTAAGGTAGGCGTCAGTTATATCAGCCATAGTCACATGAGGTGACATTTCCGTGACATTGCGTTCCAAATCCGTCAACAAGGTGCCGCCAGACAACTCGCTGTAGGATATTGTAGAGCGTTGCTCGAGCATGCCCAAATCATGCTCCTTCATCACACCAACTCGCCTCCAACGCATACGTCACCCGTAGTCTCGCTTTCTTCCACGCTCAGCCATTCCTCGCCTATCCTTCCAACACTTCCCTGCTGCTCACAACCCTAGCGATGTCCAAGTTACTTCCTGCGCATGTTGTTGACGTGCCGTTTTGCGTGCGTACCCCATTGCTTCGTTTCAGTCTCTTACTCACTCACTCAGCCTGTCTATTATTACGCGCACCCACGCCCTCTATCCCATCTTCAACCCCTTTGGACGCCAATCTGACGCAAACACGTCGTCTACCATCCCGCTCCCGCGCCTTCCCACCACCTCAGCTACCCAACCCCGTCGAAAATGCAGGCAAATCAATGGAAGGACAACGGCCAATCAACGCAACACGAACGAAACGAGTCGATACCTACCCAATCGAGACGCTGTGCCATACAACGTTGAGCCACAGTGCGCTCACCCATCTCGATGGTGCCCTTGCCCTCCCTCATACACGACTAGGCTCGCAGGTACACAGACAACCCCGAGGGAACGTGCAACGCGACGCGACGAACCCAAACGAGAGGAACCGAGGGAAACGGAAACTAAACGAAAATGTGACGAAAAACGAACGAAAGGAACAAATGGTGAGTCCCCGCCATCTCCAACGACTACAACAACCAAACGCGCTCTCATCCTCGCGTAGTTCCCGTATCTCGGAACTCGCAGTGTCCTCAACGTTCGCCCATATCCCCGTATCCTCCCCTTCCTCCCGTATACCCCGCTCCTCTCGTTCGACGCGTTGACACCAGCGGAGGAGCCCAATGCGAGCCACCAACACCCCTGTGGGCCGAGAGCATTGGGCGAATACATGCGCAGTGCATGCGGAGGCGGAACCTAGACGGGGGCGGGCGATCAGCGAACACGGACGCGGATACGAAGAGGGAGAGAGAAAGAGAGGGACGACGAGCTCGAATATGAACGCCAACACGAACGTCAAGAGGGGGAGGGAGGAGGGAGGAATGAAGAAGCGAAACAAAACGACACGCGAAATGAAGAAATGAAAACGCGGTGCCGCAGAAGTCGGGTACAATTGACGTGCCTGATCGACGACGACAACGGCGCGTAGATATGAACGGGAGTACGGGGGATGGATGGGGAAGGAGACACGCAGGGATGGGATGGGATGAGATGAGATGAGATGACGGATCGAACGGGGAACGGGGAACTCAAACGGGGAAAACGGTACACGCAAACGGCAAACGCAAACGGCAAACGGTAACCCAGCACACGCAAACGGCAAACGCAAACGGCAAACGTCAAACGCAAATGGCACACGGCCAACCCTGGTCAACCCGACGAAATGGCCAATACCCCAGACAACAGACGCCTGACGCCTGATGCAAGACACCAATTGGGCAACGGGATCGAGAAAATGGGGAACGAGAACGAAGGTAGAATCAGGTACGAAGTTTGGAGGACGTCGAACGTGAACGCAAGCGCACAGGGAAGGCACCACCAACCAACACCGAACACCAATCACTCGACACGCAACGCCAATCACACGACACCCACCACCCACCACGACTCATCATGCGGCGGCGATCCCCGCGACCCTCGACCCTCGACCTCTAGCACCGACTTCGAGGCAGCTAGCGGGTCGGGGCTCGTGCGTATGAAGCACCACCAGAGCCGTTTTGGAGACGACGCCGAGAGCGCAATGCACGCACGCAGTCACTCGATCGTGCGACGCCGAACTACTGGGTACGCGATGCGGGGCCGGGCGAACGGAGACGCAGGGAGAAAAAGAGCAGGGAGGGAGAAGAAAAGAAGGGGACAGGGACAGAATGAGACACCGAGAACGAAAGGGGAAAGAGAGATGAGAACGCGGGAAGAGGAGACGGAAACGGCAACGGAGAACGAAGAAAGAAGAAACACGACGAATCGGCTACGCAAACGCGATCGCGATTGCAAAGGCCAACCCCAGCGCCAGTGCCTGGTTCGGCTATGCGTACACGGCAGGGCGAAGGCCAAAGGAGAAACATAGCACGGCGAAAAGGGAAGTGGAAAATGGGGAAAAAGAGGTATGTACGTACCCTTTCGTAGCACTTTTGTATCTCGTTTAGCTAATAATACTGCTAGTTTAAGATGGCTAGAGGGAGGGTCAGTCGCGGGAATACGAAACGAAAGGGGATGTGAACGCAAACGAACAAGCGCACGAAGGAAGGGGAGAAAGTCAAACGCCCGCCAGCACGACCCAATCGCGGCAAAACAGATGCCCCGGCAGCGAGAAATGAATTGAAACGGAACGGAAGCAAAAGGGAAGCGAGGGTCGTCACCCCCCACACTCGATCATGATCGACGAGGACGAGGGATGTGGGGAATACGGGGAAGCAGCCCAAGCTACGCAGACGCGCCGCTACACCGACCGATGTCCCTGACACCTCGCCAAGCCGCAAGGGGTTGGAAACGAGACAGAAGCGGCGGAACGAGAGAACGAGAGAGCGGAACAAGACAGACGAAAGGGACACAAAGAAGGGAAATGCAAGGGACGCAACGAGGTTGGGAGATCGTGTACGTACAAGCTCCCTGCCTTCATTTCTCCGCGAACCATTATGACACAGATTCTTGGGCAGGGAACCCGAACTTGCGAGAGAACGGAGGAGAACGGGCTGGAAACGCCACGATGGCACTCGAGAATGCCGACCAAGGTGCGCAAAGTGGCCCCGAGGCTCGAGCGAAAACGTCAACGGGGGGATTCATACAGGCGAACGCTAATCGCAGGAAGCGCATGAACGGGGAAACAGGGAACGAATGAGATGCGGTAAGTCGCGATCTCTGCTGTCTTCCCCGTGCGTTCGAACTCAGTCAAATGTCCCGACGAAACAGGGATACGCGATGGGCAAATGCAAAGGGTCGCGAGTCAAAGACCTTGCACGCACGCAGTCACTGCGATCGTGCGACGCCGAACCACTGGCAAATGGAGACGAAGGCAGAAAAAGAGCAGGGAGGGAGAAGAAAAGAAGGGTGAGCCACGGTCGCCCGTTAGGCGTGCAGACGTCAAAGGTCAGTCGTAGATGACGTTGGATGATGTATCCGCCAACCGCCAACGACTAGCAATCCCTAGAAGATCCCGATCCCGACGACGGCCGTTAGCCGATTGGACGGTAGCGGCCCCGCATCCATATCCACGCACGCACGCATGTGTGTATTGCACGCGCAATGCCAAGACACCAGCACGCCACGCCGGGCGTACGCAAGTCAGAGCCAGGGACGCGAGGAGCGGTAAAATGAAGGGGGAAGGAGACGCGAGAAGAGAAAAAGGGGAACGAAGCAAAGAGATAACGACGACGGAAAGAGAAAACGGGCACACGAATGGAGAAACGACGAACGGGGGAGATAGATCTACGTACGTACCATTTGTACTTCTCCGCATTTCATTTCGCTAATCGAACTGCTACTCTAATCTAGCTGAACTGCAAGAAAACGACACGAAGGCGCGCAAACGCGAAACGACGGCGAAACAGATAAGCAGACGCAGACGCAAACGCAAACGCAAAACGGGGAACGAGAAGAAGGGTGGAATAAAACAAGGGAAGTGAACGCAAAGGCGACCAGCCGAGAATCAAGCTCGAACACGGAACAAAACGCGACCAAAACAGGACCAAAACGACGCAGATGAAAGTGCTCGAGACTCGATGACGCGATGCAAGGGTGGCCGTACGCCGTCCCCGATCATGATCGACTTGGGGAGTCCGGGGGGACCCCAATAAGCCAGACGTTGCCCCGGTGCCGGTACGCATCTCCAGGCGACTACGCGACGCCGACAGCGTCCCTGTCCGCTCCCTCTGCGCTCCAAGCAGCTGGGAACGGCGCAATGGCTTGACAGGACCCTTCGCAACTCGGCGCCACGGGTCTCGGCGGACGACACGGCGGTGAAACGAACGGAGATACGGGTGCGAGAGAAGGAAAGAAATAGAAGGGTGAGTTCCCCATCCTTTTTAGCGTCTACCCCCGCGTCTCAAAGTGAAATGACGCAGATACGCATGCAGGCTACCCGAATCCCGCGCGAACTGGCGGAGAACATACGGTGCAGGGGCTGGGAACGCCGCAATAACACAAATCGACCCCGAAGCACGGAATTGCAGAGGCACACGAGACGATCGGCCTCACGAGAACGCAAATGGGGAAGCAAACGAAGGGGGATCGCGTAAGTACGATCTCCGTCGCTTTCCCCAGCGTGCCTGAATTCGAATGACGCGTATTCGCGCATAGGCAGCTCAGAACGGCCAATCCCAACGAACCGGGGATATTCGAGGCTGGCGAGCGCAGAGTCTCGCCACACGAAACACCAAGTCAACCGGAAATGGACGCGCACAAGTCCCCGGCCGAATCTGCCCGTTACGACGAACGGGAAATAAGAGGAAACGAGGGAAACGAGGCAGGTCGCGCAGAGACGACTGCCAACGTTCAAACGCAGCACGTCCATCCATGCTGTCGTTTGCGATGCAGTGGGCCCGCGCAAGTGCCAAGAAGAAATGGATACAAGGGAATTCGAAACGAGGGCGAGAATCGAATCGACGAAGAAAGAGAAACACGCGAGACTCGTACTCGACGGACTACGTCGACGTCACGCTCACGAACGAGCCAAAAACACAACGGCGACGGTAACGAAAAAAAGGAAAAGGGCGCAACATCTACGCCGATGCAGCCAAGCCCACTCGACCAGCGAAGTCGAAGCTCGTCCCGCAGAGCGCATCGAGGACGACGACAACGCCGGCGAAGCGAACAAGGAACACGGTAAGCGCACACCACGCCCATTCGTTCGACGTAGAAAGTAAATAAAACCACGTCGCGAAGAAAGAGAATGCGACTCGTCGGGATCGCGATGAAGTCCACGTCGTACGCCAACGTCGCCACCAAGCCTGCTCGTCCAGGACGACCGTGGAAGTACCGCAATGCGCATCAAGTCCACGGCCATCACAGAACAGAGCAAGGCTCGACGACGAGCAGATGGAGCGTAGCGATGCACGAGAGAACTCCGACTGCTGCGACGACCACCTTTGCTCGTCTAGCAAGATCGTGGAAGTACCGCCGAAGCGCATCAAGTCCACGACCTCACGATGACAGAGCGGGGGCGGAAGCGAGAGGTACGGAGTGTAGGTAATGCAGAGGCGCTATATGACCCGTGGACACTCAAGGCAGCCCCGAAGGATACAAAAGAAAAGGGTAAACGTCGATGGAAACCCCGATGAACGACGAACCAACGCAGACAAAATAGCAAACCACGACGACACCGAGGTCGTGAACGACTTTCCCCCGAGCATTCAGCACTGAAAACAAGACGAATCGGGCTCGACGACGGTAGAGCGAACAGATGAAAGCGTCAAGCACATACCTCGCACTCAACGCGAGTCTTCTGGATATGTGGGGACGTTAACAATCGACGCACGATAACTCGGCACTCACCGATCAGTTACATCTCGTCGACGTCCTCGGTTTGTATCACTCGATGACGAGCACAGCCTAGAGTAGAATGGGTATGGGATGAGTATAGGGATGATAGGCGAGGATAAGACAGAAAAGGAAGATGGAACGACGAGAGAGATAAGAGGGGACTTGCCAGGGACACTAGAGCTCGCGCGCGCGCGAGAGAGACGAGCTGGGAGAGAGTGTGCCTCTCCCCTGCGTACATCGAGGACCTGTGCAACATAGAGGGGTGTCAGCTGGGCCAATGAACGTGAAGGAGGACAGAACTCACCCACTGTCTGAGTATGTCGGACGACGGCTAGCGTTAATGACACGAACGCTCACGACGATCTCAGCACCGTAGTCGGTCACGCTGACGAGCCCTGCATCGCGGTGCACACCGTTTGGTTTGGTTGCGACACGGTAAGTTCTTCAGTTCAGCTTATGTTCTTATTCTTATCTTATTGTTGTATCTCAGATCTCTGGTTCAACTTACTAGGGCCAATTCGGCGGCGGCGACGAACTCTGCGTTGGTGCGCCGAACGAATCAAGCTAAATCACTCAGGCGTACACCAGGGGCCGACGAGTATGTTTACCCACACGGTTCGCGGCTGGCGACTCATTACGATGGCTTGTACATGACTGAAATATATTTATGGAAATCTGCAAGTGGTGCGAAAACGGTTAGTCGACAATGATCGCGGCGGCGGTAGGTGAAGACTTACGGTAATGTAGACAAGGACAGTGTGGTTCGCAACACTAACGGTTAATTGGCTCGAATCGAACCGACTCTACGTCTAGGCACTATGAACATAACGGCGAGCGAGCTGACTAGAGGGACGGCTTCGATTCGATGTCGTAGCCGTTTGTGCGCATCGTGAGTACATTGCGTCGTTACCCGAAGGGATGGACGCCGAGTTGTCAGATAGCTGGATCATCGTTCACGTCTCGGCCGTCCAACACTCG
Organism: Pleurotus pulmonarius; assembly: GCA_012980535.1. Lineage (NCBI taxonomy): Eukaryota > Fungi > Basidiomycota > Agaricomycetes > Agaricales > Pleurotaceae > Pleurotus > Pleurotus pulmonarius. The sequence continues at coordinate 1,688,809 of SJKF01000011.1, read as the reverse complement.
CGTTGCTGTTATCGTAGTCCATGCGCCGTCGTCCACAGACCTGGACGACCCCAACGTTGGTGCAAATGAGACGGCGACGGTCTCGCATTTGGGGGGAGCGCCATCGCCGTGGTATCCGAGAAAAGTGGTCAAGTGTGTTGCTTGATTACGATAACTCAGCTACGAAAGCGAGCCGAGTGACCTATCAAGATGGATGAGTAACCGTTAGTTCAGAACACGATGTGGGCTGACCTTGGAGGAGTTCATCCAGTGGTAGCTCGATAGATACTCGCAGCGAACGAATCACGCGACCAAACGATCGCTATGTTCCTCGGCCGTGCGACGGTCTGACAGTAAGTCGACGAGCTGACAAGGGAGCGGTGAGTGTAATCGCACGGCTGAACAATTAAAAGGTTACTAACCATGGGCTGAGTTCGACGGATAGCGTGCGTCACTGGTGTAGTGCTGTTGACGACTCCGCTATCTCCCGATCGAGTAGTAGCAGTTCGTGCTACGAGTTTTTCGTAGATTGTCAGCTTCAAGCCTCCCGACGGACTGATCTTCAATGTCACACTCACCATCTTCGAAACCGCTCCTTCAATGGCGCATCTCGACCGTGTTCAGCTCGCTGTAGTTTTGAAAGGGGACGGCGTGCTCTTGTCGAGCTGACCACGGGCGGAAGAGAAGAGATAATGGTAGTCTAGATAATTGTTAGTCTGTGTGTATAGCCCCCTCGTAACTCACCCTCGAATTGAATGTGGTCGTTCGTTCTAACGGGGTATTATCAGTCCGAAATTGCCCGTTAACGTTGAATGGTTTTGGAGGCGAACTGACGTGCGAGAGAGAATAAGCGGCGGGTTATTCTATATATGATCAGGAATGCGAATATTAATGAGACTGTAGTTACTTACTTGAGAATCGAGCCGGGGAGTCACATAAGAGGGAAGCGAGCCTTGAGACGTTGCGGCAAACTGAGATGACGAAGCTGAATGTAGTGGATGAGAGTAAACGAACGTATTGGTCAATTGAAATTAGCGTCGGGGATCAGTTCTCTGGGAAAATGAACTGACCTGGAATAGACATCGATGTTGACCATGATTAGCCCGCTAGGGGAATGACTGACCTGAGGGAGGTCTTGAACTACAGATAACGATAGTCAGTAGAAATGTGATCACTAAGTAGCGAGAGAAGCTCACCGTTGAATGTAAACCTCAAAGAATAGTAGGCCTGCAATAACAAGTCAGTGTGGACACTATATGGTCAAAATATGAGCCAACGAACGGTTATGGCCAAGTCGAAAAGGGGTGAATAGGAGAGGATCGAGAAATGAAAGAATTAGCTCGCTTGAGCTGGAGAAGGATGAGAGGAGAGGCTGAGCTGAGTACCCAAGCTGGGGATGGATCTATCTCAGCCAAAACGGCACCCATTATATAGGGAAAGGGTGCGCTATTGTCGGGAACGGCGTATTCGAGCGTATCCGGCATCAAGGCACTTGGGAGCTTCGCGAAAAAAAGAGGAATGCTGAGCCTTACGTGACACGCTAAGCGAGCCGAGTAAGCGCTTATTACATCACATCAGAGCGACGGGGACCTGGCGATTTGGATCGGATGCAGGGAGCATAGTACGAGGAGGATGAGAGGGTCGGGAATGCGGTTGAAATAATTTCCTGAGACATCGCCGTTGAGGGAGCAGTCGGGGGGGTAGACTGGGGTATACCTGAGTCAGTATGTGAGTACAGTACATACATATGGCGTGCAGTAGACAATGGTAGAGTGCAAAAGAATGGACCTTTGGGACAGTGAGAGAGGAGAGAGATTGCGGGAGTATTCCTGTAATCGGACCCGGTTATCCACCTATCCCCGGTGCTAATTTATGTGTAGTAGTGTTGTAAGAGGTCCCTTGATGTCTCCTTGTTGCATTCAGTCCTTCCAGATTGCTTGGAGACACCGAGCAAGTGAGATTGCTGCTTGGGACTGTGAGCGTACATTGAGTGAGCTGAAAGCTTGGATTACTGTATTATTATATCCTTACTACTTATACTGACACCCGGAGCACCATTCAGTTGCACCTCTGACGCGAGAACGAGCGGAAACGGGGGGCGTCGACTACATCTAAATTGGGAAATTTACCGACGTGAACCAAATTTGGGTCGATTTCCGAACTCCGCTCCTTCGCTTCATACCACCACCCGCCACGTCGGATCGGCGCCCACTCACGACGTATCCTGAAGGGTCCCCGTGCTTCAACCTATCTCGCGTATCCTTGGCTCAACGTTGGTTTCCAATTGGCTGCTGGTGCGCTACTGTAGAGTTGGGTACGTCACTCCCGTTCATTCCTTACCTACGCTGTCTAGAAAACTCTCATGGACTATATTCCGCCGAATCATCCTGCCGCCGTTCCCGTAGCCCATTAGACCTTACGGCAACATGTACCCGCTCAAGCGAGCCTTGAGACGTTGTGGCAAGAGCAGCAAACGTCGCCGACACATGAGGTGCGAGATTGGCTGCGAACACTGGTACGCGCGATGCAATTATTGCCGGGACCGAACTAATACCAACATAGGGCTTTCAAGATTCTTCTACAAGCTTCCCGCGACCAGCTGCCTCCTCGCAAGTGGTCACAGCGCCATCGCTCGTCGTAATCCAAGCAAAAAATCGAAATTAGTTCTACGAACGTCCGCCGACCGTCCCTTTTTGTTCGTTTCGTGACGCTTTGGGGCCAGTCGCAAAGCGTCGAATTCATCGAAAACTGCGCCCATCGACGGTCAAATTTCCAGAAAATTGACTCGGCGCCCTCATTGAATCCCTCGAACACAATACCCATCCCCATCTACCTCACGCGCCCTCGTCACCGATCCGCCAGAGTAGCAATGGCCTCGCAGAGGCCATGCTGCTCTGGCTCACCCTCGCGTCGTCGCAAACTACCTGGGACCCTGAATTTTCAAATTGTATATTTGGGCTCCCCGCGAACTGCACCTTCTGTACGACACTCCCCTGGCTCTCACTCCCATTCCTTCGCATTCCCACCGCCGTTCGAAGCCCTCAAAAGTCGAAACTGCATATTTCGACGCCGTTTTATCGGCATCACGGCGCCGCCCTCCCCTGTTCCACCCAGCTGCAACTTCCGCATGTTGCGCCGCCATTCGAACCCAGAATTGACCTCTCGAACACGGGAAATCCAAGGCTGTCTCGCTCCCCTTCTTGTGCCTGCGCTTCCCTCACCATCAGTACACCCAGAACGATGCCAAACGGTCTCCGAGAACCCCGAAAATCTCAAATTCGATATTTGAGCTTCCCGCGACCTGGACATCATCTACGACGCTTCCCCACTCGACGACCCAGTCCCCTCCACCTCCTCACATGCTGTTCGACCGTCGAAAAAGTCGAAATTGTATATTTCGGCACCGTTTTATCGGTCCCACGGCGCCACCTCAGTCCACCACATTCAACCGTGAGCACTACGCACTCTGACGCCGTTCATGCACGGAATTCGCTTGCCGTATGAATGCCAAGCCACATCCTGGTCATCTCCACAGAGCGGGATGGCTTTGTACGAGGCCGTTCCGCTCTAATTCTTTCTTCCTTCGTTCCCCGAACTTCTCGCAACACAAGCACAGTCAGAACAACCCCCGAACGACGCCAGATGCATACCAGACGGACGAAAAATGACAAATTCGATATTTGAGCTTCCCGCAACCGGTGTTTTGCCTCTACGCTATTCCCGACATCTACTCGGCTTCTCCCTATTCCTCTACACCTGTGTTGCACCTCCCTGAACGTCCCGAAGTCGAAATTCAATTTTTCGACGCCGTTTTATTGGTGTCATGGCGACTACTCACCCTCGACATTCTTCGACACCGTTTTGTTAGCATCGCAGCGTCGTATGACTCGATGACTCTCAACATTAGTAACTGACTATCGCGTGTCGTCGTCTTTGCTGAACGCTTCGCATTCCCGCTGTGTGTCTATTCATGTACCCTCTGTATCTCTTTCCAATGGCTGTGGACATTGAACTTGAATATAATCACCCGTTTCATCATGCTTCTCTGCGTGCACTGTCTGACCTCTACGTATTTCGGGACCGCTTCGTCGGGCTTGTGCTCCTGAATTATTATTCATAGTGCTGTTCGGCTGCTTTATAAGGATGAGTTCGCCGCTGTTTCAAGTCGGCATGATGTTATTGGTCAGACCAACATTCTAACGTAGTTGTAAGTGAGGCTGCCGTGCTGGCCATAACACCACTGTGTCTGTGCATTATCACTATGTAGTGTACATGATAGGTGATTTACAGGCAATCAAGCGAAGGAATGTGTTAGTGAAGCGAACTGTTCGCTACCGAGTACGTTGCGTAATGTGAAGCGAAGTCGGGGCTACGTGGCATTGCCAAGGTAGATAGTATCGCCCGATACTTGGCGTCGTAGACATATATAAGGCCTGCGAGGAGAGGGAGTCAGTACCACCCCCCATGCTTACCTCTCGTCACGCTGCTACTCCGTTCCACCGTAGTCGTACTCGCCATGTATCGTAGTCGGTAGATAGTCTACACGCCGGGGGTCGGGAGCACGAACGTATGTCCGTGCTCTCGATTCCTGGCCGTAATGGGGGATGCCCCGGCGCTTCGTACCTATCAGAAACCATCGAATTTCGTTTTCCTGAATTTGCGAACCCATGTCAGTCCGGGGATGTATATAGAATCACCAGCAAGCGACGCTTCGGTGCTGCATGCGGAACGAGGGAGGCCAGTAGGCGCTGCAGGCCATAGCCACACCCATATCGAGTCCACACGCGTCGAGTGCAGGTTGCTGCTCGCGATCGCCCTCCACAGCAGCCGCTCTATCCACCGCCACAACTCGCGGAAATGCGAGAAATGCTTAAAGTCCAGCGTCGTGGTGAGCGGCGCGATCGCAGCGAGTGCCGCCAGCTCGCATTCAAACAGACTCAGCAGGGGGAGCGCCCCGCCGTAACACTTGAGGGGGACGGTGCTTGACGAGTCAGAGACTTTTTCGTACGACATCCCTAGCTGTCCTGTCTACTGAACCGTCCATGCATCAACGAAGCGCGTCACGGACCTTGAAGACAGATGCTGCGGATGGTTTCCGTCATTGCCCAAGCCCTGCCGTCCTTGATTTCGTCGATAGAAACCGTCGATGCCGCAGACGCGACGCTCCCACTTCCAGAAGACAACGATGTGCCCACCGTGGATGGCACTTGCAGCGAGAGTGAGTTCGACCGGAGCGATGCTGGGATGGAGGGGATGTGGTTCTGAACATGCGAAACGTCTGGAACCTTGCTCAGCTGCGAAATGCATTCCTCCGGCCGCCCCAAAGCGTATGCATAGTAAGCCAAGGCGAAGTTCAAGGTCTGTAGAGTGTGAGCGTCGTGTAGCTTGAAGGTGGTGCACGACTCACGTCAAAATTGGAAGCCTCTAGCTTCTTCAACTCGTCGAACGCCTCTTGACCCTCGGCAACCCGTTCCTCTGGTAAGGTGCATTCGTCGCCAATCACCAGCTCTCGTCCGGGCGAAAGGGGATCGTCTTGATCTTCGTCTTTGGAGTTGGCACCGAGGAAGAGACCAAGCAAGCGGGTCTTGGATGCGACCTCGCACACGTCCTCGAATCCTCGGCAATGTTTGTTGAATTTTCGAAATAGTTCCTTCCATGTAAGGGCGATGCCATTTGGTGTCTTTGAAGGATGCTGGATATTCCATTGGCCTGCGGTGAGAACAGACCTTAGCTGGGTCCAGTAGTACTTGTCCTTGCCATTGGATGCCATGAATCGCGAGCCGGGACCGTCCTCGACAAGTGGATAGCTCAATGCGTAGCATCTAAGGTAGGCGTCAGTTATATCAGCCATAGTCACATGAGGTGACATTTCCGTGACATTGCGTTCCAAATCCGTCAACAAGGTGCCGCCAGACAACTCGCTGTAGGATATTGTAGAGCGTTGCTCGAGCATGCCCAAATCATGCTCCTTCATCACACCAACTCGCCTCCAACGCATACGTCACCCGTAGTCTCGCTTTCTTCCACGCTCAGCCATTCCTCGCCTATCCTTCCAACACTTCCCTGCTGCTCACAACCCTAGCGATGTCCAAGTTACTTCCTGCGCATGTTGTTGACGTGCCGTTTTGCGTGCGTACCCCATTGCTTCGTTTCAGTCTCTTACTCACTCACTCAGCCTGTCTATTATTACGCGCACCCACGCCCTCTATCCCATCTTCAACCCCTTTGGACGCCAATCTGACGCAAACACGTCGTCTACCATCCCGCTCCCGCGCCTTCCCACCACCTCAGCTACCCAACCCCGTCGAAAATGCAGGCAAATCAATGGAAGGACAACGGCCAATCAACGCAACACGAACGAAACGAGTCGATACCTACCCAATCGAGACGCTGTGCCATACAACGTTGAGCCACAGTGCGCTCACCCATCTCGATGGTGCCCTTGCCCTCCCTCATACACGACTAGGCTCGCAGGTACACAGACAACCCCGAGGGAACGTGCAACGCGACGCGACGAACCCAAACGAGAGGAACCGAGGGAAACGGAAACTAAACGAAAATGTGACGAAAAACGAACGAAAGGGAACAAATGGTGAGTCCCCGCCATCTCCAACGACTACAACAACCAAACGCGCTCTCATCCTCGCGTAGTTCCCGTATCTCGGAACTCGCAGTGTCCTCAACGTTCGCCCATATCCCCGTATCCTCCCCTTCCTCCCGTATACCCCGCTCCTCTCGTTCGACGCGTTGACACCAGCGGAGGAGCCCAATGCGAGCCACCAACACCCCTGTGGGCCGAGAGCATTGGGCGAATACATGCGCAGTGCATGCGGAGGCGGAACCTAGACGGGGGCGGGCGATCAGCGAACACGGACGCGGATACGAAGAGGGAGAGAGAAAGAGAGGGACGACGAGCTCGAATATGAACGCCAACACGAACGTCAAGAGGGGGAGGGAGGAGGGAGGAATGAAGAAGCGAAACAAAACGACACGCGAAATGAAGAAATGAAAACGCGGTGCCGCAGAAGTCGGGTACAATTGACGTGCCTGATCGACGACGACAACGGCGCGTAGATATGAACGGGAGTACGGGGGATGGATGGGGAAGGAGACACGCAGGGATGGGATGGGATGAGATGAGATGAGATGACGGATCGAACGGGGAACGGGGAACTCAAACGGGGAAAACGGTACACGCAAACGGCAAACGCAAACGGCAAACGGTAACCCAGCACACGCAAACGGCAAACGCAAACGGCAAACGTCAAACGCAAATGGCACACGGCCAACCCTGGTCAACCCGACGAAATGGCCAATACCCCAGACAACAGACGCCTGACGCCTGATGCAAGACACCAATTGGGCAACGGGATCGAGAAAATGGGGAACGAGAACGAAGGTAGAATCAGGTACGAAGTTTGGAGGACGTCGAACGTGAACGCAAGCGCACAGGGAAGGCACCACCAACCAACACCGAACACCAATCACTCGACACGCAACGCCAATCACACGACACCCACCACCCACCACGACTCATCATGCGGCGGCGATCCCCGCGACCCTCGACCCTCGACCTCTAGCACCGACTTCGAGGCAGCTAGCGGGTCGGGGCTCGTGCGTATGAAGCACCACCAGAGCCGTTTTGGAGACGACGCCGAGAGCGCAATGCACGCACGCAGTCACTCGATCGTGCGACGCCGAACTACTGGGTACGCGATGCGGGGCCGGGCGAACGGAGACGCAGGGAGAAAAAGAGCAGGGAGGGAGAAGAAAAGAAGGGGACAGGGACAGAATGAGACACCGAGAACGAAAGGGGAAAGAGAGATGAGAACGCGGGAAGAGGAGACGGAAACGGCAACGGAGAACGAAGAAAGAAGAAACACGACGAATCGGCTACGCAAACGCGATCGCGATTGCAAAGGCCAACCCCAGCGCCAGTGCCTGGTTCGGCTATGCGTACACGGCAGGGCGAAGGCCAAAGGAGAAACATAGCACGGCGAAAAGGGAAGTGGAAAATGGGGAAAAAGAGGTATGTACGTACCCTTTCGTAGCACTTTTGTATCTCGTTTAGCTAATAATACTGCTAGTTTAAGATGGCTAGAGGGAGGGTCAGTCGCGGGAATACGAAACGAAAGGGGATGTGAACGCAAACGAACAAGCGCACGAAGGAAGGGGAGAAAGTCAAACGCCCGCCAGCACGACCCAATCGCGGCAAAACAGATGCCCCGGCAGCGAGAAATGAATTGAAACGGAACGGAAGCAAAAGGGAAGCGAGGGTCGTCACCCCCCACACTCGATCATGATCGACGAGGACGAGGGATGTGGGGAATACGGGGAAGCAGCCCAAGCTACGCAGACGCGCCGCTACACCGACCGATGTCCCTGACACCTCGCCAAGCCGCAAGGGGTTGGAAACGAGACAGAAGCGGCGGAACGAGAGAACGAGAGAGCGGAACAAGACAGACGAAAGGGACACAAAGAAGGGAAATGCAAGGGACGCAACGAGGTTGGGAGATCGTGTACGTACAAGCTCCCTGCCTTCATTTCTCCGCGAACCATTATGACACAGATTCTTGGGCAGGGAACCCGAACTTGCGAGAGAACGGAGGAGAACGGGCTGGAAACGCCACGATGGCACTCGAGAATGCCGACCAAGGTGCGCAAAGTGGCCCCGAGGCTCGAGCGAAAACGTCAACGGGGGGATTCATACAGGCGAACGCTAATCGCAGGAAGCGCATGAACGGGGAAACAGGGAACGAATGAGATGCGGTAAGTCGCGATCTCTGCTGTCTTCCCCGTGCGTTCGAACTCAGTCAAATGTCCCGACGAAACAGGGATACGCGATGGGCAAATGCAAAGGGTCGCGAGTCAAAGACCTTGCACGCACGCAGTCACTGCGATCGTGCGACGCCGAACCACTGGCAAATGGAGACGAAGGCAGAAAAAGAGCAGGGAGGGAGAAGAAAAGAAGGGTGAGCCACGGTCGCCCGTTAGGCGTGCAGACGTCAAAGGTCAGTCGTAGATGACGTTGGATGATGTATCCGCCAACCGCCAACGACTAGCAATCCCTAGAAGATCCCGATCCCGACGACGGCCGTTAGCCGATTGGACGGTAGCGGCCCCGCATCCATATCCACGCACGCACGCATGTGTGTATTGCACGCGCAATGCCAAGACACCAGCACGCCACGCCGGGCGTACGCAAGTCAGAGCCAGGGACGCGAGGAGCGGTAAAATGAAGGGGGGAAGGAGACGCGAGAAGAGAAAAAGGGGAACGAAGCAAAGAGATAACGACGACGGAAAGAGAAAACGGGCACACGAATGGAGAAACGACGAACGGGGGAGATAGATCTACGTACGTACCATTTGTACTTCTCCGCATTTCATTTCGCTAATCGAACTGCTACTCTAATCTAGCTGAACTGCAAGAAAACGACACGAAGGCGCGCAAACGCGAAACGACGGCGAAACAGATAAGCAGACGCAGACGCAAACGCAAACGCAAAACGGGGAACGAGAAGAAGGGTGGAATAAAACAAGGGAAGTGAACGCAAAGGCGACCAGCCGAGAATCAAGCTCGAACACGGAACAAAACGCGACCAAAACAGGACCAAAACGACGCAGATGAAAGTGCTCGAGACTCGATGACGCGATGCAAGGGTGGCCGTACGCCGTCCCCGATCATGATCGACTTGGGGAGTCCGGGGGGACCCCAATAAGCCAGACGTTGCCCCGGTGCCGGTACGCATCTCCAGGCGACTACGCGACGCCGACAGCGTCCCTGTCCGCTCCCTCTGCGCTCCAAGCAGCTGGGAACGGCGCAATGGCTTGACAGGACCCTTCGCAACTCGGCGCCACGGGTCTCGGCGGACGACACGGCGGTGAAACGAACGGAGATACGGGTGCGAGAGAAGGAAAGAAATAGAAGGGTGAGTTCCCCATCCTTTTTAGCGTCTACCCCCGCGTCTCAAAGTGAAATGACGCAGATACGCATGCAGGCTACCCGAATCCCGCGCGAACTGGCGGAGAACATACGGTGCAGGGGCTGGGAACGCCGCAATAACACAAATCGACCCCGAAGCACGGAATTGCAGAGGCACACGAGACGATCGGCCTCACGAGAACGCAAATGGGGAAGCAAACGAAGGGGGATCGCGTAAGTACGATCTCCGTCGCTTTCCCCAGCGTGCCTGAATTCGAATGACGCGTATTCGCGCATAGGCAGCTCAGAACGGCCAATCCCAACGAACCGGGGATATTCGAGGCTGGCGAGCGCAGAGTCTCGCCACACGAAACACCAAGTCAACCGGAAATGGACGCGCACAAGTCCCCGGCCGAATCTGCCCGTTACGACGAACGGGAAATAAGAGGAAACGAGGGAAACGAGGCAGGTCGCGCAGAGACGACTGCCAACGTTCAAACGCAGCACGTCCATCCATGCTGTCGTTTGCGATGCAGTGGGCCCGCGCAAGTGCCAAGAAGAAATGGATACAAGGGAATTCGAAACGAGGGCGAGAATCGAATCGACGAAGAAAGAGAAACACGCGAGACTCGTACTCGACGGACTACGTCGACGTCACGCTCACGAACGAGCCAAAAACACAACGGCGACGGTAACGAAAAAAAGGAAAAGGGCGCAACATCTACGCCGATGCAGCCAAGCCCACTCGACCAGCGAAGTCGAAGCTCGTCCCGCAGAGCGCATCGAGGACGACGACAACGCCGGCGAAGCGAACAAGGAACACGGTAAGCGCACACCACGCCCATTCGTTCGACGTAGAAAGTAAATAAAACCACGTCGCGAAGAAAGAGAATGCGACTCGTCGGGATCGCGATGAAGTCCACGTCGTACGCCAACGTCGCCACCAAGCCTGCTCGTCCAGGACGACCGTGGAAGTACCGCAATGCGCATCAAGTCCACGGCCATCACAGAACAGAGCAAGGCTCGACGACGAGCAGATGGAGCGTAGCGATGCACGAGAGAACTCCGACTGCTGCGACGACCACCTTTGCTCGTCTAGCAAGATCGTGGAAGTACCGCCGAAGCGCATCAAGTCCACGACCTCACGATGACAGAGCGGGGGCGGAAGCGAGAGGTACGGAGTGTAGGTAATGCAGAGGCGCTATATGACCCGTGGACACTCAAGGCAGCCCCGAAGGATACAAAAGAAAAGGGTAAACGTCGATGGAAACCCCGATGAACGACGAACCAACGCAGACAAAATAGCAAACCACGACGACACCGAGGTCGTGAACGACTTTCCCCCGAGCATTCAGCACTGAAAACAAGACGAATCGGGCTCGACGACGGTAGAGCGAACAGATGAAAGCGTCAAGCACATACCTCGCACTCAACGCGAGTCTTCTGGATATGTGGGGACGTTAACAATCGACGCACGATAACTCGGCACTCACCGATCAGTTACATCTCGTCGACGTCCTCGGTTTGTATCACTCGATGACGAGCACAGCCTAGAGTAGAATGGGTATGGGATGAGTATAGGGATGATAGGCGAGGATAAGACAGAAAAGGAAGATGGAACGACGAGAGAGATAAGAGGGGACTTGCCAGGGACACTAGAGCTCGCGCGCGCGCGAGAGAGACGAGCTGGGAGAGAGTGTGCCTCTCCCCTGCGTACATCGAGGACCTGTGCAACATAGAGGGGTGTCAGCTGGGCCAATGAACGTGAAGGAGGACAGAACTCACCCACTGTCTGAGTATGTCGGACGACGGCTAGCGTTAATGACACGAACGCTCACGACGATCTCAGCACCGTAGTCGGTCACGCTGACGAGCCCTGCATCGCGGTGCACACCGTTTGGTTTGGTTGCGACACGGTAAGTTCTTCAGTTCAGCTTATGTTCTTATTCTTATCTTATTGTTGTATCTCAGATCTCTGGTTCAACTTACTAGGGCCAATTCGGCGGCGGCGACGAACTCTGCGTTGGTGCGCCGAACGAATCAAGCTAAATCACTCAGGCGTACACCAGGGGCCGACGAGTATGTTTACCCACACGGTTCGCGGCTGGCGACTCATTACGATGGCTTGTACATGACTGAAATATATTTATGGAAATCTGCAAGTGGTGCGAAAACGGTTAGTCGACAATGATCGCGGCGGCGGTAGGTGAAGACTTACGGTAATGTAGACAAGGACAGTGTGGTTCGCAACACTAACGGTTAATTGGCTCGAATCGAACCGACTCTACGTCTAGGCACTATGAACATAACGGCGAGCGAGCTGACTAGAGGGACGGCTTCGATTCGATGTCGTAGCCGTTTGTGCGCATCGTGAGTACATTGCGTCGTTACCCGAAGGGATGGACGCCGAGTTGTCAGATAGCTGGATCATCGTTCACGTCTCGGCCGTCCAACACTCGCGTTGCTGTTATCGTAGTCCATGCGCCGTCGTCCACAGACCTGGACGACCCCAACGTTGGTGCAAATGAGACGGCGACGGTCTCGCATTTGGGGGGAGCGCCATCGCCGTGGTATCCGAGAAAAGTGGTCAAGTGTGTTGCTTGATTACGATAACTCAGCTACGAAAGCGAGCCGAGTGACCTATCAAGATGGATGAGTAACCGTTAGTTCAGAACACGATGTGGGCTGACCTTGGAGGAGTTCATCCAGTGGTAGCTCGATAGATACTCGCAGCGAACGAATCACGCGACCAAACGATCGCTATGTTCCTCGGCCGTGCGACGGTCTGACAGTAAGTCGACGAGCTGACAAGGGAGCGGTGAGTGTAATCGCACGGCTGAACAATTAAAAGGTTACTAACCATGGGCTGAGTTCGACGGATAGCGTGCGTCACTGGTGTAGTGCTGTTGACGACTCCGCTATCTCCCGATCGAGTAGTAGCAGTTCGTGCTACGAGTTTTTCGTAGATTGTCAGCTTCAAGCCTCCCGACGGACTGATCTTCAATGTCACACTCACCATCTTCGAAACCGCTCCTTCAATGGCGCATCTCGACCGTGTTCAGCTCGCTGTAGTTTTGAAAGGGGACGGCGTGCTCTTGTCGAGCTGACCACGGGCGGAAGAGAAGAGATAATGGTAGTCTAGATAATTGTTAGTCTGTGTGTATAGCCCCCTCGTAACTCACCCTCGAATTGAATGTGGTCGTTCGTTCTAACGGGGTATTATCAGTCCGAAATTGCCCGTTAACGTTGAATGGTTTTGGAGGCGAACTGACGTGCGAGAGAGAATAAGCGGCGGGTTATTCTATATATGATCAGGAATGCGAATATTAATGAGACTGTAGTTACTTACTTGAGAATCGAGCCGGGGAGTCACATAAGAGGGAAGCGAGCCTTGAGACGTTGCGGCAAACTGAGATGACGAAGCTGAATGTAGTGGATGAGAGTAAACGAACGTATTGGTCAATTGAAATTAGCGTCGGGGATCAGTTCTCTGGGAAAATGAACTGACCTGGAATAGACATCGATGTTGACCATGATTAGCCCGCTAGGGGAATGACTGACCTGAGGGAGGTCTTGAACTACAGATAACGATAGTCAGTAGAAATGTGATCACTAAGTAGCGAGAGAAGCTCACCGTTGAATGTAAACCTCAAAGAATAGTAGGCCTGCAATAACAAGTCAGTGTGGACACTATATGGTCAAAATATGAGCCAACGAACGGTTATGGCCAAGTCGAAAAGGGGTGAATAGGAGAGGATCGAGAAATGAAAGAATTAGCTCGCTTGAGCTGGAGAAGGATGAGAGGAGAGGCTGAGCTGAGTACCCAAGCTGGGGATGGATCTATCTCAGCCAAAACGGCACCCATTATATAGGGAAAGGGTGCGCTATTGTCGGGAACGGCGTATTCGAGCGTATCCGGCATCAAGGCACTTGGGAGCTTCGCGAAAAAAAGAGGAATGCTGAGCCTTACGTGACACGCTAAGCGAGCCGAGTAAGCGCTTATTACATCACATCAGAGCGACGGGGACCTGGCGATTTGGATCGGATGCAGGGAGCATAGTACGAGGAGGATGAGAGGGTCGGGAATGCGGTTGAAATAATTTCCTGAGACATCGCCGTTGAGGGAGCAGTCGGGGGGGTAGACTGGGGTATACCTGAGTCAGTATGTGAGTACAGTACATACATATGGCGTGCAGTAGACAATGGTAGAGTGCAAAAGAATGGACCTTTGGGACAGTGAGAGAGGAGAGAGATTGCGGGAGTATTCCTGTAATCGGACCCGGTTATCCACCTATCCCCGGTGCTAATTTATGTGTAGTAGTGTTGTAAGAGGTCCCTTGATGTCTCCTTGTTGCATTCAGTCCTTCCAGATTGCTTGGAGACACCGAGCAAGTGAGATTGCTGCTTGGGACTGTGAGCGTACATTGAGTGAGCTGAAAGCTTGGATTACTGTATTATTATATCCTTACTACTTATACTGACACCCGGAGCACCATTCAGTTGCACCTCTGACGCGAGAACGAGCGGAAACGGGGGGCGTCGACTACATCTAAATTGGGAAATTTACCGACGTGAACCAAATTTGGGTCGATTTCCGAACTCCGCTCCTTCGCTTCATACCACCACCCGCCACGTCGGATCGGCGCCCACTCACGACGTATCCTGAAGGGTCCCCGTGCTTCAACCTATCTCGCGTATCCTTGGCTCAACGTTGGTTTCCAATTGGCTGCTGGTGCGCTACTGTAGAGTTGGGTACGTCACTCCCGTTCATTCCTTACCTACGCTGTCTAGAAAACTCTCATGGACTATATTCCGCCGAATCATCCTGCCGCCGTTCCCGTAGCCCATTAGACCTTACGGCAACATGTACCCGCTCAAGCGAGCCTTGAGACGTTGTGGCAAGAGCAGCAAACGTCGCCGACACATGAGGTGCGAGATTGGCTGCGAACACTGGTACGCGCGATGCAATTATTGCCGGGACCGAACTAATACCAACATAGGGCTTTCAAGATTCTTCTACAAGCTTCCCGCGACCAGCTGCCTCCTCGCAAGTGGTCACAGCGCCATCGCTCGTCGTAATCCAAGCAAAAAATCGAAATTAGTTCTACGAACGTCCGCCGACCGTCCCTTTTTGTTCGTTTCGTGACGCTTTGGGGCCAGTCGCAAAGCGTCGAATTCATCGAAAACTGCGCCCATCGACGGTCAAATTTCCAGAAAATTGACTCGGCGCCCTCATTGAATCCCTCGAACACAATACCCATCCCCATCTACCTCACGCGCCCTCGTCACCGATCCGCCAGAGTAGCAATGGCCTCGCAGAGGCCATGCTGCTCTGGCTCACCCTCGCGTCGTCGCAAACTACCTGGGACCCTGAATTTTCAAATTGTATATTTGGGCTCCCCGCGAACTGCACCTTCTGTACGACACTCCCCTGGCTCTCACTCCCATTCCTTCGCATTCCCACCGCCGTTCGAAGCCCTCAAAAGTCGAAACTGCATATTTCGACGCCGTTTTATCGGCATCACGGCGCCGCCCTCCCCTGTTCCACCCAGCTGCAACTTCCGCATGTTGCGCCGCCATTCGAACCCAGAATTGACCTCTCGAACACGGGAAATCCAAGGCTGTCTCGCTCCCCTTCTTGTGCCTGCGCTTCCCTCACCATCAGTACACCCAGAACGATGCCAAACGGTCTCCGAGAACCCCGAAAATCTCAAATTCGATATTTGAGCTTCCCGCGACCTGGACATCATCTACGACGCTTCCCCACTCGACGACCCAGTCCCCTCCACCTCCTCACATGCTGTTCGACCGTCGAAAAAGTCGAAATTGTATATTTCGGCACCGTTTTATCGGTCCCACGGCGCCACCTCAGTCCACCACATTCAACCGTGAGCACTACGCACTCTGACGCCGTTCATGCACGGAATTCGCTTGCCGTATGAATGCCAAGCCACATCCTGGTCATCTCCACAGAGCGGGATGGCTTTGTACGAGGCCGTTCCGCTCTAATTCTTTCTTCCTTCGTTCCCCGAACTTCTCGCAACACAAGCACAGTCAGAACAACCCCCGAACGACGCCAGATGCATACCAGACGGACGAAAAATGACAAATTCGATATTTGAGCTTCCCGCAACCGGTGTTTTGCCTCTACGCTATTCCCGACATCTACTCGGCTTCTCCCTATTCCTCTACACCTGTGTTGCACCTCCCTGAACGTCCCGAAGTCGAAATTCAATTTTTCGACGCCGTTTTATTGGTGTCATGGCGACTACTCACCCTCGACATTCTTCGACACCGTTTTGTTAGCATCGCAGCGTCGTATGACTCGATGACTCTCAACATTAGTAACTGACTATCGCGTGTCGTCGTCTTTGCTGAACGCTTCGCATTCCCGCTGTGTGTCTATTCATGTACCCTCTGTATCTCTTTCCAATGGCTGTGGACATTGAACTTGAATATAATCACCCGTTTCATCATGCTTCTCTGCGTGCACTGTCTGACCTCTACGTATTTCGGGACCGCTTCGTCGGGCTTGTGCTCCTGAATTATTATTCATAGTGCTGTTCGGCTGCTTTATAAGGATGAGTTCGCCGCTGTTTCAAGTCGGCATGATGTTATTGGTCAGACCAACATTCTAACGTAGTTGTAAGTGAGGCTGCCGTGCTGGCCATAACACCACTGTGTCTGTGCATTATCACTATGTAGTGTACATGATAGGTGATTTACAGGCAATCAAGCGAAGGAATGTGTTAGTGAAGCGAACTGTTCGCTACCGAGTACGTTGCGTAATGTGAAGCGAAGTCGGGGCTACGTGGCATTGCCAAGGTAGATAGTATCGCCCGATACTTGGCGTCGTAGACATATATAAGGCCTGCGAGGAGAGGGAGTCAGTACCACCCCCCATGCTTACCTCTCGTCACGCTGCTACTCCGTTCCACCGTAGTCGTACTCGCCATGTATCGTAGTCGGTAGATAGTCTACACGCCGGGGGTCGGGAGCACGAACGTATGTCCGTGCTCTCGATTCCTGGCCGTAATGGGGGATGCCCCGGCGCTTCGTACCTATCAGAAACCATCGAATTTCGTTTTCCTGAATTTGCGAACCCATGTCAGTCCGGGGATGTATATAGAATCACCAGCAAGCGACGCTTCGGTGCTGCATGCGGAACGAGGGAGGCCAGTAGGCGCTGCAGGCCATAGCCACACCCATATCGAGTCCACACGCGTCGAGTGCAGGTTGCTGCTCGCGATCGCCCTCCACAGCAGCCGCTCTATCCACCGCCACAACTCGCGGAAATGCGAGAAATGCTTAAAGTCCAGCGTCGTGGTGAGCGGCGCGATCGCAGCGAGTGCCGCCAGCTCGCATTCAAACAGACTCAGCAGGGGGAGCGCCCCGCCGTAACACTTGAGGGGGACGGTGCTTGACGAGTCAGAGACTTTTTCGTACGACATCCCTAGCTGTCCTGTCTACTGAACCGTCCATGCATCAACGAAGCGCGTCACGGACCTTGAAGACAGATGCTGCGGATGGTTTCTGTCATTGCCCAAGCCCTGCCGTCCTTGATTTCGTCGATAGACACCGTCGATGCCGCAGACGCGACGCTCCCACTTCCAGAAGACAACGATGTGCCCACCGTGGATGGGACTTGCAGCGAGAGTGAGTTCGACCGGAGCGATGCTGGGATGGAGGGGATGTGGTTCTGAACATGCGACACGTCTGGGACCTTGCTCAGCTGCGAAATGCATTCCTCCGGCCGCCCCAAAGCGTATGCATAGTAAGCCAAGGCGAAGTTCAAGGTCTGTAAAGTATGAGCGTCGTGTAGCTTGGAGGTGGTGCACAACTCACGTCGAAATTGGAAGCCTCTAGCTTCTTCAACTCGTCGAACGCCTCTTGACCCTCGGCAACCCGTTCCTCTGGTAAGGTGCATTCGTCGCCAATCACCAGCTCTCGTCCGGGCGAAAGGGGATCGTCTTGATCTTCGTCTTTGGAGTTGGCACCGAGGAAGAGACCAAGCAAGCGGGTCTTGGATGCGACCTCGCACACGTCCTCGAATCCCCGGCAATGTTTGTTGAATTTTCGAAATAGTTCCTTCCATGTAAGGGCGATGCCATTTGGTGTCTTTGAAGGATGCTGGATATTCCATTGGCCTGCGGTGAGAGCAGACCTGAGCTGGGTCCAGTAGTACTTGTCCTTGCCATTGGATGCCATGAATCGCGAACCGGGACCGTCCTCGACAAGTGGATAGCTCAATGCGTAGCATCTAAGGTAGGCGTCAGTTATATCAGCCATAGTCACATGAGGTGACATTTCCGTGACATTGCGTTCCAAATCCGTCAACAAGGTGCCGCCAGACAACTCGCTGTAGGATATTGTAGAGCGCACGGATTGACTAACAATTGCTCGAGCATGCCCAAATCATGCTCCTTCAAAATCAGGGCCCTTCGCCTCCAACGCATACGTCACCCGTAGTCTCGCTCTCTTCCACGCTCAGCCATTCCTCGCCTATCCCTCCATCCTTCCCTTGCAAAATCCGCTGCTCACAGCCCTAGCGATGTCTCAGTTACTTCCTTCGCATGTTGTTGACGTGCCGTTTTGCGTGCGTACCCCATTCCTTCGCTTCAGTCTCTTACTCACTCACTCAGCCTATCTATTACTTACCCGCGCCAAGACACCATCCACGCCCTCTATCCCATCTTCAACCCCTTTGGACGCCAATCTGACGCAAACACGTCATCTACCATCCCGCATCCGCGCCTTCCCACCACCTCAGCTACCCAACCCCGTCGAAAATGCAGGCAAATCAATGGAAGGACAACGGCCAATCAACGCAAAACGAACGAAACGAGTCGATACCTACCCAAACGAGACGCTGTGCCATACAACGTTGAGCCACAGTGCGCTCACCCATCTCGATAGCGCCCTCGCCCTCCCTCATACACGACTAGGCTCGCAGGCACACAGACAACCCCGAGGGAACGTGGAACGCGACACGACGAGAGGAACCGAGGGAAACGGAAACTAAACGAAAATGTGAGGAAAAACGAACGAAAGGGAACACATGGTGAGTCCCCGCCATCTCCAACGACTACAACGACCGAACGCGCTCTCACCCTCGCGTAGTTCCCGTATCTTGGGACTCGCGGTGTCCCCAATGTTTGCCCATATCCCCGTATCCTCCCCTTCCTCCCGTTTACCCTCTCGACTCGTTCGACGCGTCGAAACCAGCAGAGCAACGCCTATACAAACCTCCAACGCCCCAGCGAGCCGAGAGGATTGAGGGAGCGCGGGATACGTGATACGCAGTGCGTGCGACGGCAGACGGCGGATCGCAGAACCTAGACGGGCAGACACGCGACCAGCGGATACGAAGAGAGATGGAGAGGGAGAGGGACGACGGACAACGAGCTCGAACACGAACACGAACACGGAGAGGAAGGGAAAGAGGGACAATGAGCTCGAACACGAACACGACGAGGGAGGAGGGAGCAATGAAGAACAGAACGGAAACGACACGCGAAACGACACACATGGAGAAACGAAGAAATGAGGAAACAACATCGCGTGCCGTGGAGATGATGCGAAGTGAGGTACGATAGACGTGCCCGATCGACGACGACAACGGCGCGTGGATATAGATGGAGTACGGGGGATGGATGGGGAAGGGGACACACAGGGATGGTATGGTATGGGAGCGGGGAACGGCAAACTCAAACGGGGAAAACGGTACACGCAAACGGCAAACGGTAACCCAGCACACGCAAACGCAGACGGCACACGACAAACGCAAACGGCACACGGCCAACCCTGGTCAACCCGACGAAATGGCCAATACCCCAGACAACAGACGCCTGACGCGAGACACCAATTGGGGAACGGGGTCGAGGAGATGGGGAACGAGAATGAAGGTAGAATCAGGTACGAAGTTCGGAGGACGTCGAACATGAACGCAAACGCAAGCGCGAAGGGAAGAGAAGGGAGGGAAAGTGACGTTGGCGGCACCACCAACCACCAGCCAACACCCAACAGCATCCAACGCCAACCACGACTCATCATGCGGCGGCGATCCCGCGTCCCTCGACCTCTAGCACCGACGTCGAGGCAGCTAGCGGGTCGGGGCTCGTGCGTATGAAGCACCACCAGAGCCGTTTTGGAGACGACGCCGAGAGCGCAATGCACGCACGCAGTCACTGCGATCGCGCGACGCCGAACCACTGGGTACGCGATACGGGGCCGGGCGAACGGAGACGCAGGGAGAAAAGAGCAGGGAGGGAGAAGAAAAGAAGGGGACAGGGACAGAATGAGACACGGAAAACGAAAGGGGGAAGAGAGACGAGAACGCGAGAAGAGGAGACGGAAACGGCAACGGAGAGCGAAGAATGAAGAACGAAGAAACACGACGAATCGGCTACGCAAACGCGATCGCGATTGCAAAGGCCATCCCCAGCGCCAGTGCCTGGTTCGGCTATGCGTACACGGCAGGGCGAAGGCCAAAGGAGAAACATAGCACGGCGAAAAGGGAAGCGGAAAATGGGGGGAAAGAGGTATGTACGTACCCTTTCGTAGCACTTTTTGTATCTCGTTTAACTAATAATACTGCTAGTTTAAGATGGCTAGAGGGAGGGTCAGTCGCGGGAATACGAAACGAAAGGGGATGTGAACGCAAACGAACACGCGACGAAATGAAAAAGCGCACGAAGGAAGGGGAGAAAGTCAAACGCCCGCCAGCACGACCCAATCGCGGCAAAACAGATGCCTCGGCAGCGAGAAATGAATTGAAACGGAACGAAAGCAAAAGGGAAGCAAGGGTCGTCACCCCCCACACTTGATCATGATCGACGAAGACGAGGGATATGGGGAACACGGGGAAGCGGCCGTCCATCCATCTCCAGGCTACGCAGACGCGCCGCTACACCGACCGATGTCCCTGACACCTCGCCAAGCCGCAAGGGGTTGGGACGATGCGTAGCCACACCCGGAAACGAGACAGAAGCGGCGGAACGAGAGAACGAGAGAGCGGAACAAGACAGACGAAAGGGACACAAAGAAGGGAAATGCAAGGGACGCAACGAGGTTGGGAGATCGTGTACGTACGATCTCCCTGCCTTCATTTCTCCGCGAACCATTATGACAGAGATTCGTGGGCAGGGAACCCGAACTTGCGAGAGAACGGAGGAGAACGGGCTGGAAACGCCACGATGGCACTCGAGAATGCCAACCAAGGCGCGCAAAGTGGCCCCGAGGCTCGAGCGAACACGTCAACGGGGGAATTCATACAGGCGAACGCTAATCGCAGGAAGCGCACGAACGGGGAAACAGGGAACGAATGAGATGCGGTAAGTCGCGATCTCTGCTGTCTTCCCCGTGCGTTCGAACCCAGTCAAATGTAGTAAAGAACCTCGACGAAACAGGGATACGCGATGGGCAAATGCAAAGGCACGCACGCAGTCACTGCGATCGTGCGACGCCGAACCACTGGGTACACGATGCGGAGCCGGGCAAATGGAGACGAAGGCAGAAAAAGAGCAGGGAGGGAGAAGAAAAGAAGGGGCAGGGACAGAATGAGACACGATCGCCCGTTAGGCGTGCAGACGTCAAAGGTCAGTCGTAGATGACGTCGGATGATGTATCCGCCAACCGCCAACGACTAGCAATCCCTAGAAGATCCCGATCCCGACGACGGCCGTTAGCCGATTGGACGGTAGTGGCCCCGCATCCATATCCACCCACGCACACAATGTGTGTATTGCATGCGAAATGCCAAGACACCAGCACGCCACGCCGGGCGTACGCAAGTCAGAGCCAGGGACGCGAGGAGCGGCGAAATGAAGGGGGGAAGGAGACGCGAGAAGAGAAAAAGGGAACGAAGCAAAGAGACAACGACGACGAAAGGAGAAGGAAAGAGAAAACGGGCACACGAATGGAGAAACGACGAATGGGGGAGATAGATCTACGTACGTACCATTTGTACTTCTCCGCATTTCCTTTTGCTGATCGAACTGCTACTCTAATCTAGCTGAACTGAAAGAAAACGACACGAAGGCGCGCAAACGCGAAACGACGGCGAAACAGACAAGCAGACGCAAACGCAAACGCAAAAAGAAAAGAAAGAACAAACAGAAGGGTGGAATAAAACAAGGGAAGTGAACGCAAAGGCGACCAGCCGAGGCGATCAAACCAAGCTCGAACACGAAACGAAACGGGAGCAAAACGGCGCAGACGAAAGAGGAACTGGTGTCGAGACTCGAGGACGCGATGCAAGGGTTGCCATACCCCCCCTCCCCGATCATGATCGACCTCCACGTTCATTCGGGAGTACGGGGGAATACCCCAATAAGCCAGACGTTGCCCCGGTGCTGGTACGCATCTCCAGGCGACTACGCGACGCCGACAGCGTCCCTGTTCGCTCCCCCTGCGCTCCAAGCAGCTGGGAACGGCGCAATGGCTTGACAGGACCCTTCGCAACTCGGCGCCACGGGTCTCGGGGGACGACACGGCGGTGAAATGAACGGAGATACGAGTGCGAACGGGAAACGAGAGAAGGAAAGAAATAGAAGGGTCGTGCGAGTGAGTTCCCCATCCTTTTTAGCATCTGACCCCGCGTCTCAAAGTGAAATGACGCAGATACGCATGCAGGCTACCCGAATCCCGCGCGAACTGGCGGAGAGATTACGGTGCAGGGGCCGGGAACGCCGCAATAACACAAATCGACCCCGAAGCACGGAATTGCAGAGGCACACGAGACGATCGGCCTCGCGAGAACGCAAACGGGGAAGCAAACGAAGGGGGATCGCGTAAGTACGATCTCTGTCGCTTTCCCCAGCGTGCCTGAGCTCGAATGACGCGTATTCGCGCATAGGCAGCTCAGAACGCCCGATCCCAACGAACCGGGGATATTCGAGGCTGGCGAGCGCAGAGTCTCGCCACACGAAACACCAAGTCAACCGGAAATGGACGCGCACAAATCCCCGGTCGAATCTGCCCGTTACGACGAACGGGAAATAAGAGGAAACGAGGGAAACGAGGCAGGTCGCGCAGAGACGACTGCCAACGTTCGAACACCGTTTGCGACGCAGTGGGATCACGCAAGTGTCAAGAAGAAATGGAGACAAGGGAAATCGAAACGAGGGCGAGAATCGAATCGACGAAGAAAGGGAAACACGTGAGACTCGTACTCGACGGACCACGTCGACGTCGCGCTCACGAACGAGCCAAAAACACAACGGCAACGGTAAGGGAACCGCGCGGACACCAAAGAAAAGGAAAAGGGCGCGACACCCACTCCGATACAGCCAAGGCCACTCGACCAGCGAAGTCGAAGCTCGTCCCGCAGAGCGCATCGAGGACGACGACAACGCCGGCGAAGCGAACAGGGAACACGGTGAGTGGAAGCCACGCTCATTCGTTCGACGTAGAAAGTAAAATTAAAGCAAGTCGCGAAGAAAGAGAATGCGACGTCGTCGGGCCATGCAGTCCACGTTGTACGCAACCGTCGCCACCAAGCCTGCTCGTCCAGGACGACCGTGGAAGTACCGCAATGCGCATCAAGTCCACGGCCATCACAGAACAGAGCAAGGCTCGACGACGAGCAGATGGAGCGTAGCGATGCACGAGAGGACTCCGACTGCTGCGACGACCACCTTTGCTCGTCTAGCAAGATCGTGGAAGTACCGCCGAAGCGCATCAAGTCCGCGACCTCACGAAGACGGAGCGGGGGCAGAAGCGAGAGGTACGGAGCGTAGGTAATGCACGGAGCGCTGTTGGCCTACGAGCACGCCAAACGGCGCTGAACGATGAACAGGAAAGATGAGTAACAAGTAGCACAGAAGAAGGACGAAAGGAAACAAACACGGCGTCGAGCCCTTGGGGCGCAGAACCAGGTTCACCGAGTCCCGATACATCCACAAAGGCACGACGATGGCAGGAATGTGCGAACGACGAGCACGGCGGACGCAGAGCTGGAGTAGAGGTTAGTATAGAATTGAACATCGAAGCACTTGATGGCACTATCAAACGAGTGCAGTTTACTTCTAGGCCAGCGCATACCACGTACGCGGACGGGCAGGTACCCACAGATGTAGAGAACGAAAGAATGGAGAAATGAGACGAAGAGGAGCACATACCACAGCGTCGAGCAAGTAAAGGGAGACGGGGACGACCTTGACGAGGCAAGGATGAGTGGTCGAAGGACGATGGGATGGGTGTGTGGGACTCACCAAACGCGCTACAATGAGGCGCAGTCAGCGATTGGGAAGCTAGATAAGGATGAGGGAATGAGTAGCGGGAGTGAGGGTGAGGATGAGAGAGGGTTACAGGGATAATAGACTCGCGCGCGCGCGCGAGGCACTGGGCGGGGACGTGCCCCTCCCACACGGACATTACCGACGCCCTGGATGTAAACTGAAGTCAGCACGGACGGGCGAACGTTCACGATGGACGGCGGGCTTACTGATATAGTTCGCGGTCACGATAAGCGACCAGTTAGATGGCTACGCCAACGAGAAGGGGACATTCACGTTGACAAGGCTTGGGTCTTCGGGATTGGATGTCCTACAAGGATTTGTGAGTACTAGTCGGTTCTTTAGACGGCGCGGGCTGAATTGGTAAAGACGCGCGATGGACCGTTCGCGAACGAAGTACCTCGGGTCATTGTTTATCTCGAGGTTGATGCCACGCTGGGCATCGGTCTGGTTTGGTTCTCTCGCACAAGTGTGTGGTTCATACTCGAACCATTGTCGGTCTCTGACATGTGCACTAACATCTCTTAGCTCGCCAGCCAGCGTCTCAAATTAGTAACGGCGACGCGCATCCGCCTTGCGAACGAACGGCTCGACTCGGTCAAGTCTACACTACGTGTTAGACCACTCTTTGTGTGCAAAGTCCCGACGGCGGTGCTTCACGACGACTCCCAAATGGGCTGTGTAGTGGCCGAGACAGTCAGTAGGTTAGCATGTCAGCACGACGGCACTACGATGCCCCATGTAAGTCGTGTACAATGGTGTCAATGACATAGATTGGGTATCTGCGAGGTGGGCCGCATGGTTAGAAAACGACGAGAGCGACAGCATCGAGGGACGACTGACGACTAGTGTAAACAGTGACGGGTGAGTTTGCTAAGGACTGGTAGGCAGCGACGTCAGTTCGCTTCGCTTCGTTAAGGAGGGCGCGGTGAACTTACCTAGCTACGTTCGTGTTACGATAGATCTGTTACAAGTCAAGGTAAGTCGTGTAAATATTCAGTTATTGAGTCGAGCTGACTTACATCCAATCCAGCCGACGGCGGCTTTTGATTCGTTTAGGTGAGCTGGTATTGGTATTGATTAGATGGTAACCCACGAATTTCGTTTAGCAAAGATTCTGCCGTGTTCCGAACGATTGAATGAACAACAATCGACGACTCGTGTACCCGACGCGCAAGGTTCGTGTCGATGGACACACTAATTGATTTCGATACGAGCTGACTAGGATGCTTCCGAATTTGTATCTGTGTAAGTAAGTCAGAAGGCATTGATTTCGTGAATAAATCAATGACTCACAAGGAATATCAGTCCACTCGCGAACGTGGAGAAATGGCGAAGCACGAGTCGAATCGCCGGATAGGGAGCTCGTCTGCGCAGCGAAGTGATCACGCAAATACAGTCGTGTCCAGGGATTGCACGTCACGAATTTTGATAGGATCGACGCACCAGATTCTGACAACGGCTTACCAACGAGCTGACAGGGTTTCAGTGTTCGAGTTGGCCCGCCAGATGCGCGTATTTCGTTGTGAGACGAACCCGCAAACTATGGAGACGACGGGTCAGAGCGGCGTACATGAATCATCGACAATACACTTACCGTAATCATCCTGCAAGCATGGATCAGTAAAAAATCGAGGTCCCGAGCTGACCGGGCACGGCTCGTCTGTATCTGCGCAAGTTCGACGGCATCCGGACGAACGGATAAGAAACTACCTACTCACAGAACCGACGAACACACTGGCGCAAACGAGCTAGACAGCGAGTGAGTGGGCTGATGAGTGCTTCGGGTTCGCACGTAGTCGCTCACGTTCGAGAAGCAATAACGAAGTGTCCGGCTAACCAAAGAAGTCAGGACGCCCCAACTAGAGGTTCGGTTCGTAGCTGCTGCGGGCTTGCACATTGAATCCCCAGTGAGACGAGCTGATACTGTTAATAGAGAAGACATGTTAGTGTAGGGAACAAACCATACAATAGACACATACATTGGGCTCGGCGAGGCTGTAAGAAAACAGGATGAATAAAATAGTCATTAGTTCATTGCGAACATAGACTAACGTTGTGATCTGCGCGGCAAAGGTTTGTATTAACAGATTAGAATGACAGCATTATTGACTTACTGATAAATGACATGCAACCACCGCCTGTTCATCTCGGCCTTTATGATCGCTTTGATGATCCATTTGAACTTGCATCAGAAAAGTGTTCAAAGGGTTGGAGTAAGTAAAGATCACTTACTCGAGGCTCGTCTGACCACCGCCTGTTTATCTCGGCGTTCATAATCACCTTGAGGACATCAACTACAATGTCAGAACTGTGTATTGAATAGATAAATGGAGAGCTTACCGACTGTGATAGCACTTGACTACGGTCAGTATTAATGGTGTATAGTGGAGGGATGGCAGGACGAACCCCGTCGAAGTCCAACAGGGGTCGATAGGAGTAGATGGGGATGAGAAGAATCGAGCTCGGATGAGAGGCAGGAGAGGAGAGGAGAGGCTGAGATGAGAACCCAAGTTGGGGATGGGTCTACCTCAGCCAAAACGACACCCATTATATAGGGAAAAGGTGCGCTATTGTCGGGAACGGCGTATTCGAGTGTATCCGGCATCAAGGCACTTGGGAGCTTCGCAAAAAAAAGAGGAATGCTGAGCCTTACGTGACACGCTAAGCGAGCCGAGTAAGCGCTTATTACATCATGCTAGAGCGACGGGGACCTGGCGATTTGGATCGGATGCAGGGAGCATAGTACGAGGAGGATGAGAGGGTCGGGAATGCGGTTGGAATAATTTCCTGAGACATCGCCGTTGAGGGAGGAGTCGGGGGGTGGACTGGGGTATACCTGAGTCAGTATGTGAGTACAGTACATACATATGGCGTGCAGTAGACAATGATAGAGTGCAAAAGAATGGACCTTTGGGACAGTGAGAGAGGAGAGAGATTGCGGGAGTATTCCTGTAATCGGACTCGGTTATCCACCTATCTCCGGTGCTAATTTATGTGTAGTAGTGTCGTAAGAGGTCCCTTGATGTCTTCTTGTCGCATTCAGTCCTTTCAGATTGCTTGGAGACACTGAGCAAGTGAGATTGCTGCTATCTCTTGCTTGGGACTGTGAGCGTACATTGAGTGAGCTGAAAGCTTGGATTACTTTATTATTATATCCTTACTACTTATAATGACACCCAGAGCACCATTCAGTCGCAGCTCTGACGCGAGAACGAGCGGAAACGGGGGGCGTCGACTACATCTAAATCGGGAAATTTACCGACGTGAACCAAATTTGGGTCGATTTCCGAACTCCGCTCCTTCGCTTCATACCACCACCCGCCATGTCGGATCGGCGCCCACTCACGAAGTATCCTGAAGGGTCCCCGTGCTTCAACCTATCTCGCGTATCCTTGGCTCGATGTTGGTTTCCAATTGGCTGCTGGTGCGCTACTGTAGAGTTGGGTACGTCACTCCCGTTCATTTCTTACCTATGCTGCTGTCTAGAAAACTCTCATGGACTACTATATTCCGCCGAATCATCCTGCCGCCACGCCTACGTAGCCCACCAGACACTACGGCAACATGTACCCGCTCAAGCGAGCCTTGAGACGTTGCGGCAAGAGCAGCGAACGTCGCCGATGCGTGAGGTTCAACGCAGGGGTCGATAAAATGCGAGATTGGCTGTGAACGCTGGTACGCGCGATGCAATTATCACTGAGACCGAACTAATACCAACATAGGGCCTTCAAAATTCTTCTACAAGCTTCCCGCGACCAGCTGCCTCCTCACAAGTGGTCACAGCGCCATCGCTCGTCGTAATCCAAGCAAAAAATCGAGATTAGTTCTACGAACGTCCGCCAGCCGTCCCTTTTTGTTCGTTTCGTAGCGCTTCGGGGCCACTCGCCAAGCGTCGAATTCGTCGAAAACTGCGCCCATAGACGGTCAAATTTCCAGAAAATTGACCTGGCACCCCCATCGAATCCCTTGCACACAATATCCATCCCCATCTACCTCACGCGCCCTCGTTGTCAATCTGGCTCACCCTCGCGTCGTTGCAAACTACCTGGGGCCTTCGCAGACGACCCTGAATTTTCAAATTGTATATTTGGGCTCCCCGCGAACTGCGCCTTCTGTACGACACTCCCCTGGCTCTCACTCCCATTCCTTCGCATTCCCACCGCCATTCGAAGCCCTCAAAAGTCGAAACTGCATATTTCGACGCCGTTTTATCGGCATGACGGCGCCGCCCTTCCCTGTTCGACCCAGCTGCAACTTCCGCACGTTGCACCACCATTTGAACCCATCGAACGCGGGCAATCCAAGGCTGTCTCGCTCCCCTTCTTGTGCCTGCGCTTCCCTCACCATCAGCATACCCAGAACGACGCCAAACGGTCTCCGAGAACCCCGAAAATCTCAAATTCGATATTTGAGCTTCCCGCGACCTGGACATCATCTACGACGCTTCCCCACTCGACGAACCAGTCCCCTCCACCTCGTCATACACTCCCCGACCGTCAAAATTGTATATTTCGACGCCGTTTTATCGGTGTCGCGGCGCCTCCCCACTCCACCACATACAGCTGCGAGCACCACGCACTCCGACGCCGTTCACGCTCGGAACTCGCCTGCCATACAGACCCCGAGCCGTCACATGCACATCCCGGTGTTCTCCACAGGGCGGGGTGGCCTCGTAGAGGCCGTTCCGCTCTGATTCTTTCCTCTGTATTTCCTGATCTTCTCGCAACACCAGCACAGTCGGAAGAACCCCTGAGCGACGCCAGACGGACGTAAAACCTCAAATTTGATATTTGAACTTCCCGCGACCGGCCATGCACTACAGCTCCCCGGTCTACCTCCCGCAAGTCGAAATTCGATATTTTGATGCTATTTTGTTGGCCTTACGATGCCGCCGTCGCTCCCCTCTTCTCCTGGCCCTCGGAAAGTGAAGACCATTTGTTTCGACGCTGTTTTATTGGCCTGCAGACAGCGCATCATTCCCTGGCCCGTTCTCTGCCACCGGCGAATTTTGACATGTCAACGCCGTTTTGTTGGCCTCGCAATGCCACTACACCTGCTGCAGACTCTGGTTCCTTGTCCCCTTGCCTTCTGCAGCCTCACGCAGTCATAATTTGATATTTCAACGCCATTTTATTGACCTCACGATGCTGCTATCCCCGCTTCCTCCTCGCAAGGTCGAAATTGCATATTTCGTTATCCGATCCACGGCTCGGCGACAACGTAATTCCCGTCGCATACCCCCTTGCCCATTTCCAGCGTTGAACGACACGATTCTATCGGTATACATCATGATTCCCATTTGATGGCCGTATCATTGTATTCACCGTATGAGTACTACAACTGACTAACTGTGTATTCGCCACTTGTTCAATGTATTGCGCCATGTGTTGCGCTATCGTAGACTCAATCTATTACTTCACTTCGGCTCCGTTTCATCGGCTATGTCGTTATCCCCAACATAATGATTGTGGGCGTAAGGGAGTTCGCCGTTGTTTCAAACCGGCACTATGTTGTTCCTGTTAGTATTTGGACCAACGAGAGTTCGGTGGAGGGAGTCGCAGACACTGTAGTATTTATTATTGATTAACTACGAGTGCCAGTACATGAGATTGCAATGCTACAAGCAGTCGGCGGCATTGCAAACTGTTCGCTACCGAGTACGTTGCGTAATGTGAAGCGAAGTCGGGGCTACGTGGCATTGCCAAGGTAGATAGTATTGCCCGATACTTGGCGTCGTAGACGTATATAAGGCCTGCGAGGAGAGGGAGTCAGTACCACCCCCCATGCTTACCTCTCGTCATGCTGCTACTCCGTTCCATCGTAGTCGTACTCGCCATGTATCGTAGTCGGTAGATAGTCTACACGCCGGGGGTCGGGAGCACGAACGTATGTCCGTGCTCTCGATTCCTGGCCGTAATGGGGGATGCCCCGGCGCTTCGTACCTATCAGAAACCATTGAATTTCGTTTTCCTGAATTTGCGAACCTATGTCAGTCAGTGAGGGCACACACAGACGCTGAGCACCATCAACACTCCGCCACGCCACTGCGGTGACTTGGAACCATTGTCTGATGACGGGGCACCAGCGACCAACGCTTCGGTGCTGCGTGCGGAACGAGGGAGGCCAGTAGGCGCTGCAGGCCATGTAGTGCTTCAGCCACACCCATATCGAGTCCACACGCGTCGAGTCCACCATCTGCAGGTTGCTGCTCGCGATCGCCCTCCACAGCAGCCGCTCTATCCACCGCCACAACTCGCGGAAATGCGAGAAATGCTTAAAGTCCAGTTTCCCGCTCGACGTCGTGGTGAGCGGCGCGATCGCAGCGAGTGCCGCCAGCTCGGATTCAAACAGACTCAGCAGGGGGAGCGCCCCGCCGTAAGACTTGAGGGGGACGGTGCTTGACGAGTCAGAGACTTTTTCGTACGACATCCCTAGCTGTCCTGTCTACTGAACCGTCCATGCATCAACGAAGCGCGTCACGGACCTTGAAGACAGATGCTGCGGATGGTTTCCGTCATTGCCCAAGCCCTGCCGTCCTTGATTTCGTCGATAGAAACCGTCGATGCCGCAGACGCGACGCTCCCACTTCCAGAAGACAACGATGTGCCCACCGTGGATGGGACTTGCAGCGAGAGTGAGTTCGACCGGAGCGATGCTGGGATGGAGGGGATGTGGTTCTGAACATGCGAAACGTCTGGGACCTTGCTCAGCTGCGAAATGCATTCCTCCGGCCGCCCCAAAGCGTATGCATAGTAAGCCAAGGCGAAGTTCAAGGTCTGTAGAGTGTGAGCGTCGTGTAGCTTGAAGGTGGTGCACGACTCACGTCGAAATTGGAAGCCTCTAGCTTCTTCAACTCGTCAAACGCCTCTTGACCCTCGGCAATCCGTTCCTCTGGTAAGGTGCATTCGTCGCCAATCACCAGTTCTCGTCCGGGCGAAAGGGGATCGTCTTGATCTTCGTCTTTGGAGTTGGCACTCAGAAAAAGACCTAACAATCGCGTCTTGGATGCGACCTCGCACACGTCCTCGAATCCGCGGCAATGTTTGTTGAATTTTCGAAATAGTTCCTTCCATGTAAGGGCGATGCCATTTGGTGTCTTTGAAGGATGCTGGATATTCCATTGGCCTGCGGTGAGGACAGACCTTAGCTGTGCCCAGTAATACTTGTCTTTGCCATTGGACGCCATGAATCGCGAACTGGGACCGTCCTCGACAAGCTAACACGCGGGTGTAACGAGAGAGAGAGAGAAAGAGGTCGGGAACTCAATGAAGTATATGATTTCCTCACTCAATGCTTCATGTGAGTTCCGTGTGGTGGTGAGAGCTTTTGGTCCGTACGCAGGCTGAAAGTGCGGGCCGGGGAAAGTTGACGAATCAGGACAGGGGCATCCGAAAGCGGAATGGACTTGGAAGGCCTGACGTCGACTCCCGGCTGAAGGCAGAATTTCAGCTTCGGTTTAGATTCGGTTCGAAGTGGACCAAGGGTTCTGAGCGCAATTAAGATGTCAGAGTTCCGCTGGAGCAGGAATCCGAACTCAACCATACCAGAGCTGCAGCTCACAACAGTTGGATTCCAGGCATAGGTGGGACCCGACTCCACACACACAAGAGCAAAGTGTAGGTTATTTACATTGACAATGCACCAGAGTACATCATAAACATCATAAGCAGTAATAAGTAGTAATAAGTAAAGTGCAATTCAGTGCTACAGCAGATACGACACAGTGGGCGATGCATGTGGTAATCATCGGCAAAAAGAGAATGGCCTGGAGAACGGTGTATTAGACGTCTCCAACCATGATAAGGCCCGAAATCCATTGACAGGCAAACCATAATTTTGCGACATCGATAAGGTCGGGATTTGGCGATAATGAAAACGGCCAGACATTAACAGTTTCACCAGGCTAATGAGATATAGTGTAGTGGTTCAACTTACAAATATCATCACGTTGGTGATGGGCATCAGTCTGGTGGTTGTGATCTATCTGGTGAGCCTAAACATGCTTGCCCACTTGGTGAGGCTCAGCAAGATGACATATTCTACGAGGGCCATTTCAGCCTGTTGGGTGTCTGACACAGTACTCCAGGCTTGTCACATAGACCAGCTGTGCTAGACTAATCACTCGGCTCTCATGCTTGTTCTCAGTCGGAAAGACAGTGATATAATGACACAAATGTTATTTTATTTCTATTATTGTTTTAAGTAAGTATTAATTCTCAGTAGCAGTTGTTAGAAGCATTTTTCAGAGGGCAGAGCAAGTAGGTAAGAGTCTATAGCATCCAGTGGTGTATTGTACAGAGCAATTGGAAAGAGTAAGCAGGGGTTGAGATATGCGAGTAGCCAAGTCATTGATTGCGAGTCATCAATTGAGAGTTCTAGGTTGTGGTTCCAGTAGTGCCTGAGGCTCCAGTGTCGCCCACAACTCCAGAAGTGGTCGCTCCAGTTCCAGGCCCAGTCCCTTGATCGCCATTGTTAGTTTCATATCCAATTGGCCGTCCAGCGTTGGCTGTGGCGCCTGTGGTAGGCTCTCCAGCATTGGTGTGTTGTGTTCGCTGGAGTTCACGTTGCCGTTGGATTAGAGTATCTTCGTCCCCACTGTCTGATCCATCTTCATTGCTGTCACTGTCACTCTCTGAGTCTTCATCTCCTCCCAAAAGGCCAGAGTTGTTGAACACCTCGCTAGCAAATGTGTCAGTTTGAGGAAGAAACGGAAACAGGCCCCTACTTTTTATACCACTTGAGTAACTCGTCTACGTTAGCATCACCTTGTTCAGCACCAGTCTTGAAGTAATGCGTGATCCAATCATAGAAAGCAGAGCTATCAAACTTGCCGTCCATTCGTGTCCACTCCATCTGCGCGTTGAGCATGAAGCGAGCCTGTCCTGGGGATAGAGTGGTTAGTGGTGCCAAACATCATTTTTGTACGCACTTGGCAAGCTGCATAAGCAATGAGATAGCCATTGATGTCCAAAATTCTGAGAATGCTAGCATTACAGTGTCGGGGTAAGGTAGATCAAGTGTTTGACCTTGCAGCACTCGGGCCAATCAGAATATGTCGAAGGATCTAAAGAAACATCAAAATGAGTCAGCTGCTGACAGGGGCGGAACATACAAGGACAAGAGCCCAGTTTTTGAACAACCCAGACTCTGGGTTGGTCTTGTCGTACTCTGTAGCATCATAAAGGAACACGGGCCAGTCGGTGTGGTGTTGCATCTTGCTTGATCCTTTTTGAGCCTTGAGCATGAGCACACTGGATGGCATTGTTAGTGGATCTTTATAAAGTACGTCATCCACGCTCACCAGGGATCCTTAAGGAATTTGTTGAGATATCATTGCGGGCACAGTAACTTGGCTGTCCAACAGTGGTTCCACCCACGGGCTAGCTTTGAGCCAAGCTCTTGCGGAACAACCTCTTTTGGATCAGTGGTGAAGTACTCAAGTTTGTTGCAAAGGCCAGACGAGTCATTAGACTGTGTCTGGCTGGTCGTGTGGGCAATCTAGCGCATGCAAGCAGTGAATTCTGCTCAATCCAAGCACATACTCGTAGCCACAAAAAGTAATGGTGCACTATTATGTAATCTAGAGTAGTAGCGCCCATGATTGAATTGTGCATCATCACCCACTACTCCCCAATGGTTGCTATCAAACACAAATATGTACATCATGACACGCCTACCAAATGCTGGTTCATTGGAGCTGTCAAGGCAGGCCTATCTATACAAAAATCTGCTGCCCTTACTGGCATACCACCAACCACCGCTCAACATATTTTTAAAAAATATGCCACCACTGGCTCAACTTCTGATCTCCCTCGGTCTGGCTGCCCCCCGAAGCTCACAGAGGCCGACAAGCGTCAACTAGTTCGCAATGCCATTAAAGACTGCCGGAAACCCTTTTCTGAGCTGGTGAATACCATCCCTACCAAAGTCTCAATTTCCACCATCCGAAATGTACTTTCTGAAAAGGGAGATCATTGGCGCATTGCAAAAAAGGTTCCATTCATTAATGCAAGGCAGAAGAAGGCTCGTTTAGCATGGGCAAAAGAATACGAGCAGTGGGGGCAGAGGGAGTGGCATTGGGTGATATTCTCCAACGAGTCGTACATTTACCTCGGCGATAGGTCGGGTCGCGTCTATGTTACTCGCAAACCTGGAGAAGAGCTGGATGAAAACTGTGTTGTACCTTGATTCAAGCAGTCCTCACTCCGCATTGTGGTATGGGGATGTGTCATCTATGGGCATAAGGGACCACTGGTGGTCCTGGAATATCCAGGAGGGCGTGGGGGTGGTATGACTGCAAAACGGTATCAGGAACAGGTCTTGGAAGGGGTCTTGCTGGAGTTTCATTCGCAAATGAAGGCATCAAAACACAAGGTATATTTTCAACAAGATGGTGCGCCCAGTCACTCCAGTAAATCAACACAATCATGGTTCACAAGCCAGCACATTCCTCTTCTTCATCATCCCGCAAACTCTCCCGATGTGAACCCCATCAAATCAATATGGCATGAGCTCAAGGCTCGCCTCCAAGCTCTTCCCTGTCAACCCACAAATATCGGTGAACTCAAGGAGGTCGTTCTCAAGATCTGGGATGAAATACCCATTGAAGTTGTCAACAAGTACATATGGAGTATGCCTGACTGTGTGCAGGCCGTTCTAGTTGCTCGAGGGTCACATACAAAATATTAGTATATAATTAACATTGATGCTTTCTTGCTTATATATATCCATTCTAATGTAAATACCATTTGTTATTTTCGTAGCTTAATCTTGAGTGCAAGTAGGAGTGCTTAGGGGTGCATTACATACTTTTTGTGGCTACAAGTACATGGTACTCACCAGGCCCACCATGTCAAGCCATTTATCCCAGTCACGGTTACAATACTCCACAGTGATCCCAGGTAACAGTGGTAGCCGTTGGATTAGTTTCTTGTATGAATGGAGGAGATGCTCGTTCTCCCTCACAACCCTTGAAAAATTAACAATTGTGGTGAGGTTTGGTATGCATATATCTACTTACTCAGCAGCAAGTGGTGCACCACCTGTGACCAAAGTCGGCTCTTGTTCTGCAAGATGCATTTCATACCCCTGGCACAGTAGTTCCCGAGGGTGGCAGTAGAGATCAACAAGTCGTGGGATAATCTTCCCTTTGTCTTCAATGTTTTCCAATGCAATGCGAGCCTCATTGCTATGTTGAAGATTAACACAGTACTGTGATTGAAAGGGGTCCAAATTCTTACTGTACACACTGCGTGTACATGACACTGACCCACGGGTATGAGCTGAGTCTAGGTTGAGTTTGACTCAACTCTGACTGGACTCTGAGAGTCTGAGTAGAGTCTAAGTGGAGTATAAGTAGAGTCTGTATGAGTCTGCCTGGACTCTGACTAGACTCTGGGACTCTGACTACACTCTGAGCAGAGTCTATCTGAGTTGAGTGAGAGTCTACTCAGACTACAGTTGGACTCCACTCATCCAGAGTTGGTTTAGACTCTATCTAGATTGTAGTTAAAACTGTATCAAGAATTCAGATAAATTACACTTGTACTGAATGACTTCTCCTGTTAATTCACAATCATATAGTTCAAGAAGTCATGTATGAAGTGATAATTTGAAGTCCTGGAAAATCATTATACATTTAAATGCTACTCAGAGTAGTACACTAACTAGACTCCTATTGGGTTAGTAACATTGGAGTAAGTTATATAAACTGTTGATATTATAATATTATGCATCAATTCCAAAGAACACTGAGACTCAGATAGACTCACATAAGAGTCATTAAAAATGGAATTGAACTTGTGATTTGAACAATAGGAATCTACTAGTGTACACATGCTTCATATGAGAGTCAACAGTTGTGTAATAACCTCTTGTAGAAAAAAAAAACAAACAACAATATTTGTGATTGATTTGATATTAGAAGGCTCCACTGCTGAGTAATATGAGGACTAAAATCAGTATGAAAGAAATGGCAGATTTAACTCAGAATCTTAGCCTAACTTGCCAAGATTGCAATATTTTTATATGGCTGAACTCTGAATTGGCTCTCACTAGACTATGGTCAGACTCCAGCTTCACTCCAGCTCCACTCTAAGTAGCTCTGGTAGCCTAAAAACATCAGAGTGAACCTGGATTTGGATGGAGTCCAGCTTGAGTGCAGTCTGAGTCTGGATCAACTCTGAAACTCCAGATAGAGTCTAGATAGAGTTCA
Source organism: Pleurotus pulmonarius (assembly GCA_012980535.1). Taxonomy (NCBI): domain Eukaryota; kingdom Fungi; phylum Basidiomycota; class Agaricomycetes; order Agaricales; family Pleurotaceae; genus Pleurotus; species Pleurotus pulmonarius. The sequence continues at coordinate 1,652,454 of SJKF01000011.1, read as the reverse complement.
TCTCACTCCAGTTGGTTTTGGCCTGCAAAACATGTTAACTCTGACTTGAGTCCAAGCTGACTCTGACCTGACTCCAGCCTGACTCTGACTGGAGTCCATCCTAAACCTGTGGGTCAGTGTTATGTTCTCCGATCAACAACGTCTCTTGGTTATCAACCGCGCCAACTCGTTACACATCAAGATTTCCAATTTCTACGAAGTACAAAAACTATATTGCCCAACGGCCTTTCTCCCGGGCCAACAATGATGCGGACCAGTCCTCCAGTACCACCAAAGCCGTGGCTCGCATGAAGTTGTGCTTGCCATCAAGCTTCAACACCTCATCAGGCTGCTCGAGTGACCTGCGTGAGATCGAATGGCAATTATGCCACACCCAAGCCCACGAAGCTCTCAACTCCATCCGTGCCGTCCTTCACCTCCGCGTTTCGGTGTTTCGGCATAAAGACTGCTTCAATCGAGGCCAACACACGCTCACCCGGGCCATGGGGAATGTATTGCAAATACAAGGGCAGATTGATGGTGCCGCCAAATGATATCGCGTTGCCTACAAGGCCCTTGTGGTTTTATCACGCGCCCCCAGGAAGGAGGATGACTGGCAAAGGGATCTGCAGGAGCTTGCGCCCAACGATATTCAAGGACTGGAGGTTGCAGACGTCAATAACGGAGAAGGACGCCGGACAATTTCGTGGATATGGAGGACAGTGGGGATTGCTGGGAGTGCAGGCGACGAGGATGGCCTCCATAGCTCCCTTCGTGTGGAATGGTGCAAGAGCCGAGCGCGGGCGCTACGATGGACAGAAGAGGTTGTCCTGCTCAAGGAGGAAATGCGCCGGGTTCTGGCGTTTCTATGTTGGCAGGCTGATTGGTGGGAGGGAAAGTTGGGGGATGAGAGCAGTGTTCTTGCGGAAGGAGTGAACACGGACACCCGGCAGCAAGCAGACATCCGGCGTAGGCTCATGGCGAAATTTACGAAGCAGTGGGTGTACGTTCCCAAGCTTCTCAATTTGTACAATCCTCTCAAAACGAATCCGCTATAATATCATTTTTTTATGCCTCTAAGCCTGCTAAGCTGCTATGCCTCTAAGCTGCGTGCCAAAATGTGCAAAATATATTAATATTATCCAATTTGTAAGTGCGGCCGTAAAAATACAAAGCCCGCTGTTGCTGCAAGTGGGTCTTGCAGGTGGAAAATACCTACCATATAGAGTGGTGGAACCAGTGGCAATCTATCACTGTGGTGTACCAGGGGGTGTGTGGTGTTGTCACTGTGTGGTGTACAACTGGCACAGTATCTAGTGACGTCAACAATGCGCAAGTAGGGCGCGTTGAAGACGCGGGAGTAGGGTGTGTCGAAGATGCGGGGGTAGGGCAAACGGACACAATAGCGGTAGTCGACAATAAATAAATGTTGTGGGACAGGAAGTAATAATGATGTGGGAGTAGGGCGCGGCACAATGAATAGCAGGGGCGTATGATAGAGTGGTACAATGAAGATTGTCAGTAACGACCCAATGATGTACACAAGTGCACTCACCCATCATGACAGCCGGACATTGGTTTGGAACAAAGAACAAGGGGTGCGAGAAGAATACAGAGTCATCTTTGGGAAGTGGCTATGTCAGATGGATGTATACCGTTGCATGTGAACTCACCAAAGGGACTCTTATTCCACGTCGTAGACATGGGTGGCTCTTCTGCTGATTGCGCAAGTACAACCATGGAGGACACTATTTGAATGAGAGAAGGACTCAGAACATGAAAAAGGGTTGTGAAAACAACACTCACAGAAAGCCGAAGGCAACAGAATGAAAGCAAGACTCGAGGGGGCGTGCACGTTGAAGAGTTCGAGCATGGATAGTGGTGAGTGCACAAGAAAAACTCAAACCAGATTTGAGTGACATGGCGACGAACTGACGTGGCAAGTTCCACAGTCACATGGTGTAAAGTAGGTGTGCAAGTTCACACGCAAGTCGACGGCAAGGTTCGCAGACCTAAGGACAATAATAAGACGTAACATTGAACACGACACTCATATTTCAAAGTACGTAAAACATGTGAGTAACAAAAAAAGAAGCTGCACAGGACTAGATACTATTTCGGACTTGATCAATGTACTCCTTTGTGACTTCGCGAGATTTCTCAAGTGACTTGAATGCACCGAGAACTACGGAGAACTGAATATTGAATCAAGCAACAGTGGAGGTAGGATTTTGTTTAGGATTGAATGTGGTCATGGTAAACCCAACGAGTGTGACGACGAATTTGTGAGGTTTGCTGGCAGGCAAGTCCTGCGCAAGGCTGTTATTGGGAGCCTTGTCAGAAGCAGGCATCGGTACGCCATAGGGTATCATCGAGGGCAGCTGATCCCAGTCACGATCAGTGAAACAAAAGTTGCCGCAGTTGAGTCGCCCATCGTAGATTGGAACTATGTGCAAGATAAACGAAGAGAATATGCGTGCAAGAGGAAAAAACTTACCAGTATCAGTTGAAACCAAAGATGGATAGCGTCTTGTGATGGCCGTCGACGGTGCCGTTTGGCGAGCGCAATTCTGGGCGCTACCCACGGGCTTGAAGGCCATGGATGCCATGGATGTACGCTGGGGTGTGTTTGGAGCAGAAAGAGCAGAGTGGGCATCTAAAGATTGTACGTCAACTTACACGCAAACGGGGCAGAAAAAAAAGCATACCATCTGCCTTAGCAAGACGAGAGCTATATTGAAGGCAGAAACTGTTCATGTAGGTGTAAACAGTGTCCAATTTGAGAAGACTCCCAACAAAAGAAGAAAAAAGGCCGAAGACTTCGTCAAAGAGCCATCCTGTAAGGCGAAGGTGCTGGTCATATGGGTTGACAGAGGCCAGCTCTAGCAAAGAACAGCTCTGCACAACGATTGGCATAACAAAGACGGCGGGCGAGCAGCTTTCGGAAGTGAACATAACTGTCTTGTTGATGACTCGGAATGTAGGTGCGAGGTTGTATTCACTGGTGTGAATGCGAGGACTGGGAAGGGTGTGTTCCCACCAAAAGACGAAGTAGGATGGAATGAACGAACACAATATGAACGCCACGTGACGAACGGAACGGAGGAACGGGACGATAGGAGGCGCTGCATGCACACTACCTGGGCTCGACGCTTCGCAATGCAACGGAGGGAGGAGGAAATTCTTCTTGTTCTTGTAGGTAGATATGTAGCTACTATATATACTATAGGCAGATGTAATAGATCATGCAGAACATGCATGTATGAGTAACTAAGATAGTACCTAAAAATGAACGTGGCCGCAGCTGATGATGGACCGAAATAAGAAGTAAATGAAACGATACTATATGTATGACAAACTCTGTATCAAGGCTTGAACATGATGCAATCCCTACAGGAAGTTACGGGGGTTCGCAATCAGTGGGTTGACGTACACACCCCGTCCTTGGAGGTGAAGTGCATCATAAATAGCACTGCAAGTCGGTGTATCAGTAAACCATGTGTAAGGGCAACCTCAAGATGGCTGACAGCGCAAGCCTAGCAGAGGGAGAATCCAAAGATATGAATAAGACTAACTACAATACATGAGAGAGCTGCTCACCTAGCAGAGGGAGAATCCAAAGAGAACAGGATAGGGATTCTCCATGCTAGGAAGCAAAGTATATACTGTAGTAGCGTGGGAGGAATGAAGGGATAACTGTACAGTACACCAGCCACAAGTCTGAACGAATATCACAAGGTACGAGGGGGCATGTGATAATGAAGTGGAAGGGGAATGTACCAGAGTCGTGCCAGCGACCTGGGGAAGGAGAGGTGAAGGGTAACGAAGTGGGGGAAAGAGGTAATGGTAGCCCAGACGAGCCCCAAGGTGTATAGACGAGTCCGAGCGAGTCCGGACGAGTCCGAAGCGCGGGAGGACCCCGGAGTCACCGGACGTGGCTCGGACGCGAAGGGAGTGGGCAGAAAGGAAGTGGAAAGGAAAGGGAATGAAAGGGAAGTATGTGAGAGTCCGTGGGATGAAGGAAAAGAGAAGGGGACAAGGAGGAAGGGAGAGGGACAGGGGGAATAGGAGAAAATAGGAGTGTCCCCTTACATCACCCCCCCTTCAAGGCTGCGGCGACCCGACGCGAAGATTCTTGCCTGCCACGCCACGAATTCACCAACTCCGAAACCCCAGATTGCTGCGAGAAGATGTCGAAGTACGATTGCACAGAGCCCGGAGCCTTCCGGCTGCGCCAACGCTCCCAGGTCCAGTGCTGTAGGAGTCATCCGGAGCGGTGAAGGAGTCATCGGAGTCATCCGGAGTAAGTGTACTGCATCCGGATGACGATCGTGGAAGTCCTTGACCTTCTGGGCAGCATGTTGGAGGTTGCTCGCGGGCTCCCAGGAGTCGTGCTCGATACCATAGCCTCGCCAGCGGACCAGATACTTCAGGACCCGACCAAACCGTCTGCTGTTCCGGACCTCTTCTACCTCGTGTTCCTCTTCTCCGTCAACGAGCTGTGGAGGTGGCGGAGTGACAGGGCATCTACCTGGGATGGGGTCCGGAACGAAGGGAGAGAGCTTGACCACGGGGAAGACAGGATGGAGACGGGATAAGCCCTGAGGGAGCTGGAGTCGGTACACTGCCTTGCCAACCTTCCGGACGACCTTGTAAGGACCGAGTCGTGCGTACCCGAGTTTCCGGGAAGGTCGGGCAAGGTTGATGTCTGACGAGTCCAGCCAAACCTTGTCACCCGGCTGGTACACCGGAGCAGGAGTCCGACGCTGATCGTAGTAACGCTTCATGTCGTCCTGAGCCTTGACTAATGCAGACTGAGCTTCATCAACTGCGGACTTCATCCGGTCTACAAACTCATTTGCAGACTCCATCCGAGACGGTGGCTGGCGAGGTTCGAACCCGAGACGAGGATGTCGGCCGGTATCTAGGAGAAAGGGCGACTGCTGAGTGGAGGCATGGACCCGGTTGTTGTATGCGAACTCCGCCATAGGTAGGAGTCGGGCCCAGTCGTCCTGACGCTCTCCGACGAAGATCCGGAGATAGGACTCAAGTTCCTGGTTAGTCCGCTCCGTCTGTCTGTCGGATTGAGGGTGGTACGCAGTGGAGGCAGCCAGCTTGATTCCGAGCATCCGGTAGACTTCTTGGGTGAACTCTGCGACAAATTGCGGACCCCGGTCGGACACAACGGACTGAGGGAGTCCGTGCAGCTTCCACACGTTCTGCAGGTACAGGTTCGCAGATCCGAGGGCAGACACTGTGGTGTGAGTCGGAATGAAGTGGGCGTGTTTGCTTACAGAGTCGACCACATTCATGACAGCGTCGAATCCATCAGACTCCGGGAGCTCAACGATGAAGTCAACGCTCAGGCGATCCCAGCGTTCATCCAGAATAGGAAGCGGATGAAGTTCACCCATTGGCGGATGCCTTTGGGCCTTCGTCCGGAGACAGAGGTCGCAATGGCGGGTGTAGGATCCGACGTACCGGGACATGTTGGGCCACCAGTAGCTGCACGAAACAAGCTCAAGGGTCTTCCATCTGCCGGCGTGTCCTGCGACCTTGGTGTCGTGGTGCTGGGCTACAATGGTCCGACGCAAGTCCGGTGAGTCCGGAACGTAGATCTTACCCCGGAACATCAGGAGACCGTCCGATTGAGACCATTCCGCACTCCGGACTGTCTTCCGACTGCCCTGCGCTTTCTTCAACTCCTCTGCCGCCTTTGCCACTGCATCTTCGAACTTCGCATCTCGCACTCCAGTCCGGATAGCCGTGAGGATATCCTTCTCCTCCCCTTCAAGAGTGACACCCGTGGCACGGACAGCAAAGTAGGACGGCTTAAGTAAAACCACATCCTTGTTGTCGTCCTTACCATCCGAGTGATCCGAGCGCCGCGAGAGAGCATCCGGCTTACCCATAGTCCGACCCGGACGGTGCTGGAGAGTGAAGTCGAAGCGGGAGAGGTATAGGGACCAGCGGGCTTGACGACGGTTGAGCTTCTGGGCCTTGATGAAGTACTCCAGGTTCTTGTGGTCCGTCCAGATCTCGAACGGAGTTTCCGCGCCTTCAAGGTAGTGCCGCCATTCTTCGAGTGCCCGGATGATTGAAAGCATCTCCTTGTCGTGTATTTCGTAGTTCCGCTCCGCAGCCTGTAGACTTTTAGAGTAGAATGCGACAGGGTGCCATTTACCATCATCCGGGTCCAGCTGCGACAAGACTGCACCTGTAGCGTAGTCCGACGAGTCCGCTTCAACCCGGTACGGCCGATCCTCCTTTGGAAAGACTAGAACAGGTTCCGAAGTGATCAGCTCCTTGATCCGAAGAAATGCGGATTGAGCGGAGTCGTTCCACTGCCATTCCTTTGCGCAAGTGAGGTCGAAGAGAGGCCGAGCGATATGCGAGTAGTCCTTGATGAAGCGGCGGTAGAAGTTGACAAACCCGAGGAAGGATTGGAGTTCAGTCCAAGTCCGAGGGGTCGGCCAGTCCGCGACTCCGGAAACCTTTACGGGGTCCATCTCAATCTTACCCTCGGAGATGACGACTCCGAGATACTCCACCTTGGTCTGCTCAAAATCGCACTTGTCTGCCCGGAGGAAGAGCTTGTTCCGCTGGAGGATCTCTAGGACTTGCTTGAGAACCCGGCGATGCTCTTCGCGTGTCTTGGTGTAGATCAGAATGTCATCCAGATAGATAATGACCACACCTTCCGTAATGAGTTCCCGGAACAGGTCGTTCATCATGGTCTGGAAGGTAGACGGGCTGTTGGTCAGTCCGAAGAACATCACCAACGGTTCAAAGAGTCCGCGCATAGTCCGAAATGAGGCCTTCCACTCGTCACCCTCCTTGATCCGGACGTTGTTGAAACCCCACCGGACGTCGAGCTTGGAGAAGTAGCGAGCGTTCCGGAGCTTGTCCACCAAGTCCGAGATGAGCGGAAGCGGGTACCGATTCTTGACCGTCATGTTGTTGAGCTTCCAATAGTCCTGAACCAAGCGGAGAGATCTGTCCTTCTTCTTGACAAAGAACACTGGGGCGGCCATGGGCGACTTGCTGGGGCGGATCCGACCAGTCCGGAGATTTTCTTCCAGAAACTCGTCCAGCTGTTTCTGCTCCGCTGGGGAGAGCGGGTAGCACTTGGTAGAGGTCGGTTCCGCTCCCTCCAGTAGCTCAATGGCATGGTCCCACGGACGCGGCGTGGGCAGTTCATCAAAGGACTCCTTTGCAAAGACGTCCTCGAATTCCTGAAGGAAGTCCGGGACTGCGCTGTTCCAAGGGTCGTGGGGTTTATTGCGCTGGAAAGCCAATGCGAGGCGCTGCGAGACCGTCTCCGAAGCCCGGATGTGTTCCTCCCAAAGAGTCCGAAGGTACTCTGGAGTGGGAGGAGGAATGGCTGCGAAGATACGGTCACCCTTCTCAAGTCCGGAGTCATCTGGAGTTGTACCCTCATCGTCCTCATCATCGTCCTCGCAGTCCTGAAGCTGCGGGAGATCATCCGAGTGAAGTTCCTCAACCCTTGGCATCGGACCCGTACGACACTCCCGGAGTCGCACGGACTCCTTGCATCGGGCCAGCTTGTCATGGCGGAACTCCTTCCGACAGGTGTCGCATCCGGACGGACAACGGCTCATGGTCACCTCCTTCGTCTGCCAGTCGATCTCAGGGTTGTGCTTCCGAAGCCAGGTGTATCCGAGGATGACGTCCTGCTGTCCGATGTTAGTGACTGCGAAAAGCATCCGTTCCGTGTGGTCCTTGAACCGGAGTACAAGGTCCACGACTTCGGAGATGGATTCGTTTTCGTTGGGCGATCCGTCGACGTTGAAGACCGGAATCGGAGCGGACAGCTTGCGTCGGGTGAAACCATGGGCATCAGCAAAGCGCGGGTGCATGAAGACTCCGGTGGCTCCGCAGTCCACCAGGGCCTGCAGGGCGCATCGGTGTTGTGTATCCGTGCTCTGCACTTCAACGGGTATATCTAATGAAAGCTTGCCCGGCAGTGCGGAGATCTTATAGCTACTGGGTAGCCGCCGTTCCCACTGCGGGCGAAACCTTTGGAGTGTGCGGATTGTAACCGGAGTCGTTTGCTTAGCGTTGGATGAATGATCGGAGTGGTCGGAATCATCATCTCGTATTTCGTCTACGCTAAGACAAGCAAATCGGTTATTCACCAACGAGGTCGCACTGATCACTCGTTGGTCTGGACAAAATCCGCCGTGTCCGATTCCTCAACCGGGGCCGTTCCCTCATCGTCTATTCCTTCCGAAGTTCCCGTGCTTTCTACCACGTCGGCCGCGGTCAAGAGATCTTCGATAGCGGACATCCGCTCCTCGGTGGTCATGAACCAGACATCATACCGGAGTGGGCACTCGCGAGACATGTGGCCGGGCTTGCCGCATCGGTAGCAGAGCTGCGAAGTGGCGGGTCGGTGTCACACTCAGTGGGGTTTCACTGAAATGTTTTGGATGTAGTTGGATCAGTCAAGATAGATCGAACAGTCACCCAAGTTGTTGCAGGCTAGAGGTGTGTTATTGATAATAATGGCTTTGGGGATTATACTACAAAGTAGTATGGATAAGATATCTGTAAAGGAGTGACTGGTGAAAATAGAAAGATATAAAATAACTTCACTATGTAGCAATACGAACTACTCAGTGAGTAACAATACACCAAAGGAAAACACAAACAAACAGTGAACTGATAAAGACAAGTAACACTATGACAGAGGATAATCCTGACAGAGTATACTAGCAATGACTCCAATAATACAAAACTGCGATATGACAATTTCAGCTGCGAAGCTCTAGGTCAGACGTTTCTGCTAGATCACTTCCTACAATTACTAGACACCTATAGAATCGTTCTACAGTCTAATGCCTAGCCAGCAATGGTCTATACGAAATCAATACGACTGGGGAGCAATCACTAAAGTATAAAGACGTAGTGGTACACAAGACACACTATCTTATTTCTCTAGAGAGGAGGTTTCACAAGTCAGAGCACTCAATTATCAAATAATCAAGTCTATTCTGTACTATGTAATCCTAATAGTAGTATTCTACTCAACAAGAAGTAGGTACTGCAAAAGAAAAGGAAGGAAGAGGATGAGAAATGAAGGCAGGAGAAAGAAAGAAAGTGAAAGGAATGGTCATTGATTTGTGTCTACTACATGGGGTTTATATAGACTACAGAGGAAAGGAGGCAGTGCAATGCCAAGCATCAAAAGGCTATGCTGAGTCTCTGGATGAGTCATATTTCAGCAGGAACAAGCCAGTGATTTGTAATGGCCAAGCAATTGATTGGTAATTGCCAAGCTAAAGCTTAGTAATTCCTTTCTAATGCTTAGTAAAGCACAGTTTCTATACATCCTGGAAAGTTCTATAACCTTCTCAGACATTCTACTATGTTCTTGTATGTCCTTCAAGTTATTTGAGCTCCTCATGAACAAGGTCAGATGTCATTTTGTTAAGTTGTTGCAAAATTCTAGAAGGTTCCACAAGGTTCTTCAACCTTCCGTAAGCTTCCTGACCTTTCTGCAACTCTTGTTTCAATGCATCACATTATGACTTGAACACTTGTTGCATAGATAGGATGTTAAGATGTCAATTAGGGGTCTAGGAGTAAATAGGGGAATAGGGGAAAAGAAAGAAATATTGTCTGTATGATATTGAGAGGTCCGTTCGACTTGATTCAACTTTGCAGGTACATGGCTTGGGTTCATAGTAGTGTATACTACTGCTTTAAAACACCAATATTCATGTCACTTACTACAAATCCCAATTTGGAGTATGACATCGGGAGCGAGTGTGGTCGACGTCCATGGGGACACCGGGTGAGAGAGCCTTCGGAGGAGGCGGAGGTTGGAAACGGGGTTGCAGAGGCGGGAGCTGGGTCCGAGACGCGGGAAGTACGCCCGCAGGAGTCCGAGCGATTCCGGAGTTGGCTGCAGGTCGGACGAGGGGTCCGGAGTGTCTGGAGTTACCGGAGTGCACGCCGATGTGGAAGGATTGGTTAGCAGCACGGTTGTCAGCAACCCGCTGCGCGGCCTTGTACCATTCCTCGAAGTTGTCCTCGTCCGGACAGTCTGCGGACTCGGCAACGCGACTCTGGATGATGGAGTCCAATCCGCGGCGGAACTTCATCGTGATGTTGGAGCCCTCGGAGTATCCGGACTGGTCTACGAGGTCCCGGAACTCGTCGAGGTACTCCTGGAAAGTCCGACGGCCTTGGTGGTACTGGGAGGACTCCAGTTTCAGCATGGCTGCTTCACGTTCCCGATCCGGAAGGAAGCGAGTCCGGAATTCGGTTGCGAAGGCAGCCCAGGACTCGAAGTACGGATCCTTCGGACTCCGGAGCACCATGTCCGCGTACTCCTTAGCTCGATCCTTCTGGAAGAAGGAGAGACACCAGAGGATTTTGGCCTGTTCGGTCGGAAAGTGGTCCGGACAGAGCTGGAAGTAGATGGAGCACGCGTTGTAGAATGCGCGACCATCCTTGCGGTTTCCGTCGAAGATCGGGGGAGAGGCGGGCTTCAAACGGGAACGCGGGGTGTTTTCGGATCGACTCAGGGCGTGCTGGGAGGCTTCAGTGCCCCTCGGCTCGGAGTCTGGAGTCGTTTTCGGAGTGATCGGACGGGGTGTTAAGAGCAGTCCTTCAATTCGGGCGAGTGTATCGTGGATGGAGCTGATTTGGGTTTGGTGTTCGTACGTCTGGGCCCACAAGGTCTGCAAAGTCTCGGAGTCCGGTCCTGAAGCGACTGGCTCGGATGGCGGGATCTGGCTGGAAGCGCCCGTCATTTCGGAGTTGTCAGGGGAGCGAGGGATGGAGTTCCTTGGGTCCTCGGAGGTGGGTGGGAGTAGCAGGAGAGCGTCCGGAATGTCCGCAAAACCGGAGAGACGTCGGGAACGAGTCCGGAGTGGCGCAGGACGTTTTCCGTAGGGCTCTGGTGCCAGGATGGGAGATCCTGTTCTGCTGTAAGGGCAACCTCAAGATGGCTGACAGCGCAAGCCTAGCAGAGGGAGAATCCAAAGATATGAATAAGACTAACTACAATACATGAGAGAGCTGCTCACCTAGCAGAGGGAGAATCCAAAGAGAACAGGATAGGGATTCTCCATGCTAGGAAGCAAAGTATATACTGTAGTAGCGTGGGAGGAATGAAGGGATAACTGTACAGTACACCAGCCACAAGTCCGAACGAATATCACAAGGTACGAGGGGGCATGTGATAATGAAGTGGAAGGGGAATGTACCAGAGTCGTGCCAGCGACCTGGGGAAGGAGAGGTGAAGGGTAACGAAGTGGGGGAAAGAGGTAATGGTAGCCCAGACGAGCCCCAAGGTGTATAGACGAGTCCGAGCGAGTCCGGACGAGTCCGAAGCGCGGGAGGACCCCGGAGTCACCGGACGTGGCTCGGACGCGAAGGGAGTGTGCAGAAAGGAAGTGGAAAGGAAAGGGAATGAAAGGGAAGTATGTGAGAGTCCGTGGGATGAAGGAAAAGAGAAGGGGACAAGGAGGAAGGGAGAGGGACAGGGGGAATAGGAGAAAATAGGAGTGTCCCCTTACACCATGAATACAAAAGATAAAATGATGCGGGTTACTTACACTGCTGCATATTCGTCCGTCATACACCCCATGACATGAAGTAGGGCGGGGTTTTGCACGTCGTCCGAAGTTTGGGGTGTATACTTTGGTAGTAGCTCACTATGTCTAAATTTGCCTGTCAGTAGAAGTCAAAAGAAGTCGCACTCAACGACGAACCTCAAATGTGGCAAGATTTTCAATGATTCCAATGCCGAAATGATACCATTAAGGATGGGGGGGATCTCGGGGAAAGAGAGGGAAGGGCCATCATTATTCGTTCCATGCTTGGGAGTGGCCTTGTTGTCAGAGCTGTCCGGCAGAATGGGGTCATCGCTATTTATATTTGAGCAAACGGAGGGATAAGGAGACAAGAAGCGTACCAGTGTCCGCTCCAATTCAGAGAGGCCTTGGCTTTCATGTTCTTGCTCTTCGGCAAAAGTGTGTCAGCCCGTTTGACAATAGACTCTGCTTGTTCTTCCACCTTCTTGACATCATCACGGTGAGATGCTCCCGATTTCGATGGCATCATCAGCTGTGGTGAAGGAGATCGAGAGCTGTTAAGGACTGTGTCATGGGGCCTCCTGACCCGTCCGTAAGGGGCGCGGGAATGCGCGGGGAGCGCAGGAGCGCGGACGAGCGGACGAGCGGAGCATACGGGACTTGGCTTCAGCTTTGATGCTGCGCCCTCCTAGCCCTGTGGTGTCCTGATTTCGGTAGGGGCATAGGTGAGAGGCGGGCTCCGCGGAGGAGCCCGCAGTAAAGACAAGAAGGCAAGAGTGACGAAGTTGGAACTAAGATTCAGAGTAAGGAATACATGTGCACTAATGCTACTATAAATACTAGCTAACATGTGTACAAGGTGAGGCTGGTAAGTAAGCAGCACATGTATATGAAACATGTAACAAAGTAATCCTAGTACTGCGCACCATGCATAAGCCTCGAGGGCGGAGCCCGAGGGATTCCAAAGGGCCAAGCATCCGAAAAGGGCGTAGGGGGACCCCTAAGGGGCTTGAGGACTGGTATATGACAAGAGCCCCACGCAATCTTAGTCGAGTTCTCTGCCTCTACGGTGTTGTCTTCTTCAGCCTCATCGTCGAAAAATAACAGCTCAAGCTTGGGAATGGGTGGTGTTGGGGTACCCTCAGACGAAGTCCCAAAAGCAGGGGGTACGGGTGAATCTGCACAGCCTACAATTGGGGCGGTACTGGCCTCTTCATCATCCGAGTCAAAGCAAGCGATGGGCCGGATGCTAATAAGAATGTCAGATGAAAAATGAATGATAATATAGTGCCAAGTACTTGCCGTTTTGCTGGGTTCGCCTGCCGCGCAGCTCTGAGTTTGTCAGGGGATGCCAGTATGGGCTTCTTGGCACCCTGGACAAGAGGTCTAATAGCCGTTAGTCCAGTGGAACGAGCAAAGCAAACACATATGTACTGACTTTGCTGGAGGCAATGGAGAGACTGTTGAGCGGGCGCATTTTCATTTCCCCTGCGGCCAGTAATCCCTGCTGTTTTCATTAACACAGAACACTGTACACCCATATATAGGGTGTGCACACATAAGGGGAAGGTCCAGGGTGTTAACACTGTACCAACGTGTTAACATACAAGGCGTAGATGTGGTTAACATATAACCACGTAGGTACATGATGTTAACAATGACCTTGTAGCTACACGTTAACATCCAACTGCGTGTAGACTCATGATGTTAACATCTTAGTAGCTATGTTGTTAACACATAACTGCATAGGTACATGATGTTAACAGTGACTTTATAGATACATGTTAACATGGGACTGCGTGTGGACCCATGCTGTTAACATCTTAGTAGCTATGTTGTTAACATCTAACTGCGTGTAGGCTGATGTTGTTAACATCTGAGTAGCTATGTTGTTAACATATAACTGTGTAGGTACATGATGTTAACAGTGACTTTGTAGACACATGTTAACATCTTACTGTGTGCAGGCTCATGCTGTTAACATCTTAGTAGCTTGGTTGTTAACATACAACTGCATATAAGCTCACGGTGTTAACAGTCACTTTGTAGTTGGTTGTTAACATATACCGCGTAGGTACATGATGATGTTAACACTGACCTTGTAGATACATGTTAACATGGGACTGCGTGTAGGCTCATGATGTTAACGTCTCAGTAGCTCGGTTGTTCACATATGACTGCATGTAGGCTCATGGTGTTAACAGTGACTTTGTGGGTGTGTGTTAACATATGACTGTGTAGGCTCATGATGTTAACATCTTAGTAGCTTGATTGTTAACCCATAACTGCGTGTAGGCTCATGATGTTAACAATGACTTTGTAGCTACATGTTAACATATAACTGCATGTAGGTACACTGTGTTAACACAGAGCCTGTACATGTCTACTGTGTTAACACTTGGGCTTCTCTGACTAAATGGTATGCATAAAGGTATGATCAGTAGTATTTAGTGACCGTGGGAAATTCTGAATCACAAAAAGTCGAAAATAGTGCCATTAGAAAGCCGCCTATAGGTTCATTACAAAAAGTTCTAATGTTATTAGTGAGATTTGTAGCCATTAAAAAGTTATAAGCAAAAGAAAGAATGTGGCCAATAGCATTTGTGACTGTGGGAAAATCTTGAAAGTCAAAAAGTCGAAAATGATGCCATTAGAAAGCCAGCTATAGGTTCATCACAAAAAGTTCTAATGACATCAGTGAGATTTGTAGCCGTTGTTAAATGGGAAGCAAAACAAAAAGTAGCATTAGTAACATTTGTGACTGTGGGAAAGTTGAGAAAGTCGAAAATGCGCCCATTAGAAAGCCAGGTATGGGTTCATTACAAAAAGTTCTAATGTTATCAGTGAGATTTGTAGTAGTTCATGAGATATGAGCATACTCAATGACTTTGATCACTAGAATTAGTGACTGTGGGAAAATCCAAATTTCAAAAGTGCGGACATCAGAGAGGCAATTGGTGGCTAATACTACACCGCAAAACCGATTATTCCTCTATTAGTTATTTCTAGGTAATCGTAGTTTGAGATTTACACACAATGTGGATTTAATGCATTTGCGTACCTCGCTCGGATATTGTGGAGTCAAACGTTGGATAGACCTTATGAGCAGTAGAGGGCCAATATTGTGAAATGACCACACCAATCCCTTTGGTTGTTTGATCACGCCGAGGATAAGTTCAACACCCGCTAGATATCTGACCGTGGGAGCTTGGAGGACTATCAGGCGAAACCGTTTCTTATCGTTGGCTCCTTGTGCCACAGCGATGGCTACCACAATGCCAAAGGCGCACTACCTTTGGCATCACATAGACATCACCACCACACATTTGGCCGCACTATCCCTTTGGCATTCACTGGTACATATGAGTGACATGTCCTCTATCTCTCTCAACACGACATCGCAACCCAAATGCCCGACTTTGCCTTCCAACCCCTCGAGGACTGGGAAATTCAAGTTATCAATGCACGGGGCGGAATACCTGGGCCTATGGTGGAGGAAATTATGACCCGAGCTCGCTGTGTTTGGACTTCTGGCAAGCAAACAGATACTGGTAGTGCCGCCCCCACAAGATCTGGGGATGTACCAATCATCATCAATATTGGACAGCCAACTTGCCCTTTTGTGAGTGTATATGGCGTATACTGATGAATTATCTACTACATCTGACCTTGCAGACCCTCGAAGTTAAGCTCACAAGCACTCCAGCCCTTCCCCAGGGTGAACCGGCAAGTACTTCGAAAGACGGCAACTGTTCTGTCTCAGCACAAGACGGCGCAGCGAGTGTCAATCCCACATCCCCTTCCCTAGGCTCAGTCACTGAATCAGACTCTGAATTCGAGTCGTTTGTTGGAGAACCGGCTCCTCGACATGTATGTTCGAACTGTTCTGCTATCCACTTGTTTTAATTCCTCATTCTCAAGCCCAAGAGGCACCGATCTGTGTCTACGTCAAGCCAAGGGTTGCAAAGGAAGCTGTCACGTGTTGATTAAACCTCTATTAATATATCGTAGCTTATCTCTGCCTTGCTCGCTTTGTTCCCCGCGATGAGCCTTCCTCACGATCGGGCTCATCGTCATCCACCATGTCATCATCTCCACTTCCAATGTCGTTACCAATCACATCTACTTCCGCTTTTTTCCCCTTTTTCCGTTCCAATGTTGCCTTTCTTTTTACTTGAGTAGTTGCTCGTTTAACGGCTTGTGTAGAGTGTAATGTAGCTGCTAGTGAATCATGATGTGCCTTTCTTTCTTCTTCTGGATATAACGGTCTTGGAACCACAATATATCGTGGTAGTGCGCGGCAGAGCAGTGTTGCATTGTGAAGATTGTTCATGTTGATAATGAAGCAGTCATCATCGGAGTGCATGATGAGCTTCGTCACACGTTCGGTTTCCTGGCGCTCCTGGCGTTGTACTGCAAACGCTGTTGGCTGGCACTTGCCGAGCTTGCAATCATGCTGAGCCAAAAATATGAATTGGATGGACTAGGTGGAACTAGTAAGTATTGCTAGCGCACTGCGAACATTCATGTAATAGAAACACACCGCAGATTTGATAGATATGTGTGCTTGGCTTCGTTTCAGAATGGGCATGCCAAAGTGAGGATGAAGTTCTTCGCTCAGAGTAAAGCATTCAAGAGTAGCAATGCCCTGCGCCCTGGTGTTCACTTGGCTCGTGGGAACGACCAACTCAACAACACGGCCAATAGCAGATGTACCCTAGATATCACAACTTATCGCTTCATGGGTTACAACGAGAATATGAAAGCAACTCACCACAGTGTCCGCAAATACCCATGACCCGATGGTGCAAGTATCCCCCGATTGTGCGACTGTCTTTGCTCCGAAAATAAGTGAGGTTGATTCGTCAGTAGCCAGAAGTAGGCTGAGGTTTCCACCGTGCGCTGCAGCCCTTGTTTCATGCCACGTCACAGATATGCGCTTTAGAACTGCAGGAAGCGTAATGGATCCTATGAATTCATATTAGCTAGTATCTCTTAAAACTTGGTGAACTTTCACCTGGCTGACCTGCTGCTCTCGGTGGGGCCCATCCTAAGTGTTGTTGAATGATGGGTTTGGTGGTTAGGATACTCCGGACATTGGTGCCGGCCTGAAGCCATTTACCATTTTCCTCCCAGTATCCGCCGCTCAAAATGTGCTTCACACGGTCTAAGGATGTGAACTTGTAGGCAATATCACGACTTGGGGCTTGATGATTACTCAGGATAGAGCAAAGGCGAAAGATAGCATTGAAACATTCAAAGATCTCAGTCGAGTTGCGAATAGCTGGTCCCCAACGTCGGATGTCTTCAATAAGGTGGGGAAGTAAGTGAAGCTTGATCTTGATGATGATTTTTGCGGGGTCCACGTCTGCAAAAGCGTCCAATACATTCGCAATTAAGATCTCTAGATCATGCTATCGTGTGCCGATTCAGAATGTAATTGTTGTCCGACAGCCAGGGACGTACCAGATATAAATCCATATCATCAATCTCATGTACCCAAAGAAGAGCTCCAAGTGCGCCAACGGCGTTAACTAGTGCGAACTGTTCAGGTGTCACAAGGTCGTGCATGTGGAACACCAAAGTCTGCATCAGAGTCTTGAAGTGCTTTCCGATGAGATTGTTCCGGTATTGCATGAGGTAAGCTGCTTGAATAGGCGGGACATGCATTCCACCGAGGTCTGTTGATTGAAGGCGAATGACAAATAGGTTGCGCTGTGAGTCAGTCCAAGACGTATGGAGATTATACCAAACATATTTGATGCTCCCAAGTAATATTGTATGCAGGATTTCTACGGGCGTGTCTTGGGTCGGATCTAAGCCTGTATCTTCCGTATCAGTATATCAGAGTGTAGGAATTGAAGGAGTAATAGCGCACCAGCGACGTTGAGCAAAGGATTCATTTTCTCGCCTGGTTGTTCTGCAAGCCAGGCTTGTAGCTCAGTTGCGATGTCTTCAGGTAAGCGACCAGGAGAGTGTGACTTCATCTCACGGGACTTTGTGAGTAGTATATCAATCCAATACTGCGCGATCTTGTCCTTCGTTCCCGTTGCCGTTTGCATGTCAAGAATGGGCTTTTCAACACCATACATGGCTGTCTCAATTTGTTTGTTCAGTTGATTGCGGACCTCTGCAGCCGAACGAGAAACACTCGTCTAAATTGCGCAATCATTTACCTGTGGGTTCTCAAGTGGCAGTCAAAATGAATTAGACGTACCGAAAAAAGTGCATGATATCCCTCATTAGACTCTGTCTCTTTATGCGTGCCCCCTGCTTGACACCGCCGACATTTGCAATTGGCATTGCCTCCCATGTAAGATGCCTCTTCGGATTGTTGTGGGTTGTCAGCAGGAAGACCAGGAAGGCGGAGAATAACTCGACATGAATTGTGTGTATGTGCATTGTAGCAGCGAATAGGGTTTGAGTGAGTTGATCTATTGAATCGTTTCAGTTATCACTGTAGATATAAGTTCTGTTACACCTACTTTATCTGATCAATAACTGCAGCGAATTGCTCTGGTGATGTTGCATGTGGCGATGTAGAAACAAAGTGAACAAAATACTCTTGCTGTAACAGTTGGCCTGGGATATTCGAGTTCGCAGCATATATGTTGATATGTTTGTTATACTGCTTCGACCGGTTTCCAGAGACATCGTCGGCCCAGAGGGGAACCATAACTACATAAAGCTCATCACCATCTGCAAGGATGCGGAGTGGATTTGGCATGGTAGGAACATCCGATTTGTCTTCAAGAAAGTCTTGTTAGCGTCAACGGGGGCGCCAAATAAATGACATACTGTTCCAACATGGTTCCTTGCCCAAATGGGTGACTACATTGTGGTAATTGAGTAGAAAACACGAAGATCGGATTCGTTCCGTCTCTTTTTCCAGCTGCCAGGTACCATTCTGAAAAGAATTTAACAGAAAGCTGGCGGTTAGTTAATGCAAACACCTCCTGTATGGATACTCGCTGGCAATTAGAATGAATTTCCCCATTGAAAATGTACCAATTTTGTGGGACTACCATTTGACCGGAGTCGAGTTGAGCAACCTCGTCGATGTAGAAATGTGTGAGCCCTCTCGCAAACATTGGTGTTAGCTCAGACGGCTTGAATTCCTTCCATCGTTCGGCTTGCCAGACCTCGGAGATTGGCCCGTTTGTAATTTCAGGGTATAGATGAAGATGTTTTGCTACTTCGGGGTTTGCAAAATCCTTTGCCAGTGAAATAGTCATGATCAAAACTTGTGGACGTTTGAAAATATTACTCACTCTTGCTATGGAGTCTCGAATATTGTTCACATAGAAAACATTTCCCAACAACGAAACACACTGAGTTGGTGTGCTACCACAAGTTTCCCGAAGACTCTTCTGCATTTTTCGAAAGGCATTGTAGGATGGAACATCACGAACACTACATTCTTTGAGGATCCAGAGCACCATGCGAAACAAATTACTGTCATATACCAGTCCTCAAGCCCCTTAGGGGTCCCCCCTACGCCCCTTTTCGGATACTCGGCCCTTCGGAATCCCTCGGGCTCCGCCCTTGAGGCTTATGCATGGTGCGCAGTACTAGGATTACTTTGTTACATGTTTCATATACATGTGCTGCTTACTTACCAGCCTCACCTTGTACACATGTTAGCTAGTATTTATAGTAGCATTAGTACACATGTATTCCTTACTCTGAATCTTAGTTCCAACTTCGTCACTCTTGCCTTCTTGTCTTTACTGCGGGCTCCTCCGCGGAGCCCGCCTCTCACCTTGCTCCTACCGAAATCGGGACACCGCAGGGCTAGGAGGGCGCAGCATCAAAGCTGAAGCCAAGTCCCGTGTGCTCCGCTCGTCCGCGCGTCCGCGCTTCCGCGCTCCCCCCGCGTTCCCGCGCCCCCTACGGACGAGTCAGGAGGCCCCTTGACACGGTCCTTAACAATTACTTGACATTCGCAGCCGAGGAAGATTGTCCAGAATGTCCAGGAGCATCATCTTTGAACAAAGCAGTAAATATTAACGGTGTTTTGACTGTCAATCTGTCTTAGTTCAACTTACAAGTTTATTTGGATACGGTGAATAATCCCGTTCAACAGTGATACCCGCGATGTAGTCGGTTATTTCATCCATATCTGCTTCGCCATCAATATCTATTAGAGTTCATTGTGAGTATTAGAGTGTGCTGGGCCGTTGGCAGTAAATGCGCAATACCAAAATTGTCTTCAACATTGGTAGATGTAATATCTTCGTCAGCCCCCATACCAAACTCATCTGTTTGCTCAGCCTGTCGTAGTAACTCCTCAATTTGGGATTGCAGTACTGCTCTCCGAGCCTCCATATCATTGGATATGAGTGGAATAAATGTTGGGATCAGAGGGTCGCTGTATAATCCCGGGTAGAGGTAGTAGTCATCAGGAGCTGTAGTGTCGTTAACAATAGCTGCTGGGCCGAATAAGCCTGAGCGACTATTGTATGGTATGCTGTTAGTCTCGGGAAGCATGGCAGGGTTAGTATCGTATGCTGCTTGTGCCTGTCTTGTTTCCATTTGTTCACGCTCATATCGTTCAGACGTTAGGACCATGTTCTCCTTGTGCCGATCTGACTCCAGGTGCTTCTTCAAGGAGGTTTTCTTTATCCATTCGCCCTGGCGAAGTGGGTTGAATTCCTTGCAAATGAGGCACCACACTTTCTTTGAACTGGGATCTTGCTCAACGTCTACCGAGTTCAGTATTTTATAGCAAGTTCCATTGCTGCATTTACTTGGAGGTAATGGTTTCTCCTTCATAATTACTTGCGCTGGTTGACGGTTGACAGTTTCGACTGTCTCATCTCATTTAGGGGGCATGTATGTCACATGATTTAGACTCTTTGCCTTTGGACGCTGCCACTGACCACCGTTCCGCCGCCACCACTTCCTTATCATTGGCCACCATTCTGCAGGTTTATAACATGGCGACTGCAATGTACTCATCATTATATTTCTCTTCCGCTTTTCAAAACTCCTGTCATGGCTGGTATCATTGATCCTGAACTTTTGGCGGCACATGAAGACCCCTCGCTTCGATTCCTCGCTCAACTAAACACTGCTGATCCTTCTCCGCCTTTGGAAGGCAGCGACTCTACTGATTTTGATGATGAGGACTTAATGGATCCCTCTGATCTCTCTGGTATCAAGGATGTCTCGGCATTGATGAAGATAATCAACATCGGAAGAAGCTCACCAACGAAGCAAACACAAAATTGGACACATATGCCCAGGTGCGTATTTGGAGTCGTACAACTTAATACTTATGCAAACTCATATCGCACAGATGACTCTCCCGGAAGAGCGAGCAGCACTTTTGTTTGCGGAGGTCGTTGAGATCGTGGATATCATCAAGCAAAAGGCTCAGCAACGAGTAGAAGAATGGAAAGTGTCGGAAAATCTTAAGGTATGCAGCCATGTTTGATTTCTATCGCAAGGTTACATCATATATGTACAGAAATCCATCACAACCTTTGCGAAGGGAATAATACTGTCACCAACGATTACCATGTACCGTGGCAATGGACCAGCTGAGAAAGTCCTGGTAAGCATTTCAACCTGTTTGTTGCCTGTAATATCTGACACTTCCACCGTGGTTAGCATGCCATGCAAACCCTTGGGATTCGTGATATGCCCCATCCCGATGATCTCAGCAACATGCAGAAGGTCTTGACAGAAATCCGCCACCAGCTTACCATTGCGAGAAACCTTGTTAAGACTCGGGTGCGTGAACCTGGCGCCAAACTGCGGATTTGAACTTACTATGACATTTCATCTAGATATGCGACTCGATTGAAGAGGACTCCGCAACCCGCAACATTGGTGATCTTGCCATGGCTCTGACAGCTGGTACGCCAATCCAGCCCACCGTTCAACTCTTGGTCCGCCTTGCATTCTTAGTAAGCCCAGTGTTTGGTCTGTTTGCGAGTCACTGCTTACCCAGTTACCACAGCGATGGCACGCCGTCTCATATGCATCTCTTGACGAGACCCAATGGTGGCCCCGCGTTGATGATACCTTGAAGACATGGAGGAGTACCTGCCCTACTGAGTTACTGCTCACGAAGTGAGTCGGCACACTGTTATTCATTTCATTAAACATTGATTTTGTATATTCCTCAAGGGCGTTTAACAAAATGTTCGATGACAACAAGTTGACTTACGGTAATCCCACTGAATCTGAACTCCAAATGGTCAACATTCGGGATCTACCTAACATACAGTCCGCTATTGACCGAGAAGCAAGTAAACTCGACACATCGAGGTCTGGGGGGGCGAAACGGCGCAGAGTGAATTGATTACTGTAATAATAAACACTATGTATCTCATGCCTTCCTGGAATGAATCCAATAAGCCTTTCTTTTGTCAGTCTATATTATGTTGCAAGCATCGCAGCGGGTCTATCCAGTCAGTATAAAGTGAACATGGTGGAGAGTCTCTTTTGCTTTGTTGTGATGATTTTTGGGGTTGTTCGTTAACCGTGCGTTAGTATTGATAAAGACCTCGGAGAATCAATGTATCCATTGCCTGTCTGCTGCTGCGACAGAGCACATCCACCTGTCCGAACCAGTCGCATGAAAATCTCAGACCACAATATCGTGGAATATCAGGCATGACCGTGCAAAGTTGCCAGTATAGACATTTGCAGGAGGTCATAGTTAACACAATTTAGCGAGCCGCTTGACATTCCACTGACGTTCCACAGTGATATTACCACGACTAGGTCACAATGCGCACCAGCTGATTTCACTCCTGAGGTCCATACAACCACACAAGGTGCGCATCATACTATTCTCAGTATCTCGCCACCACGGCTTCCGGCTGACCTCAAATCAGCATTTCATTGGATTTGCGGTGTACTGGTTTGAGAGGTAGTAAACCATTCTAAAAGGTCAAAAACATTGGAGTATGGGTGTAAGTATGTGGTATGAACATAATTAGTGCATAACTTGAACCTATATCATTGCCAAAGCATGTCACCCATATTGAGGGATGTATTCAATATCTGAGTATGTACCCATGTCTATCCATGGTATTGGTGATGTCTGATGATAGCCACTGATTCAATACTACTTTATAATGATATTATCTTCAGTTATTGAGCATTGGGAACATGTCTCTGATTATCAGCAAGTCAATACCTACTTGACCCATCTCAATGCACCCTGATATCACCATACTCGGGGAAGCGCCGTCTGACGCCGGCAGCGCACCTTGCTTGTCGCAGCAAATGTATTCGAAAGGGGGGAGTAAATTTAATTAAATAAATAAATTCTTAAAAAGGAAGGAAGATGTTGACAGAATAATCACACAGGCCTTCAAAGCTCGCTGATGAAGCATGAGCATTGAGCTCACTGGAAACTCATTCAAAATCAAGATCACACATCTAGGGGAGTTAAGCTAGTTAAAACAGTGCACATTCTATACTATGGTGCCATAAAGTAGTATATACTCTCTGGGTGTAAAGTATCCATCTACTTTACCTGTTCTTCCTATTCCCTGACATATACATGCCTAACACTATGTACTTACTTACTTACTTACTTTTTCTTCCTGTACTATCACCTTCAATCCCACTGTTTGATCCTTTTGCAAGGTATTTGATACCTTATCAGCCCTTTCCTCTGTCCCCTGTCCCCTCAGATATGATCATGTGATGTATTATATTCCCGCTACCTAAGTTTACTAAGTGTTATAGACACATCCGGCAGGCTCCTTAGGGGCTACTAGGGGCACGTTCACATGCATTACAGCTATGGACTTGGGCCACGCACACATGCAGCTACTTGGACTTCCTGGATTACGGACTATGTACATATTCAAGCATACTGTAGTTATTAGCACTGCATTGCTGTTTTGTGAACATGCAGACACTGTGTGTTCCACTGTATATATTCCTGTACTGTACTTACAGTTACCTTAGTTTGAATATTAGTCTCTTCTCCACACTTGCATCCTTGCCTCTTCATTGAGGTCTCCATCTCTTTTCTCACCTCTGCTTGTACCCTTGGTACCCGCGTAGGACCTCACCTGGAAATACAGGGCATGCAAGAGTGTGGGAGGCGCAGCCAGTAGCTGAAGCCAAGCCTGTACGTCCTCACTCCCTTGTTCCTTCCCCCCACAGGTCTGCGTAGTCCCAAGCCCTTGTGAGTGTGGCTTTCAACACTAAGCCTTTTCTTACTTTCTTTATTGTTCAAGTATTCTTGTGGAAGCCACACTAGTTGTTGATTAGTGTTTCCCAAACAAACAGGGTATTTTATGTTGTAGATGTTATAGGCACATTGACGAGGCCCCTTAGGGGCTAATAGGGGCTACTAGAAGCACATTCATGTTCACCTGGGTATGGACTCAGGCCGCAAATACATGCAGCCACTTGGACATCTCAGATTTCAGACTTAGTACATATTCGTGCTTGTTGTATTTACTACTACCAAACTCCTTACTACTTCACGAACACATGGCTACCTTGTGTTCCCCAGTATATAGTGCTATACTGTACTTACTGTTACCTTAGTTCAAATATTAGTGCCTTCTGTCACACTTGCTCTCCCAACACTTCACTGTGGTACTCAACTCTCTTCCCCTTGCCTCAGCCCATATCCTCAGTACCTGTGCAGATGAGCCATATATACTCTGGCTATGCATAGCCCAAGCCCCCTGTAAGTGTAGCTCTTAACAGTAGGTGAGAGTACCAGAGTAAGAGAAAGTTAGTAAGGAAAAACACATCATTTATATCTAAAAAAACATTTGTCATGTGATTGTGATCCAGGAGTGAGGGGATAGGAGAAAGTGGTAGTAAGGAATGAAATACCTTGCAAAATATTGCCCCTCAGAGACTGTAGTGTTGTAGTCAATTTGTTGAATCATTGAGTTATCCTTTTGCACTTCTCTCTTCAAATACATGTAGATTATCACATTTGAGACTATAAACTCTTTGGTGCATGCATAACTGATCAAACTACTCAATTATGAATGTATCTGTATCTGTGAAACATGTGTAGACATGAATTCTTTCTTCTGCTGATGGATCTCTGTTGAGGCTTAGTACTTAGATGAGGTACTTGGACACTTAAGTTGTAGGGATTATATAGCAGCACTCATAGAGTCATAATTTATGGAGTACCTTTGGCATAGATGTAGTTCTTTTGCAGAATAAGAACAGACCAAAGGCACAGATGCCTCACTGCTTGTGAGTATCTACAGGTAGGCCAAATGCGGAAGGCCACATGTATCCAGACTTCTCACACTGTAATGGTCTCTAGTACACTTATGTCCCTAATCCCAAAGAGGATGTGAACTCTGTTGAAACATTGAAATTGTGCCTTGGATTAGGCAGGCCTGCATGAATTAGATGGGAATTCCCATATAAAAACATATAATAAACCAGCTTAAGACTATCTCTAACAAAGACCTGTGGAATTTGTCATCAAGCACCCAGCCTACTTGAGTTTGAAGAGACTGTGTTGCACATTCCAGGGGGGTTAAGGGGATGGAAGCATGTGATCATTGTTTGTGTATGTGGACGATATTGACCGGGCGCTTGCAATTATCGGTTTTTGTTAGTCAGTCTGGCGCTTATGGTTTGTTTGTATATGTCAACGATATTGACCGAGCGCTTACAATTATCGGTTTTTCTGGTGAGTCTGGCGCTTATTGCTTATTTGTGCATGTAGACAATATTGACCAGGGTCGTTCTGCTTACATAAATATCGACCTCCTAGAGACCTTGACAAGCAAGGTGATCTGAGTACTGTTCTTTGCCAATGGTATAAGTGCAAATATGCACTAATTATGTTACTGCTATATACCTACACCCATACTCCAATGTTTCTGACCTTTTAGAATGGTCTACTACCTCTCAAACCAGCAGTATTAGCCACCAATTGCCTGGCTAATGTACGCACTTTAGGAATTTGGAGTTTCCCACAGTCACTAAATTAGTGATCACCTTCAGATTTGTATTACATTTGCGATGTTTTTGGTCAGTAACTGTTAATCAAGGTCAATACTCATTGATATCATTAGAACATTTTGTAATGAACCTATACCTGCCTAACTGATGGTCACATTTGCGACTTTTTCAACTTTTGTATTTTCCCACAGTCACTAATATTAGTGACCAACATCATTGAATATGCTCATATCTCATGAACTACTACAAATCTCACTAATAACATTAGAACTTTTTGTAATGAACCTATATCTGGCTTTCTAATGGGCGCATTTTCGACTTTTTCAACTTTCCCACAGTCACTAATGTTACTGATACTACATTTTGTTCTGCTCACAACTTTTTAATGGCTACAAATCTCACTGATGTCATTAGAACTTTTTGTAATGAACCTATAGGTGGCTTTCTAATGGCACTATTTTCGACTTTTTGTGATTCAGAATTTCCCACGGTCACTAAATACTACTGATCATACCTTTGTGGATACCATTTAGTCAGAGATACTCAAATTCGTTGTGTTTTTTCGAGTATTTTGTGTTTTTCTCGCTAACGAGAGCAGTTCTCACAATTTCGCGACCAGTAGCATGGTCAGCATATGTTTCTCCACAGTTACTATTTTGGGTAATATTTTCCCACAGTAACAACGACATGGCTCTCTCTGTTAACACAGTATACCTACACGCAGTTATATGTTAACATGTAGCTAATGTCATTGTTAACATCATGTGCCTACACACAGTTATGTGTTAACAATGAAGCTACTAGGATGTTAACATCATGAGCCTACACGCAGTCATATGTTAACACACACCCACAAAGTCACTGTTAACACCATAAGCCTACACGCAGTCATATGTTAACAACCAAGCTACAAGAATGTTAACATCATGAGCCTACACACAGTACTATGTTAAAAGGTCAGTGTTAACATCATGTACCTACGCGGTTATATGTTAACAACCGAGCTACTGAGACGTTAACATCATGAGCCTACACGCAGTCCCATGTTAACATGTATCTACAAGGTCAGTGTTAACATCATCATGTACCTACGCGGTATATGTTAACAACCAACTACAAAGTGACTGTTAACACCGTGAGCTTATATGCAGTTGTATGTTAACAACCAAGCTACTAAGATGTTAACAGCATGAGCCTGCACACAGTAAGATGTTAACATGTGTCTACAAAGTCACTGTTAACATCATGTACCTATGCAGTTATGTGTTAACAACATAGCTACTAAGATGTTAACATCATGAGTCTACACGCAGTTGGATGTTAACGTGTAGCTACAAGGTCATTGTTAACATCATGTACCTACGTGGTTATATGTTAACCACATCTACGCCTTGTATGTTAACACGTTGGTACAGTGTTAACACCCTGGACCTTCCCCTTATGTGTGCACACCCTATATATGGGTGTACAGTGTTCTGTGTTAATGAAAACAGCAGGGATTACGGCTTTGGCTGCAGGCGAGGGAGAGACAGTGGAGAGGGCATGTCTAAAGTCAAGGAATGATTCACGGCATGATTGGATCTAGGTTAGCAACTCACTTTCGTTTCCCTTTTGGCGTAGGTGTGGCCTTGCTATCTTCAGGTTGTGTAGTTAATCCTGCCACCACTTCGGTGGACACTTTGACTGGAGCCGTTGAGTCCAGTACTACTCCATCAGCGAGAGCCGTTTGCGCTTCCGACTCTGTGTTCGTCTGAGAAGAGCTAGACATGTCGACTTCGCCATTGATTGCAGTCCCGAACGACAAACGGTGGGAGATGGAAGGAGCATGAATTGAATCACTGTTAAGTAATCAGGTCAGCTACAGGGATGTAGGCCAAGGTGGCCAGCATACCTCATCTGAACAGCTGGAGTGTTGAGAGGAACATCACGTTTCCTCGGGGAAATTCTCTTGGGTCGAGGCGTGGCCAGCATGGAGACACTTTAAATATATGAGGGTAAAGTTCAAAAGCGAAAAGGTGTGACGTACATAGGAGAAGTTGGGGGAGTGGCTGGATCATCAGCAATCGTGCTCGAATGAGGAGTAGCATGACTGCGACTAACAGACAAGTATTAGCGGAGGAAGAGTGAGCAATCCGTGGGACATACGTTGATTTGCGAGCCATTGAGATACAAAGTGAGATGTCGATCAGAAATAAGGACTTTAACTAGTATGGGGTAGAGGGTCAGTCAGAGCTAAGACATTCGATATAAATACTCAAAGGCATGACAAACCAAGGCGAGTAACATGACACATATGCACGAATCGATGTCCAAAGAAGGAACAGAGCGCGCTGGAGATTGATTCCAGAAGACAGCAGGATGGGGGGCAATGTATTTGGAAACCCGAGCGAATGCTCTATACAAATGGAGAGAGAAGAGCACAATCGAATACAGGGACTGAACAGAGGAACGGAAGTGACTCAACATACCTCGAGTGCAGGCACAGAGGCATCCTGGAAACCTGTTCCAACAAGGATCTGGCAAGAGACGAACGTTAAAAGAAGATGAATGATGAAGCGGGCATATAGACGATGAAGAGTGCTCCTGAGATGAACGTCAAGGTAGGCGGGAAGAAGGAAAGAAGAGGAGAATGTGACACAGAAACAACACATGTGTTCCTATGTCACAGATGTGACTTACCGCCAGACAGATGGCGCCCAAGGATGTATGTCCTGCCAGAAGCCTATAAAGAGAGTGCAAGGTGAGCATGGAGAACAATCACCATGGACACATTCTACAACAAGGCCGAAGCTGGTGAGTACCTACAGAATTACTTGTTTCCCTTCGTGACCCTCACTCATCCAGTACAAGTACTTGACGAGATCATCACAGAACGCATAGATGCAGTGCCAGGTCTGCAGATGTACGGGATGGACTCGGTGAGTTACTCCATTACAAGGAGGATGAACTTCAAACTAACAGAGAGTAAATTTACAGGAATCAGTGGAAAAATTCGGTTTAACTATTGTCAAAGAAGAGACCAATGCGGCTTCAAAATTAATTCAAGTGAACGAACTTACCGGCGAAGCGGAAGAAGCATCCATAGCCATACAAGGAATTGTTATGGGCTGTCTGTTACTGCCCTTTGAGCCAAAATCAAGGTGCGTAATTGTATTCATGTTGAATTCCAGCCGTAACCGAGTTTATACGAAAGAGCCAACCCGATGAGATGAGACGATTGGCCCATGCGAGGCAGAGCGTAACGATTGCTGGACTTGGTTCAAAGGCATTCAACACCATCGTACAAAACTCCCGCCACATGTACACAATGTTTAGCCGTTACACACTGAATGCAAAACTACAGCCAGTCCCTGAGTTCATTGGCAAATATCGGGGTACTGGCGATAGCAGCACTGTCGAGTCTTCCACCATCACAGCCAGCTCCCACTTCTTCATGCCAGTTAAGCAAGCATCGGGGCTCGATATCATTGATATAAATGCTGAACTCGATCCACGCAGGGTTCTCAGTAACGTAGACGCGTCGAAGTGGGTGCACACGGAGGATAATGAAGTAGGGTATTACATCCAAACGCCTCACGCAGACGAAAACAGGCAAGTTGATACGTCACGAAACTTAAAGATATCACTGAACTGAAGAAGCAAATATAAACTGACCACACCCATTGTTTTCCAGATCAGCGATATAGTAGAAATCCAGGCTTCCGTGTTAAGCCTCCCAAGCAAAGGTAATTACACAGTCAAGCTCATTCTGCGAAGCATTGTATTGCTAGATGGCCATCTTACGTCAGTACATACGCCACAAATAGAAAATGACAAAGCTAAGGTCTCTATAGGCAGCCACGACAGCCCGAACTCTTGCTGCGGACATGATTGTCTTACCTCTGCCACATTGACTCAAGCAGCAGAACCCCTACAGTGGTTACATCGTTCAACAGGGTCAGATTCCGCAAAATACTGAGGCTATCAAGGCTGAAGCAGCTCAGTATCAGGCAGGGAGGAATTGGAGGAGTCTGATTGGCACAACGTTACAATGGAGTAAAAATGACAATTATATTCATTGTTACTAGACTACGAAAATCTATAGGCTACTGAGTTCACCAGAAGTCCTCAGCTCAAAGGAATTGGCAGATGTGTTCTAAGGAATCATGAGTAAGGGCAACGAAGACGTAGAAAGAGATATACCAAGTGCAAGACCCAGAATAGTGTAGTGGATGCTAGTTGATTACAAAGCCACGTGTAGATGATGCTGTGTGAACGGTGAGCAAGATGAAACAGTATACGGGTGAGGGAACTCACCACAACCAACCATCGGAGCTGAGATATGGCCATGTGCCCTTGACAAGTGTCGAGATGGTGTGCTGGCCAGTCGAGGTAATACTCGACTCGCCTGCGAAGGAGTTCGTCGTTCATCAAGCCGTATACCGATAAAGTTAGCTGAGATATGACAAAAGGGCAGTGGAGCACGTACGGGAGCATTCCAGCAGTGTATGCATCCACTAGTACGTTTGCGGCCATGTGTTGCACTTGACGCAACTGGTAGGGAGTCAAAAGAGGCTCAGCAATTGCACGACGAGCTCCGGTGGTTGCACGACGAGCTTCTGGGGTAGCACGACGAGCTTTGGGGGTTGCACGACGAGCTTTGGGGGTTGCAAGACGAGCTTTGGGGGTTGCAAGATGAGCTTCGGGGATTGCATGAGCGTCGGGGGCTGCTTGAGCATAGGGACTCACTCGCGCACTGGCCATTGGACCAATGATGGAGTTTCGTTGTGCTGATGGCTGCATGAGACAAAGCGAATTTGATTTGAATGAGGCAGTTGATCGAGGAAGCTGGGGGAAGGGAGGACACAAACCCAATCCCTTTATAGAGCTCTCTCCTGCTGTAAAATGTATACAATCTGGAAATAAATGGGAGCCCTACCATGTAGCAACGGGGGTGCAGAAAGACGGGTTGCAGAAGGCATCCAAGATTCAAAGCTTCCAAGATTCAAAGCTTAAAGGAAAGGTCGACGAACAACAACAACTATTAGAAGGGAAGAAGACAGGTACATTAGCCCCGACAAGTGACAGACTTTCGCTGGTGATGGCTTAGATAAGATCCCGATTCCCCGATCACCAGCAGCCAGCTATCTCAATAGCCACCCTCTTTCCGTAGTGCCCAAGCATCCCAACTAAAGTAAAGAACGGATCCTTACATTTCATTTCAGGACCCGTAACATTATGAACTCGTGCATGTGTGCACGTGGAGAACGAATCAAATGTAAGTAATAGTGTGTGATAACAGACATGAAACAGAACAATGCAAGTTGACGCATGGCCAACTTGCATTACCCGTTTTGGCTAGTGAATAGCCATGTTTGGCTAGCGATTGACTCGCCGTGTGTTTGCCAACCCAAGAGTTAGACGGGCACAGCGACAATGTTCTCTGCATGGTCTTCCCCAACAGCGATGGGGAGACAATCAATGAGTAAAGGCTCAGAGGCTTACCTGGTCAACATGACACAGTTTCACACCTGGATGCTAGCAGGTTACTGTACTATTCCGATCAAGTGTTCACAGGTTGTTACGTGTTATGCCAAGTGTTCAAAATCCGAAGTGTTCATTTCAGTTCTCACGCACCTTTTATGGTAAATAGTGCCCGTACGGCCATCGGCTGGGAGCAAAAAATGCCATTTTCTGCCCGTTTCTGGCACTGTTACGCGTTACACAATGTTCGAAGTGTTCATTTTTGTGGTCAGCGTTACGCGTTACTGAACACTTGATCGGAATAGTACAGTAACGTCATTTGCATGGGCCTTACCAGAGTCTACATATACAATAAAGCATAATCTACACAACGTAATATAATACAACTAGAAGTGGTGTCGAAAAGCTCCGACGTGGCTGAGGCTGAAAGCTACAACTTGGCTGAGGGTGCATAGCAGCAGTGAACATATAACAGATGGCTCTACGACCGAGGGCCATCGTGGGAGAAGATTGCAATAGAGAGTGACCGTGGAAAGGAACTACCAAGAATGGGAACCTGACTTTCAGACCATATAAGGCAATTACGAACTCCGTAGACCTTGCTTTTCAAGCAAGGTAATCCCCACTTCTCAAAGCTCCACCATGTCCACTCCCAAAACCATCATCAACTGTCTGGTTTCTGGAGATCCGCCCAGCGCGATGTTCCTTGTCCGAATCTCTCCGGGAGACCAAGTCGCCGTCTTGAAGGAATCCGTTGAAGCCCATGCACAGATCCCATCACGTTTCGTCACACTCTTCAAGGTTTCACTCGCACCTGAGGACCCACTGTTGCGTGCCCCAGCTCCTCGCACAGTTCCTGGTGCAGAGGAACTGTCTTCTCCTTGGAAGCCGATATCAAATTTCTTCACAGACACACTGCTCCATGATGGCATAGACGTTCTTGTAGTATCGCAGGAGGCGTCCTTGGACTCTGAAAAATGTGAGTTTTGGGTCGCTTCGTTTAGTGGTTATTGCTGACAGTCCACCAGGCGTCCCTCCCCTGGAGGAGACCATTGATGAAAAAGGTATGTCGCCCCATCATCAGGAAAAAACCCAGCGAGTCGTAGCACCCTGCCAAGGGTCCATTGATTGATGTTGCGGGAGTCGGCCGACATCACTCAGGGTGTATTGTCATCGAGGTACAGTGCATACGGGGCCTCTGCCGAGGACCCTTAATCATGATAGGACAGTAGAGATAGGCTCGTGAGTACATGGTGCAATGAGAGCAACAATGTCTACGTAGAACAAATCAAAGCCGAATATGCGAAAACAAGCTGATATCGAAATGGGAATTGAGATACAGCAACGGCGCGTTGTCCAGCACGTTCTCAGCAGTCAATCCTGGGTCAATTACCCTGTTACACTTCGCCATTAAGTGACACCCGCGCACGAGTTGATCGACTGAGATGACTGATGCGTTTCGACGCCGAGCGCGCGTTGAACGCTGTATAACAAACATGCCTGTGGTTGGATCAAAGCGGTGAAGGGGTGTGAACCATTCCACGTATGCTAATGGCGTTGGATGTGAGCCAAACTGCGGAGGAAGCGCGAAAATGGCTCGTATTTGAGCCACTCGAACCTGGTCTGATAATCCGCTAAGTTAGGCAGAACAGGATGAGAAAGAGAACCAGGAAGCACACCTATAATACCTCCTTTTGCCTTGTAAGAACCTAGATCCTCGACTACCAACGCGGTATCAAAATGTGCAGGGGTGGCTTTCTTCCGTCCGTTCCGGGGTAGCGCGCAAGTGGCACGAATTTGAGATGTCCGGGTTTCGCTGCTGAGAAAACGATTTGCAACAAGATCAACGGTGATCTTTTTGTATGTATTGAATCGGTCGTAGGACGAAGGTACAACCCGAGATTTTGGGTTAACTTGCTCAAGATACGCAGTAAGTGCTGGTAGAAAATCGGTGGCACCGTGGAGTGTCTCGAGTTCGCTCACTGTGCGGCGGAACGGAGCGGTCTTCGCAATTCTGTATGAACCAACAGTGTGGAGAGTGCTGGAGTATGCATCGGAGGGAGTCTGCTCATCTTCGGCACTGGCGGCTGCATCTGCTGCTAGGGATTCAGGTGGGTGTTCTAGTAAACTCGGTAAGCGGCCATGTAGCCACTGAATGAACGAGCACCGTATGTTGATTGCTTCTCGCCGTTGGAGCCAAATTGCCATCTGCTCCAGGAAGTCCCGCCGGTTAGAAGCTCGATAAGCCTCCTTAGCAAAGTCGATATGCAATCGTTCTGGTGACTCTGAATTGTACCCGTCAAGACTTCCTAGCTGCTTGATGGCATCAATGTAGTGCTGTATTGCGTGGAGCTTTGGTGTGAAGCGTCCGTGTACGAGTAGGTCGCGCCGTCGTGGGGATCGGAGGCTCGCGCAACTCCCGCGAGGGTGAGAGGGCCAGATCCAGGCCTGGGAGAGCTTATACCTTAAGCTTAAGGGCTGGTACCCGAGCAGGGGAGGGCGTCGAGGCCTCGTACGACGAGGGGGCGCTGGAACGCGACGAGCAGATGGGAGTAGCGAAATAAGATTAGATTGTTACGTAATTTACTGTATCTGTACAAGTACTCTAACTCGTCGGGACATCTATGTCTATGAGCTTCTGTCAATGGGAGATGTATGTTTCTACCGCATCACAGTGCCCCCCAGGTGTCACGATGAGTTATACACGAGGAGATGGGGCTCCAAGAGTGAAAAGGGAAATAGTAATTAAGAGGAGTTAAGAGGGACGAGGAGAAAGGGAGTAGGCAGACAAAGGAACTTGGTGTGTGTATGTACGATCTATGGGTAATTTGCGGACGGTGGGTTAATCGAGCGCGATGCGTTCGAGTAATGAGGAGTGTTGAATGCGTTCTTGTAGTGGACGGCGAGTAGGGGCCTGCTGAGTGTCTGTGTTAGGCAGGGCTGGAGGCTTCGTACTATTATCGTGTGACGGGGCACTTTGCGGTTGTATGGGATAATCCCAACGGTTCGTGGCGAGGGGTGGGGTCGATTGCGGGTTATCTTCCTCTTCTTCCGCCAGCCTGAATAGTTCCAGGCTTACTAAGGCGCCTGTAACCTTTACGCTGTGTTGTCCTTCTGCATTTGTGGCGAATCCTCGAGCAACTAACGCTTGCATTGTGTTTTCAAATCGAACCCAGTAGATGGGTAAATCATCGTTCCACGTGCGCAGGACGGTAATGACGCCTATTTCTAGGTATTGGTCGATGAAGCGAAGGAGCGCGAATAGATCGTGAGGGGAGGCTTCACGGTGATCGACGAAATGGAGGCGCCAGATAGAGGATATAGAGGGGGGTGAAGCTTCATATAACGCCGTAGTCATATTGCTTGTAATATCGGTGAGGGCGGGGGGGTTCATTGTGTATGTGTCAGACTGGGTATTCGTCTCGAGGTAGTACGCGTGGAGGATGTTTTATTGGGGTTTGTGTTTGACCAAAGCGTCGTAATCTCGCCGTAACTCCGGAGCGTTGCGAAGATCGAAGTCATCCAGCCACGAGTCTTCCGTGGCGTCCAGTCCCTTCCAGCGAACCAGGTACTGCCGAAATTTGCCCTTACGGTTCGATGTCGTGCGATGTCCAAGGATTCGTTCTATTTCCCATTCTTCTGTGGCAGGAATCATGTCACGGGTGGATGGAAGGGTTTCTCGAGGTCCAAACCGGGCGTCGGACGGGGTGTAGCGTTTCAAGTGATGAAGATTTACTATCGGATGCATGGGGTAATTGGTGGGTAGACGCAGACGATACACGAGAGGATTGATTTTTTCAAGGACTTCGAAAGGTCCTATCATTCTTTGTACGAGTTTCCGCCCCGTACCCGAGGCCTCAATGAGTTGTAGTGTATGTGGGTTTACGAGCACGAGATCACCTGGTTCGATGGTGTCGATTGGGCGTCGGTTACGATTGAAGGCCTTTGCTTGTCTTTCTTGCGCTACGGTTAGCGCATCGCGCGCGAGCTGTCTATGGTGTTGGAGGTCAGCTACGAAAGCAAGAGCACGTTGACTCGCTATGGGTCGTTGAGCAAAATGTGAATCGGGGACTAGTCCTGTGGCATCTATGCGTGGTTCATATCCGAGAAGTAGGAAGTCGGGTCGGTATCCCGTGGAGGAGTGAACGGATGAGTTATATGAGAAGGCTAAGACACCTAACCAACGAGCCCACGTAGACCTGTCTTGCGCGACGTATGCGCGGAGCATCGCTTCAATTTGTGCATTGAGTATCTCTGTCTGTCCGTCAGTCTGCGGGTGGTGTGCGGATGAGAGGACCAGAGTGGAGCCATAATAGGCTGAGACGGATCGCCAAAAGGAGGACGTCCATCGTTTGTCGCGGTCGCAGATTACTCGTGTGGGGAGACCGTATATATTCACGACACGTGTGATAAAGTGTAAGGCGAACCCTACTTGATCCAAGGAGTTGAACGTGGGGACTAGGATTGCAAATTTGGAGAGCTTGTCGACGAATGCTAGTACCGCCGTGAATTTCTCAGGGCCTGATTCAGGGAGACCTGTTATCATATCCATGGTTATAGTAGCGAAGGGGCGTGAGGGTATGTGTGAGGGTCGTAACCCTCCTTGCTTCCCGCGGCGGTCTACCTTGGTTTTCTGACAAATGTCGCAGGAGGCAACAAACTCGGTTGCGTCCTTTGCGAGACGAGGCCAATAGAAGAGTTCCCGTAATCTTGCAATGAATCGCTTTTCTCCGCTGTGGGCGCCCTCTTGAGGAGAATTGTGGAAGCGATTCAGTATTTCGTTGACCTTGTCCTTGGGGACGCATAACCTATACCTCCAGTCGGCGTCTACAAAGTACGTCAACCCGTTGTCGCTGCGTTGGAATCGCGAGGGCGTGAGTGGCGTGTCTGCAGAAGTGTCCTCCAGACCCTTATCACGATAGAAGGGGTCGAGGTTATATGCGTGCTTCCATGTCTTTAATTCCTTGGTACTTATTGCGAGAAGTAAGTGCGGTACCGGAGGGTCGTCCACAAGTGAGGAAGGGGCGGAGGAAGCCTTGGGAAAGGCATCTTCAGGATATGTCCAATGGTCCTCACTCACTGGGTGTAGCGCGAAGGGTGAGTGATCTGAGTGAATGGGAGGGGGCATATCTGTATCAATTGAACGGTCGGTGCCCAAAGATTGGGGTTCCTTTGGGGTAACGGACGATGAGCGATTTCTACGCAGTAGGCGCTGTCTGCGAGTTTCCACGGCTAAAGCGAGGGCCTTGTGTTCTTCTTCAATTGCTTCCTCGTACCACCACCATACGGAAAAGGCAGAGCGAAGAGCTTCTGACTTCCGATTTTCTACATCCAAGGCGATTCGTCGCTTTTCTTCGTCTGGGATAATGGCTTCGATGTGATCTTGCATGGGTGACTGATGCGGAGGTCGACGAGGTAGGCGGGATAAAGGGTCCACGTTAGAGTGAACTCGACCCGGCCGATGTATTATTCTTAAACCAGGGTACGCTGCGAATACTGCCCCCCAGGCTGCTAAACGTCGATTAGAATTTTCATAAGCTTTGGCCCAGGTTAGTGCAGAGTGATCCGTGATGAGAGTGATGTTTTCTCCTTCTATGAATGGTTGAAACCTGACTAACGCTTCCTTGGCGCCTAAGGCCTCCCGTTCTGTGGCGCTATAGTTGCGTTCCGCAGGTTTGAGGGTGCGACTCCAATAAGCGATCACTCGTTCCACGCGAACAAGCGTCTCGTCCAGGGAGGGGCCCCAGTTCAGTAAAGGGCCATGGTCTTCATGGCCGCCGTGATACAGCTTGACGAGGACCGGGATGGCCGATTGATGGTTAAAAGCCCTTTCTAGATGTTCATAGGTCTTCGTTCCGCGTAAGTCGCCAACCTTGATGGTCTGTACTTGTTGTAAACTAGCTCCGATAGCATAGTCTGAGGCATCTGTGTACAGGCGGTAGGGAGTACCTTGTATGGGGTGTCCTAATACGGGGGCGGCAGCTAGCGCATTCTTTGTGTTGATAAACGATGTTTCGTGTTCTGCAGTCCAGGACCAACGGACTCCCTTCTTGAGAAGCGAGAAGAGCGGGGAGGCGATGTGGGCATAGTGGGGGATATACGAGGAAAAGTACACGACCATTCCTAGAAATTGTTGTAACTCCAACACGGAGGTAGGTCGAGCCAGGTCGATGACTGCGGCTACCTTTTCGCGATGTGTGGACAGCCCCAGGCGTGAGACCTTTTGACCGAGTAACAATATAGAGGAGAAGCCAATGAAGCACTTCGGCGGGGACAGGGTAAGGCCAACGTTCTCAATAGCTTCAAGTACGGCGTCTAAGTGTTGGAGGTGCTCCTCCCAGGATCGAGAGTAGACGACAATGTCGTCTATGTATATGAGGGCGAAGATCCAGAGAAATGGGGAAAGGACTTCTTGCATTAACCGTTGGAATATTGAGGGTCCGTTCCTGAGACCTAGAGGCATACGTCGAAACTGAAACAAGCCTCGGTGACATCGAAAGGCGGTAATGGGTTTAGATTCTTCGTCCATTTCGAGTTGTTGGAATCCAGCTAGTGCGTCGAACGACGAGATGACCTGAGATCCGGACAAGGATTGAATTATCTCAGACTGACGGGGAATGGGGTACTCGTCAGGTATAGTCTGCGCGTTGAGTTTCCGGTAATCAATAACCAGGCGCGGTTTCCCGTTCCTGTATACAATCATGCAGGGGGAGCCCCAAGGGCTCCGTGACGGCTCGATCACTTCTTGTTCGAACCACTTTTTCAGTTGCGCGTCAAGGACCTCTCGTTTGGCTGGGGACGTCCCGTACATGGGGAGAGAAATGGGAGGGACCCCCGGCTTAAGAGGTATAGTTGCCTTCCTGTCGACTCGACCTAGGCGACCGTTTAGCCCAAAGGCCTTGGAGCGTTTGCGGAGAACGTCTTCTAGAGCTGGGCGAATTTCATCCGGTATATCAGGGCCAAGGTGTACCGCATCTATAACATCATTTGAGGATGTATCATCCGGGGTAGCCGTAGTCTTGGGACCCCAGAGTTCTGAGGCTTGAGAGGAGGAAGGGGAGGATGGTAGTACTGGGGCGTCGCGGCTAAGAACGTCTTGACAAGAATCTAATAGCGTCTTGACTGTTTGCGCTTGAGCATTAAGAGCCTCCCAGCGCGTTGAAGAGGATGGGGCGTCAAAGTGCTCTTGAGGGTCAAAGGCGTACCCTACTATATCGCCTTGGTGTACGCGAAGGGGATGAGAAGTGGGGTTGGCGATGGGGAGATACGGCATTGATGGCGTCACTAGCGTGGCGGGGGCTGCTAAGAGGTCTTGTCCATCTTCGGTGATGATGGTCCCTTCTACAAACCATGCGTCCTTCTTTTGTTCTGGCAGTATGACGGCAACATTTGCAAAATGGCCAGACGTGATGGTGACCGATTCCGAAGCGACTACAGGTACTGTCTTATCGTCTTCATAGATGAGTGGGGTGTGTCGACGAGCACGGCGAGCTTGTCG
This sequence comes from Pleurotus pulmonarius, assembly GCA_012980535.1. NCBI lineage: Eukaryota > Fungi > Basidiomycota > Agaricomycetes > Agaricales > Pleurotaceae > Pleurotus > Pleurotus pulmonarius. The sequence continues at coordinate 1,614,018 of SJKF01000011.1, read as the reverse complement.
GTGTTGGAGAGTTTTTGAACCTAAATATGCCTTTCGTACGTGAATCCCGAGACGATAGTCTTTCGATGTAGATGCATTTATGGGTATCTGCCCCCCAGACGCATAAACAGTGCAGTGTCCTGAGGCTTTCCGAATGACTCCCATTTCGTAGGATGTCATAAAGTCTTCCCCCAGAAGTAAGGGAACCTTCATGTCTTTGACTACATATGCTTCTATATCAAACTGAGCGGTGCGTGCATCTTGCGTGGCGGCATATAGTGTGGTGGAGACGTAACCGAGTATCGTGGCCGAACACGTGAGTTGGTGTAGCTGTATCTTGGATCCTGTCTTGAGAGTCGGTCGGTATGAGTCTGGAAGTGAATTTAGGTAATCTTGCGATATAAGAGTGATATCGGCGCCGGAGTCGAGGCGAGCTTTTATGCTGGGAGCGAGTGGCGAAGCAACTTGTGCTTCGATATGTAGGGCCCTGATACCTACGGCGTTTTGCCCTGCGGCTCGAATACGAGTCTTCTTAGCTACCACGAATGTGGAGCTGTCGTTGCTGGACATATTGGCATTGTGCGCTTGACTGATATGAGTGTCGAGTAGAAGGGACTTGTCGAGGACCATAGTCGTACCCTTCTCTAATCCCAATGAGGGGCTCCCTTCTGTAGACAAGGCATTTACTATGCTAGTCGACGTGGGTTCCAGCGCAGCATGGTTAGAGTCAAGGGAATAGTGACAGGCACCCTTCCCTTTCTTCTCGTCTCTTCGTTCAAAGCGTCGGCGATATGCTCGGTTTAACGTGACGGGTGAGTTGGCGTGAAACGTTTTGGCAGCGTTGAAGGAACTTCGTATGAGTTGTAGGTACTCAGTGATTTCAGACGCAATATAGTCGGAACCGGTTTCATCTGATTCATCAGCTGGTAGAGAGGCTACATGGGCTTCGTATTCACGATCTATCTTACGGAGATCCTTGGGGTCGTTTTGTCCTTGCGCGCGGAGTCGTTTAGTGATAACATCCCACATAGGGAAGTGAGGACATTCACGATAAAAGTGAAAGGGGCTGGTGCAGAGATTACACTCCCCAGGGGGTTTAGCACGGCTGTGATGGGAGTTGTCGCGGGTAAAGGCATGGCCTTCGAAAACTTGTCCCTTTGGCCAATCAAAGCGTTGCTTTCGAACAGGCGTTGAAGGTTGGTAGGCTTTTTTCCGCTTGTTATTTACTGCTAGAACTTCGGCAATTTCGGTGTCTGAGTCGAGGAATTCGTTGAGATGTGGTATGAGGGGGTCCGAGTCATCTTCGTATGGCGTTGAGGTTAGGAAGGCAGACTGGGGCCTAGCCTGGGCGGAGCGTGATGTCTTATCGTTTTCTATAGCTTCCTTGCGTTCACGTTCCCAAGCGTACAAGAGGCGGGGTTGTTCCGAGTTGACACGTTCAAGCAGCTCTCTAATGGTCTGCGTATGTTCCCGAAGGATGTAGGTGCCCCATGATCGAGGCCGTCGAGCCAGGACTCGGCTGCAGACTACGGGTTCGAATTCGGCTTCTTCAGGGTACAGCAGTCGGGCGTAACTGATACGACGTAAGACCCATTCTATGGGAAGTTCATTCCTATGTTCCTTTCCACGACGAAAGTACATTCTGTCGAATTCGAGTCCTCGCTCGTACTGCCATTCCTCGTGCATGAACTGTTCACGGATGAAAATGAGGAAATTGGGCATGTTGGCTGTACAAGCGGCTCTGTCGGCAGCTGGTAGACCAGTGAACCACGTCCTAGCTAATCCTGTGAATTTGAAGGGCGCAATTTGAGGTAGTCGATTCATGACGTCGTCGCCGAGTTGTTGAAAGTAGGAAAGATCGCTAACATATTGAATGGCCGTGATAGGATTACCATCCCATTCAGGGATGGATGAGAGAGGAATTTTTGAGCTGAGTTGCCAGTACGCGCCGGGCGGTTGTCTGGGAGCCTGCGCAGGAGGAGGAGGGGGAGGAGGATCAGGGGGATTGTCTCCCCCTTCGGGGTCGTTAGGACCGGGGGGAGGAGGGGGATCGTTCCGCCCAAATGGCAGATTAGGTCGATTGGGCCATTCCTGATATGGAGGGCCCCCCGCACCACGGTTGCCTCCCAGGCCTCGTCCAAAACCTCCGTTACCTCCGCCGTTTCCGCCCGGGTTTCCTCCGCCTCCACCATTACCACCATTTCCTCCTCCACCTCCAAAACCTCCATATCGTCCGGGGTTGTTGTCTGGTGGCCGCTCCGGGTCTCGTCGTGGGTAGTCAGGTCGTTTTCCTAAGGCTCGAGCAGAGGGGCGACCGCGAGGTTCATCGTCATTGTTCTTGACGGCCATTCGCGATGAGGATAGGTGATTACCCATCTGTGAGAACGGGATGGAGGGGGCAGCCCAGTCAGGACCTTGAAGGTAGGACGAATTGGCGGGTAATCGATCTATGGACGAGGCTCGGGATGCGAGAAGGAGAGGGTGTAATCCCGTGGGGCTGTCTGAGCGGGGCGAAGAAGGGAGGCTGTGTGAGGAATCCATCGGACGCTTCAATGGCCCCCCACCTTCTGGACGTCCAACCGCAGAGGAACTGGATGTGGCGCGGCGGGAGCGCTTAGCAGCTATTCCTACGCCCTGTGTATCTTCGACCGACCCGTAGCCGGGGATGTACACTGAGGGATTAGCCGGGGCAGTAGCAAAATGTACTTGCACAGGGTGTGGGGTAGTAATTGATGGCAGGACAATTGGCGCCATTGCGGTATCAGGCGGGTCTACGCGCGAGTGACGAGGGGTTCCTGAGGGAGCTGGCCCCGGGAGGTCCTGCAACCAGCGCTTGACAGGCTCCTGTACTGTGACGGGAATGCCCACGCGATAGTCTTCCCGACGTAATAGTTGAAGTACGTTGGTTCGCGGTGAGTTTCGAAGGAACTCTTCACGAGCGATGGAGGCCGTGGAGTCATTTGAGTGTATGGATTCTTCATCGAGTGGCCCAAGAACGATCCGTAGGGTTCGAAGCTCGTTAATAATTCGTTCGCGGGCGCGTTTAGCACGAAACATGAGTACTCCCCAAGTTGCCTTGAGGAGATAAGCGTCAGCGACTCCTTCCAAACTCCTGAGTGCTTTGAATTCGGGATCGAAGACGAAACTGTTGGGATCGTCCTTTAGGGATGCAAGTTCATTCAGGATCTGATGCAACGCCAACGCTACGTGGCCCAGTTGAAGGAGATGGGCGTGAGAGAACGAGAATAGTGCTTCGCCGTTATAAACAACGGCCTGTACTTCGGGGCACGTAGGTTGTTCATAACAGACTTCTAACTCTGTTTTGAGACTTCCCAACCAAAACCCCTCTACGTGAGGTGTCTCCCAGCGGACTAATACGGCAAGGAGTCCAGCTTGGAAATCCGACGAACGTTTCATAAGTAGCCCATCCGGGAATCCGTAGTCCTGAAGCAGCGCGCGTAGGTCAACGTTTGTAGAGTGATACCTCTTCAACGAGGGCTCCAGATCTTCGACAAAAAGATCGAGGGAGCGAGCGGTCCGTGTATATAGTCGGACATCTGACGTCTCGGGCGAGGGGGAGTCGGCGCGCATGAGGTATGAGAGCGAAGGGGTGAGGGATGCGCGCATGTAGGAATCATTTAATGGTTTAGACGTGGTCGGGGAGTGAGTTAAATCGACCTCGGGGAGTCGGGAAGTTGACGGAATATTAACCGGGGACGAGCCTACGGGGGACGCAGAGGAGTCGTTAGGCATAGCCTCCTTTGACAACGAGGGAAAGTCAAGTGTATTCTTCTTACGACGGGAGCGCCGCTTAGAGGATGACGAGGGTTTGCCGCTAAGGTCAATAGCGGCGGAGGATGAGGGGGAGGAAGAGGAAGATCGAGTCTGAATTGTACGAGGGAAGAGCGATTCTTGGGCTTTTCCTCGCGAGCGCGGGGGCCGATACGTGTCAGCGGCGTCCAGCGTCGAGGACTCCGAGTCGCTCATTCAACAGATAACGGTCCAGCCGTGAGGAGAATTAGCGAATTTATAGAGTGGGACAGCGGTGGTGGGAAGGGGAAGGGTGAACAGCAATCGGGGCGAAGTTCCCAGAGCCGATATTCCTGCGTAGACTTGAGATTCTGCGCGAAGAGAGTGGGGCTCGTCAATTCATCGGAATAACTGGAGGCCGGAGATTGCCAGCATGAACGAGTTGAACTCAGTTCATGCAGTGATAGGACAGTGTCACGATTTCGACGAGTTCGTGAGATGAGCGGGTACTTTATCCGGGAGAACTAAGGAATCGAGACGACGGCGTGGGGACCTCCACGGAGATGCCACCATTGTGAAGCGTCCGTGTACGAGTAGGTCGCGCCGTCGTGGGGATCGGAGGCTCGCGCAACTCCCGCGAGGGTGAGAGGGCCAGATCCAGGCCTGGGAGAGCTTATACCTTAAGCTTAAGGGCTGGTACCCGAGCAGGGGAGGGCGTCGAGGCCTCGTACGACGAGGGGGCGCTGGAACGCGACGAGCAGATGGGAGTAGCGAAATAAGATTAGATTGTTACGTAATTTACTGTATCTGTACAAGTACTCTAACTCGTCGGGACATCTATGTCTATGAGCTTCTGTCAATGGGAGATGTATGTTTCTACCGCATCACATTTGGGATATTGAAATGTTCGCGAATCTCGAGCTCAACAAAGACGTCTTTGTGCTTGTGGAAGAGCTCAAGGGATGCTTGTAACGCACTGAGGGATGTTGTAGTGTGAGATTGGAATTGAGAGTAATAAATGAAGTCCAAAAGCGCGCACACAACGGTGAGAACTTTGTCGTTGACTGCACCAGCCATGACTCCCACGAAGACCTTCTGCATCTCCTTGTGCTCCTTGCCAGTCCACTGTGACACCCCCGAGATCCCTTTCTTGAAATGGCGAAGTGTGGGTGCATTTGGAACTGCCTTAAACCGAGCATCAAGTTCGTCGGAACCAATCACTTCAGTGCACCACTTGACAAGATGATCCTTAAATGCGCCTTTATGCAGTTGGTGAAGAATATCGGGTGTTATCGCCGTGAAGATGTTGCAATGAGGGAGGTGTCGCCAGAAGGGCTTGTACACGGCCCGTAGCCCATGTTGTTCAAAGTTGGGAGGAGGGAACTCATCCTTGCGGTGAGACTTCAGTATTCGTAATGTTTCCGCGGGCTCTCGAACTTGTACAGTATCCAGCAACACACCGCGATTCTCCGGATGCACAACACAACGAGGGCACTGGTTCTCTTTGCAGCAGGCAATGAGGCACTGTTCAGGGTAGTCGGCTACATATGCTGCAAGAATGGGGTGCAATTTGCGAATGAATGTGTCGGCACAAGTCATTTTCACACCGTCTCTTCCTGCGGCTATCAATGGTTTGACCAGCTTCGACATGCACTTGTGGAATAGTCGATAGATTTCCAGCGAGCGGACCGACTTGGAGAAGCATTGAAGCTTCGCGACTGGGAGATAACCAATCAAGACAGTGCCATGACAAGATGGACGGCGGCGTATTTCTTTTGACAAGTTCCCAATCGTCAAGTAGACTGGCCAAGCAGATTTGTCGCCACCAAAATTTGAGAGCTGGGTTTTGTCGGAGGCGAGAATAACTGGTGCAACGAAGGAACCTTTCGGCATGGTTTCCTGGTAGCCTATGGGTGAGTACACCTTCTACTCCAAGCATATGCTGGCATACCTGAATTTTCCACCACCAGTCAGCAGTCCACATCTCATCGTACAGCCGGTTTCCTCCCGCAGCATCCCCGTACACGCGCTCAGGGAGATAGGCTAAGTAATTCTTGAACGCCGGATTGCCAATGAGCTCACGCACACACTCGACAGGATCCCGCCGCCAGAGTTCAATTTCTTCAACGAGAGCATGGCCATGCTTGTCTACACGATCGCCTTTGACGGTGATCGTCTCACACTCCCAATCAGGGCCGGTGGGTAGCTTGTTAAGCTTCTTGTTCAGCTTATATTTGCTCGAAAACGAAAGGTTGCTTTGATTCTTCGTCTAGAACACTCAGTTAAGTTTGTAGTGGTTGGGTACTTCAAAAGGAGCACTCACGATGTCTAACTTTAGATACTCCTCTACTGCCGACTGACCAATGTTTGCAACGAGCCATCGCACTGTCTCCCATTCACTTTCAGACGCAAATGGATACCACTCGTCTCGTCCAGCCTGGGTGTTCTCCGATTGCCATCGCTCAAACTGTGTGGTGCCTTTGTTCAGGCGGTGTGGCTCCATAGGAAAAGCCTCGACAAATCGAGCAAAGTTGCGAGGATCGTCAGGGGACTCATTTTCGGAATCTTTGTCGAAGACCTCCTCCACTGACATATTGCATCTTCGGGGGATTGGAACATCCTGCGGTGGTTCGAAGATTTCTGCACTGTCAACAAATGTGGGCTCGAGCTGTGCATTATCAACACTAGGTGCCGTTGCCGCCTGTCCAGCTCCCGACTCTTCGGCCGTGGCATTCAAGAATTCAATCGTCGTGCACCATTTTCTCCGGCATCGAGGTGAGTTTTTGATATGCCTAGACAGACCTGCTCGTGTGGGTAAGGTTTTTTGGCAGTACTCGCATATAGCAGAAGACATTGGTTAATACGAAACAGTACGGCTATCCTACTTCTGTAAGCCGAATTTGCCTGCACCCTGAGGATATTTAATTTGTATTGAACTTCATCACATGTTCAGACGCAACCGTTGGTTGAACTTGAATCACCACCTCCATGACCTCCACTGGCCCCGTGTCTTGTCCGTTGATCAACATCTCAATTGCGTGTCATTTTTGTTGATCAACAATCAGTCAATTGAGTCTCGCTCAGCATAAATACCGTGTTGGTCTCTTGTTTGACCTTCAACCCCCTATTCTTTCTCATTCAACATGCGAGCTCATGACTCAATCCCCCCCTCGAATAAAGAGAATGATGACAGCGGGCGCCCTAGTCGTGCCCGGCGTGCTTCTGAGAGAGAGGCTCAACGGCGTAAGTCCTTTATATCTCATGTCTTCACTATTGAACACTGGCGTGCTGGTTACAGTTCAAGATGAAGTCGATAAGGCTGAACGAAGAGCGAGAAAAGCTGAGAAGAAGGCCGAACGTGACCGGAGGAAGAACTTTGAGACTGCCGCCTCCACTGCTGCAGCCAATGTTGCTTCCCAGAGATCCCATCGTGTTTCTGACGATGAGGGCAACATCTCAAGTGATGACGGTGGGACGGTAAGCTATCATATACTGTTTAAATGGGACATGGTAGTAACTATCCCTGGCTAGTATACCTCTCGTGCAGTCGAAGCTTGACCTCAGGCAATCAAGAAGATTCTTGCACAACGGAATGGCCGTGTCCCTCGAGTTCTCAGTGATGACTCAGATGATGAGAATGATGACAACCTTCAGCGCGGTCGCACTGTAACCAAGGCCACTCGCCATGATCGCCAACTTCTTCAATCTCCCCACCGCCGATCTGTATCACCAATCGTGCGTGATCCCTCTCCCAACGCTGGCGAGAAGCGGTCTCGTTCCTCGGACTCAGATGATTTGCGTTCGGTCAAGGAGGCGAAGCAGCAAACTCATGGTCGACCAAAGCAAGCTGACTACTCCCCGCTAGTGCAGGAAGTCATTACCGTTGCCATCCAGCTCTGGCGCTTGAAGATATTCTGCGAGAACGCCTTTCCTACCGTGCAAGATGAGGGCAGATGGATCGGGGAGGTTTGGCGTCAAGCCTGTGTCCAACTCCAAGTCGATCATGCACTCGATATGAATATCAGTCGCCTGGTAAGCCAATTGCGTCACGAAGAATATGCTTTTCACACTGGGTCCGTAGATCACCTCTCGAACTTCTCATACCCGTGGTGAGGTCAAGACAAAGGTGAAGGCATTTGTCCCATCAATCTTTGATCTGGAGTCCTCGCAGCACCCAAAGGTCATTGAGAAGATGCGATCTCGTGCCGCAAAGTTGAAGGATGGCTACAATTTTGTCTATAAGGTAACGGTATATGCTTCATTTGGGCAGAGGTCTGACTGTACTTCCTTACAGGAACCTCACAAGGATGTCACAAAGCGCAAGGGGCTTTACCGAGGGAAGATTATCCAGAAATGCGTGAATGCTATATGGTTTGCAAACCGTCGCGACGAAGGGGTCCGTTTCCCCGACAGTTTTTCCCCTATCCCGTTACCCGCGTTGGCTCTTATCTTCGCTGCAGTGAGCGCACTTCTGTTGCCATCCCTAGTGCTCCACCTCTTACCAATCTAGATTGAAAATTGCATCGATGAATGGATCACCGGCATTCACACGAGCCTCGACTTCACAGCAACCGAGTACGAGGCCGTTTACCAGGACCACTTGAAGTCCCTTCACTCATTCCGAGATCACTCGAAGCATCTCGATATCTTGGGGAATATCTGCACCAAGCTGTACAATGCTGGACGGTAGGCCCTCTTCCTCATTACTACACATATGCGTGGCCTTTGACAAGATATATTCTACAGTTTTCACTCTGGCGCTCAGCCTCTTGACAAGTTCCGCCCACCCGCAATATCCATTGATGCCTTGACAGGTAGGGTAGTAACAATGTAGTAATAGTTACATCAGAGCGGAGTTATACATTGTATTGATACCATCAGTCCGCGCGGAACCCAGCGGAGATTTCCTTATATGGTAAGTCACTAATGTAGTCAATAAGAACCATCCGCGCGGAGTGTCCTGCACATCGGAAAGGCCGAGAAATTGTCCGAGCATGTGTGAGAACACCAAAGCGGAGTAGGTGAGGTAGCTGGGGTGTTTCCAATGATTCCTATACAGGTACATTGATGCAGGGGGCCAAAATCTCGGCACATCGGACCTTCGATGCAGGCCGACGTTTTGTGATTTGGGCCAGGACTGTCAGGCAATTGGTAGCCAATACATACTGTAGTATATTAGATGCTACTATGACCAAAACATTAGCACATCGGACCACCAGTGTAGGCCGATGATTTCCGCTTTGGGCCGATGTTTTGAGGCGGTGAGTAGCTGACACATACAATAGTGGACTAGATAATACCAAGTCCCAAGCCTTATCACATCAGAGCCTCACTTGAGGCCAATGATTGCTGCTTTTGGGCCGATGATTTCCGCTTTTGGCCGATGTTTTGACTCTGCAATATGAAGTCCAAAGTCTCGGCACATTGGACACAGAGCGGAGGCCGATGTTTTCCACTTTGGGCCGATGTTTTGAGGCAATCAGTAGCTAGCATATACTACAGCACACTACATGGTACTATGTCGAAAACATGAGGACATCGGACCTCCGATACAGGCCGACGTTTTGCGAACTAGGCCGATGTTTTCAGCCAGTGAGTGGCTGGCATGTACTATATGATACCAAGTCCAAAACGTCGGCCCAGATAGGCAAAACGTCGGCACATCGGACCTCCGATGCAGGCCGACGTTTTGCGCACTAGGCCGATGTTGTCAGCCAGTGAGTGGCTGGTATGTACTGGACTATACTGTCTGGTACCAAGTCCAAAACATCGGCCCAAATAGGCAAAACATCGGCACATCGGACCTCCGATGCAGGCCGACGTTTTGCGCACTAGGCCGATGTCTTCAGTCAGTAAGTAGCTGGCATGTACTATATGATACCAAGTCCAAAACGTCGGCACGTCGGACCTCCGATGCAGGCCGACGTTTTGCGCTTTAGGCCGACGTTTTCAGCAGGTGGGTAGCTTGTATATACTAGCTTATAGTTTCTGATACAAAGTCCAAAACATTGGCACATCGGACCTCCGATGCAGGCCGATGTTTTGTGATTTAGGCTGATGTTTTCAGCCATTAAGTAGCTGGCATGTACTGGCATATATTCTCTGATACCAAGTCCAAAACATCGGCACATCGGACCTCCGATGTAGGCCGATGTTTTCAGCCGGTGGGTAACTGGCATGTACTAGCTTATAGTTTCTGATACCAAGTCCAAAACATTGGCACATCGGACCTCCGATGCAGGCCGACGTTTTTGCAATTTAGGCCGATGTTTTCAGCTGGTAAGTAGCTGGCATGTACTGACATATATTCTCTGATACCAAGTCCAAAACATCGGCCCAAATAGGCAAAACATCGGCACATCGGACCTCCGATACAGGCCGACGTTTTGCGAACTAGGCCGATGTTTCCAGCCAGTGAGTGGCTGGTATGTACTGTATGATATGAAGTCCAAAACATCGGCCCAAATAGGCAAAACATCGGCACATCGGACCTCCGATGCAGGCCGATGTTTTGTGATTTAGGCCGATGTTTTCAGCCGGTGGGTACCTGGCATGTACTAGCTTATAGTTTCTGGTACCACGTCCAAAACATCGGCCCAAATAGGCAAAACGTCGGCACGTCGGACCTCCAATGCAGGCCGATGTTTTGCAATTCAGGCTGATGTTTTGTGCCAGTAGCTAGCTAGTACCTACCATAGTATACTGTACAATACTGCATCGCAATCACTGGCCAAAATGGCCAAAACGTCGGCACATCGGACACCCGATGTTGGCCGACGTTTTGCGATGTAGGCCGATCTGTTCAGGTAGTCTGCTGCGAACACATACTCAGATATAATATGTACTATTAAGTTCAAGCTGTCAGCCCAATTAAGCAAAATGCTGGCACATCGGACCTCCGATGTAGGCCGATGTTTTGCATTTTAGGCCGGTGATTTCAGTGTCTGGGTAGCTATTATATACTGTAATATACTGTATAATTTCACATCCAAAATGTCAGGGCAAATAGGCAAACCATCCGCACATCAGACACCCAATGTAGATTGATGTTGTGTCATTCATCCTGAGGTCTCGGTGGGCAGATACATTGGTGATATACCGCAACACTGCACCATGATGGAACATCTGAAGGTATTTCCCACTTCGTAGGAAATATGAATGAGATTAATATAAATGTATTCATCTACACTTGCCGAAGATTGAACATGCTAACAGATTTGCGCCAATATCAACCAATGTATCTGCCCACCGAGACCTCAGGATGAATGACACAACATCAATCTACATTGGGTGTCTGATGTGCGGATGGTTTGCCTATTTGCCCTGACATTTTGGATGTGAAATTATACAGTATATTACAGTATATAATAGCTACCCAGACACTGAAATCACCGGCCTAAAATGCAAAACATCGGCCTACATCGGAGGTCCGATGTGCCAGCATTTTGCTTAATTGGGCTGACAGCTTGAACTTAATAGTACATATTATATCTGAGTATGTGTTCGCAGCAGACTACCTGAACAGATCGGCCTACATCGCAAAACGTCGGCCAACATCGGGTGTCCGATGTGCCGACGTTTTGGCCATTTTGGCCAGTGATTGCGATGCAGTATTGTACAGTATACTATGGTAGGTACTAGCTAGCTACTGGCACAAAACATCAGCCTGAATTGCAAAACATCGGCCTGCATTGGAGGTCCGACGTGCCGACGTTTTGCCTATTTGGGCCGATGTTTTGGACTTGGTACCAGAAACTATAAGCTAGTACATGCCAGCTACTTACTGGCTGAAAACATCGGCCTAAATCGCAAAACATCGGCCTGCATCGGAGGTCCGATGTGCCGACGTTTTGCCTATTTGGACCGATGTTTTGGACTTCATATCATACAGTACATACCAGCCACTCACTGGCTGGAAACATCGGCCTAGTTCGCAAAACGTCGGCCTGTATCGGAGGTCCGATGTGCCGATGTTTTGCCTATTTGGGCCGATGTTTTGGACTTGGTATCAGAAACTATAAGCTAGTACATGCCAGTTACCCACTGGCTGAAAACGTCGGCCTGAAGCGCAAAACATCGGCCTGCATCGGAGGTCTGATGTGCCGACGTTTTGCCTATTTGGGCCGATGTTTGGACTTGGTACCAGACAGTATAGTCCAGTACATGCTGGCTACCCACCGGCTCAAAACGTCGGCCCAAAGCGCAAAACGTCGGCCTGCATCAGAGGTCCGATGTGCCGACGTTTTGCCTATTTGGGCCGATGTTTTGGACTTGGTATCAGAGAATATATGTCAGTACATGCCAGCTACTTACCAGCTGAAAACATCGGCCTAAATTGCAAAAACGTCGGCCTGCATCGGAGGTCCGATGTGCCAATGTTTTGGACTTGGTATCAGAAACTATAAGCTAGTACATGCCAGTTACCCACCGGCTGAAAACATCGGCCTACATCGGAGGTCCGATGTGCCGATGTTTTGGACTTGGTATCAGAGAATATATGCCAGTACATGCCAGCTACTTAATGGCTGAAAACATCAGCCTAAATCACAAAACATCGGCCTGCATCGGAGGTCCGATGTGCCAATGTTTTGGACTTTGTATCAGAAACTATAAGCTAGTATATACAAGCTACCCACCTGCTGAAAACGTCGGCCTAAAGCGCAAAACGTCGGCCTGCATCGGAGGTCCGACGTGCCGACGTTTTGGACTTGGTATCATATAGTACATGCCAGCTACTTACTGACTGAAGACATCGGCCTAGTGCGCAAAACGTCGGCCTGCATCGGAGGTCCGATGTGCCGATGTTTTGCCTATTTGGGCCGATGTTTTGGACTTGGTACCAGACAGTATAGTCCAGTACATACCAGCCACTCACTGGCTGACAACATCGGCCTAGTGCGCAAAACGTCGGCCTGCATCGGAGGTCCGATGTGCCGACGTTTTGCCTATCTGGGCCGACGTTTTGGACTTGGTATCATATAGTACATGCCAGCCACTCACTGGCTGAAAACATCGGCCTAGTTCGCAAAACGTCGGCCTGTATCGGAGGTCCGATGTCCTCATGTTTTCGACATAGTACCATGTAGTGTGCTGTAGTATATGCTAGCTACTGATTGCCTCAAAACATCGGCCCAAAGTGGAAAACATCGGCCTCCGCTCTGTGTCCAATGTGCCGAGACTTTGGACTTCATATTGCAGAGTCAAAACATCGGCCAAAAGCGGAAATCATCGGCCCAAAAGCAGCAATCATTGGCCTCAAGTGAGGCTCTGATGTGATAAGGCTTGGGACTTGGTATTATCTAGTCCACTATTGTATGTGTCGGCTACTCACCGCCTCAAAACATCGGCCCAAAGCGGAAATCATCGGCCTACACTGGTGGTCCGATGTGCTAATGTTTTGGTCATAGTAGCATCTAATATACTACAGTATGTATTGGCTACCAATTGCCTGACAGTCCTGGCCCAAATCACAAAACATCGGCCTGCATCGAAGGTCCGATGTGCCGAGATTTTGGCCCCCTGCATCAATGTACCTGTATAGGAATCATTGGAAACACCCCAGCTACCTCACCTACTCCGCTTTGGTGTTCTCACACATGCTCGGACAATTTCTCGGCCTTTCCGATGTGCAGGACACTCCGCGCGGATGGTTCTTATTGACTACATTAGTGACTTACCATATAAGGAAATCTCCGCTGGGTTCCGCGCGGACTGATGGTATCAATACAATGTATAACTCCGCTCTGATGTGACTATTGCTACATTGTAACTCCGCTATGTGCAGAACGAACAGACAAAGCGTCCGGCCTACAATGGGCGGCCGAGCTCGCGCATTGGTCCGCCTATCACTATTTATAATCGTACCTTTGCCATTATTTGCGATAGGCTCAAGGACCTGTCAAAGGAACCCCTTACGCCGAACTTAGTTGTTGATACATCCCAGCTCTTCGGTGCTGCAGCCGTCATCTACGACGAGGAGAATGTGCGGGAGGATGCGACATATCCGATCCTTGAAAGACTGCTGGGAGTGACATTTGATCGCAAATTTGAAGCTTCCTACGGTAGTGGGACGGCCGCTGAGAGCAACGCCGCCTCTATCTTCGAACTAGAAGATGGGTCCAAAGCGATCATTGCCCACGCTGAACATGCGAACGAGTTGGGCCTCGCTGGCCAAAGTGGAGTACAAGGTCTTCTCACTCTGAGAAAGTGTTTAGCTTCTACCGACGTACGTGCTCGCGGATTGTGTTCTTCCCTTACAGACTAACTAGAACTTCTCAGTACACCAAACTACGCAACTCGTCACATTGCCCCTGTCTGCTCATCACTATCGCTGGTCCCTACGTCTGCTTTGCTGGTTCTATCCATGTTGATGTATTTTCCTCTCAGCAGCTTACTGACTACATATATCTCGGTGCAGATGACCTGCATCGTACTGAGCGCGTCGAGGAGGTCTCGAAGATATTTGGCATCTTCCGAGATGCGTTGAATGACTTGAAAGCGTATTACAGCAGTCTCACCCTCTCGCACATGCCGTCACCTGCTCGCCTATACCCGTCGCCAATGTACAAAACACATCCACCTGGACCAATTCAGTTTATCGAACGCTTGCGATTCCCTGGCTGGGATGATGAGTCCTATCATTGTTCACTGTTCAAAGCCAAGCTCGGCGACGAGCCTGTCATCGTCAAGTTCTGCGAAACCTACGGCGAAGAAGCCCACACCATCGTTGCAGCCGCAGGTCTTGCTCCTCGCCTCCGCTTTGTTGGGGCACTGTGCGGTGGGGGCAAGATGGTTGTGATGGATGACGCTAAAGGCGAACCCGCCTCGGTCGCGCTTCAAAGCCTGAAAGTGCTGCCGTCGACGGTCATAAAGGATCTGGAATCAGCACTCAACATACTCCATGCAAATGATCTTGTTTACGGCGACTTGCGGCTCCCGAATATCATTGTCCGCGAAGAGGGTTCACAATGGCGGGCCTCGTTAATTGATTTTGACTGGGCGGGCCCGGTGAGCACCGTTCACTATCCATCCAACCTCAATACCTCAGCCTTCTGGGGCATCGGGGCAGGACCATGTCTCCCGATTTTGAAGGAGCATGATTTGGGCATGCTTCATAAATTGTCTTAGGCATATACATCTATGTAGACTGAGACCAGCTTGCCTACGTTAAAACCGTTTTCAACTGAATGTGTGACACCAAATGACCACCGAGTTTAGCACTCCTTGAATCGAGCACAAACTTTCCATATCTTCCAATGCTATTGTCAAGGACAGCCCCGTTCCGTGGTTCAAGGCATCAAATGGGAAAGACAAGCACCACTGGACACAGTTGAGGTCTGCTCTCACTGCAGGCCAATGGAAATCCCAGCATCCTTCAAAGACGCCATATGGCATCGCCCTTGAACTATTTCGAAAATTTAACAAGCATTGCCGCGGATTCGAGGGCGTGTGCGAGGTCGCATCGAAGACCTGGTTGCTTGGTCTCCTCCTCGGTGCCAACTCCAAAGACGAAGATCAAGATGATCCCCTTTCGCCCGGACGAGAGCTGGTGATTGGCGACGAATGCACCTTACCAGAGGAACGGGTTGCCGAGGGTCAAGAGGCGTTCGACGAGTTGAAGAAGCTAGAAGCTCCCAATTTCGACGTGAGTCGTGCGCCACCTTCAAGCTACACGACGCTCATACTTTACAGACCTTGAACTTCGCCTTGGCTTACTATGCATACGCTTTGGGGCGGCCGGAGGAATGCATTTCGCAGCTGAGCAAGGTTCCAGACGTTTCGCATGTTCAGAACCACATCCCCTCCATCCCAGCATCGCTCCGGTCGAACTCACTCTCGCTGCAAGTCCCATCCACGGTGGGCACATCGTTGTCTTCTGGAAGTAGGAGCGTCGCGTCTGCGGCATCGACGGTGTCTATCGACGAAATCAAGGACGGCAGGGCTTGGGCAATGACGAAAACCATCCGCAGCATATACAAGTCGTAGGTAAAGCTTATCAGACGCTAAGTTCGGACGGGGCAACCCCCATAGTGTGCCCGACGAGATGCCAAGGGAGGTGGTGAGTAGTGAGCCAGAAGTAGATACGGATCGGGATTGGGTGGAGACTCTGTGTCAGGGGGCGCGGATGTTGTGCAAGTCGGCTGCATCGGCGAAGGAGGGGTTGATGGACGATCTCAAAGATGCTGGCGAAGCTATCGAGAAAGCGAAGGCGAGGTTGAATAAATCTGAGGCGGGTCTAGTGGCCGCCGTGCAGTTGGCGGAGGGTATATGGCGGGGCGTCCTTGCATTGAAGTGTAGGTCAGTCAAGTCTTGGTGAAGCTTCACTCAGCAGTAGTGTATATAGCGAAGGACCCCTACGCCCGCCCGGGAAACCTTGCGCTGGGCCACGAACGTCTGCTTGAGTCTCTGGCTACGCGCCCTACGCCCTCCGCTGCATATCACCTCGCACTTTCCTTTGCGCGGCCCGGACCCACGCAGGACATCGAGCAGGCTATAACCCACGCTGCTCAAGCGATGGAGGGGGACCCTAAGGAAGTGCGGTATTGGCATCTAGGACAGCGGCGCAGATATCGGAGAAGCAGCGCAAGGTGACGATGCGGGTGACGACGAGGCGACAGAGACAGTGAATGCAGACGTGGACACCCTGACACCGAATCCCTTGCGTACACCGAATGGATATGGTGGCGCCAGCATGCACAGCGTTGTGGACGCCAGTCGCAATGGACCTCAATCCACCCGCTCGCCGTCCCTCCACCCTTCGTACTTCTCGGGCAGCGGCAGCGATGGCGTGGATTTAGACATTCCGCCATTGTCGCTCCTACTGAACAGCACCGGAACCATCCCCCCGTCTTCCTCCTTACTTGGACCGATGCCTGACCACCCGAAACCATCCACGCAAGAACAGTTCGAGTTTTCTCTGCAGCTGCGGATGTCTCAAGTTGCGATGATTGAGTACGTCGAAGGAGCCGAAGCTGCAGATGATGGTCGTGTTTGCTTGGGTAGCCGAGAAGCGAGGCATCGTCGCCCAACAACGTGAGTCGAGTTGAGCAAAGGTTTGTTTGAGGTACTAATTATTCCTGTACGATGCGTGTAGCAAGGACTTCTCTGGACGGAGGCCAACCACCCCAGCCCCTTCTCAGCTCTCAACCGCGACCTAACAACGGAGGCAATGGGGAACCCAACGGTGGAGGCGAATAACATTGGGTCCTCAGATGCAAGTGAAACCTTGAAGAGCGTGATGAAACGCGGGGGATGTTCGCTGGGAAGGAATATATCGAATGATGGCGGGACGGAGGCGGAGATAACCAAGTTTGGCAGCCCGATGTCGGAATTTCGGGTCATGTGACAGGAACTATCTTCTCCCGCCACCACGTCGGGGCATTGTGCGCGCGACCAATTTCCCAGGTCAATTTTTGTGCAATTTTCGGCTTGTTTTCAAAGTTTCATGGCGCAGGATCTCATTCACTTTTCTCCCTAAATTAGGGTCCACGGCGAGATATGTATTTCGCTCACCGTGAATTTTGCCGTCAGCGAGAGAGCAAGGTGGATCACGGCAACCCGACGAATGGTACGCAACGCTGGGAACTCTGGGAGGGCAATGAGCAACTCAATGGCATGGACGCGCGTTTCAGAGATCTCCCGCGGCGAGTACCAAAGTTGCAATGGTTCGTACAAGACAGCAACGAGCAGCGTAACGGGAACAAGATCAAATCACCGAAGCAAGCTCCTGAGAAAATCATGGATGAGTTGTTTTGAATCAGGGTCGCCGCCACTATGCTAATTGCCATAACAGGATTCTACGACTTGGAACAATAGATCAGCAGGGCATAACACAACAATACAAACTCAGACTCTCAGCCACATTCTTGTCTTCCACTTCATCACTTGTCTTCAACCACTCTCACTCGCCCCAATTGCATCTCATCCAACTATGGGAAATACACAAGCATCCTGTTCCTCTGCCTCAGCCGAGGCGTCCCCGACGTCAGCTGATGAATTGCAGACGAAGATCTTCCTAGCATTAAATACCATCGCGGAAAGCTCGAAGATTCTGAAGAATAAATACGCAGACGACGCAGATCCTCGCGTCCTCGACTTCATCGACGACATTGGTGCTCACTTACCAAAGTCTATTACAGCACTGGAATACGCACGGTGGGTTACATTCATCGGTGTGTGTGGATTCCGTGGCTAAAGATGATTTAGCCTGCGAATCCACCAAAACCTCATTCCCTCCTCCGAGTAAGTAGCCTCCACGTCATTAGCTTAGCTTGTGCTATAACATTTCCATAGAAGCAATGTCCTCAAAGATATGCCTGTCGTCGTCCAGTACGTCGACTCGAAGGGCCCTAGAGAAGCTCCCATTACCGTCGACACCGACAAAACCGCGTCGGCATTCGTTGTTCCGCAACTTGCCACAGACACGCCTACACCTCCGCTCGAGGGAGACGAGGTCTGCACTCTGACTTTCACTGTCGACCTCAATGCCGAAGAATACGACGAGCGACCTCTCTACTTCACCTTCAAGGCCGAGCCGCTGGCAGACGGCAGGTTGCCCATCCCACCCTTCAGTTGGGTCGTCGATGCGAACTTGAGGCAATTCCTGATTGAACGAGATCAAATTCAGCGCGAGCAGCGGGAAATGGCGAACAAGAAGGGAAAGGGCAAGCAGCGCGAAATTCCTGAGGAGTCGACGAACTCTCATGCCACGCTCCCGGTCACCATTCTCGTCATCAAGCCTTCCACCCCGCCACCGGCGACCAATGATGCGCCTGTCACTCTTCCTGCTCCTGCCCCGACCGACGAAAGCACCGTCCCTTCCACAGGCGGTCTCAAGTTCAAGTACTCCCTTAGCGAACAGTCCTATCCCAAGTTCGCCTCGCGCAGACGTGCACGCGACGGACCTCTCTCCATTGAAGACGTGATACCTATCAACGAAGGCTACGAATTGATCGACACTTATCAGCATTCAGAGCATGGATTGGTATTCATGTATGAACTGAAGGAGTGGCCGATCGTCTTGGAAAACGCAAAAGTAGATGGCGCCACAGCGGTGGTGGCGGTGAAACCGCCCGCCAAGAAGGTCGCTAAGCAGGTGAAGCCCGTTCAGCGACAGAATGTCGAGCCGCCCGCCAAACAGCCCCCTGCTAAGGCAGCCCCTCGCCCCTCACAGACTACCCGCGCGAAAGTCGCCCCCGCCGCTGCTGTACCTGTTCGTCGCTCTTCGCGACTCAATTCTTCCAAGTCCACGACGAAGCCTGAAGACCCTCATCCACCAGCTGGGCCGTCGTCTTCAAAAGGAGCAAAGAAAGCTGCAGAAACTCAGAAGCCTGCAGAGACGAAAAAGGCAGCCACCGCGAAGAAGGTCACCAATACAAAGAAGACTGTAGACTCGAAGAAGGCCGTAGACGCGAAGAAGACTGCAGAGGTTAAGGATACCAGGAAGCGCAAGGCCGAGGAGAACGAAGACGATGATGCCCAAGTTGATACAACCGATAAATCGGTGATTGCCCCGAAGAAGGCGAGGCGAACTCCTGTTACCAAGACTGCTGCTGCTGAAGAGACCGACGACGCCGAGAAGATTCCGGCGGCAAAGAAAGTTCGTTCTACGAGGCGGAAGTGATGTCTAGCATCTTGGCACCCGTGTATGAAAAGTAGATTATTCGTTATTAACAGTGCCCTAGCTTCTTACCTATTTGTGTACATATGTAGTTCATACTGATTTTCTCCTCTGGTTCTGTTGCCCCGGTCCCTTGATTTCGTATATACGTCCATGCATTTTGATTATATTGAACTCTTCATTCACGCCACACTGTACAATATATGCACATTGCTCATCACCAAGTCGTGATGCATTTCGGCTCGGGTGAAGTGGATGCTTTCGGGAGTACGATTCATAAGAGGGGGAAGTAAGTATATTCATTTATTATGTGACGGCCAAAAGCGACTATCTAACAGTATTCTCGCTTCATTGGAAGCTGAGATTGATGGTCTTCTCCTCCGTCACGGTGCGGACGGTGGAGTCAAATTCCTGCGACAGGGTCAGATCCTATATTACACAGAGTGAGGATGCGCAACTCACAGCAATTGCTTTGAAGGCTGTTAAAAACGAACGGGTTAGTGAACGTCAAAAGCGGCCAGGAGCGAACGCACTGAATTTGAGAGGCCATTGGGAAGGCTCGGTTTGTCTGAACACCGACAAGCCATGAATTTCCTTAGGAGTATTGTACCACTTCAACGAGTGTCAGTGAGATTCGGGTGATCTGTAAGGAAATTATGATCGCACAGCAGAGCCAGCATCTGGTTGGAACACGGCCTCGGCCGTATTGTTGAGGACCCCACCAGATTCATCAGCAAGATCGTAAGTTTCTGTCGGCACTGGTACCCGATTGTCAGTTCCCACAGTAGCCCAGTACACTCATCTGGATCTAGTAGGGACCTATCCGTCTCCAGTTCCAAACACTGGAGTAATGGAGAACTGGGCGACTGATTGAACTGTATGTGTGGGTGCGAAAATGGGTTTCGATATCAATTTGTATACATTAATCTATGGTACCGATAGCAATGTGAACGAACTGCCTGTTGTCCCCACCCACTTGTAAATCCATGAGGTACTATTCTACCAAGTACTCATCGTCGGAGGCTTCGATAGTTTCACGAATGTCATGTTCAGCAAAAGGCTTGAGATCGGTGGCATCGTCGGGTGTACGTTTGTCGGGAATGTGGGCACAACTCTCGCGGATGAGGTAGTCCCACCGCGCATCTGTCATTGCACCTTGAATTGCCTTCGCCCAACGAACAGCAACAGGGCCCCATCGGTCCGCCTTGAACGCTGTTTGCCTGTTGAGCTGCGGGTCCTTCTTGTTTTCTTCAATGCTGTTCACCCCATGTTTCCAGCCGTTCAAAGCACGCTCGATCTGCAAGAAATGAGTGATACGGACTCGGAGGAGTGGAGCGAAGACAGAATCCACATACGGCAGCGCAACAGAGGGCAAGAGCCCCAACTGGCCGGCCAAACGATTTGTCAGCTTCGAGGACGGCGACCATATGAGCTGCGAGGGTCTCTTGGATGATGAGAGACAGGAATGTCCCCTTTTTAGTCTGGTAGTTGTAGTAATTAGATTGAAGCCTTTCTATCGTACCCCCAAGGAATTCCACTTACATCAGCATCGGGATCGAAGTAGATAAAACGCGGGACTGCGTAGCCCGCGATGATGGCTGCGGCTTCGTGTGGAGGGGTTCCGACCCGCACCTTGTTCGTGACTGCAGCTAGACCAGCTTTTCCGATGGCACTCCGATGGTCGATGAGAGTGGTCCCGGCCTATGAGTATGCAGGTCATTGAATTACGGGCATGCGCAAAGCGGTTGAGCTTACCATAGCAATAATTGCGGGATGATTGACCTTATCGTGTAGCTCTGTGAACTTCTCAAGCCATAAGGTGCGTACTACATTGGCAAAGTCGGGATGGCTGGCGGCGCTAAACATATCAGGCAGAGTCCCACTCCAGTTGATGAGAGAGGCTCTCATCTCTCTCCACAGCTTGAAGTAATACGAGCCTTCACCTTCGGGGAAGGGCAAGTCGCGTAGTGCATATGTGTGTGCTTCGGCCTTTAGGCGAGGTTTGGCTGCTAATGCGCTTGAACCTCCGGGTCGGCGGTCTACTTTGAGACCAGTCTTTGGAAAAAAGTAATGAGCCACTCCAAACGAGAGCGCAGGTGAGTGAGTATGCACCTGGGATGTATTCCGAGCGCCACTGCCTGCCTTTGTTTTGGTGGGATCTACTTTGGTCGCCGTCGAGCCTGACATCGTTTGATTCCGGACTTTCCCCTGTGTTTTACTTGCACGAACCGCGCTCACGATATTGTGGTCTTCGTCATTGTCAAACTCGCCGGGGAGGTTGTTGTCCTGATCATCAATAGCTTTGCTGACTATCGTGCCACTAGCGACAGACTGAGCCTGGGGTTGAGAACGTTTCTGGGGGGGCTTCCAGTCCGCTCTAATACCACCTATTCCCGCGGTCTTTGCGCGCTTCAAGTTGCCGCTGAGAATAATCGGAATCAGTAGACACGTTGCAGGCAAGAGGTAAGCAATGTTGAGCGCTCACCTGTCCTTGTTCGAGTCCACGCTCAATGCCTTCTCATGGCCTTTGCGCTTGCCAGTGATTCCCAAAGGCTGGACGACATCGCGGTGATTGAGGACCTCGCTTCGAAGGACACCTCTCTCCTTCTATTGTACTTAGTAAGTGCTCATTCTACTAATGCACCATGGCTTACCTTCTTTCCCTTCGCAGCACCTGTGGCCTTCGCGACGTTGCGTTGGTATGCAACAGTATACCCATTTTCCTCTTCAGAGATGACATCTGCAAGCTCGATTTCACCCGACTCCGTATCTGAGACATCAACCACATAGTCTCTGTCGTCCTCGCGGTCTGCTTCATCATAATAGAAATCCTCATGCTCATCAGGTGGCAAAGATAAGCCATCAGTGTCGTCGTCTGACACATTGATGACGGCTCCACTGGCAGCATTGCCAGGCTTCCGAGGGACTTGATCTTCCATATCGGAATCACCACCCTACTAGTGGTAAGTAACGTCAGAGCGCCAGACCAACTCAACACGTACCATTGCTGATGAATGATTTCCACCAGTAGCTAAATCAGGGCGTTCTGCCATTTCCTGCCGCTCTATATCTTGCATTCGGAGTCGATCTTCTTCAGCCGCGATCGTTTGAAGGGAGCGTTGGTGAGATTTATTATCCGCCAACTTCTTCGCAAGGATATCAGCCTTTTTAGCCATTTTTTCGGCCTTTACCTCTGCAGAAGAACGTCGTTTTTGGCGGTTGTCGAGGATTATTTGCGCAGGCCTAGCAGTTTTATTAGAAGCACGAGTACCGATTCGACGTCCTCCTGGCCCCTCTAACGGCACATCAGACACTGGGGCGACCTCCGCACCTGCATCGCCTGTTGGTGTTGCCTGAAGTTGCTGTTGCAATTTGGCAAGGACAGCAGCGCTTGGCTTTTTGGGGGGTGCCATACTTCCTTTTGCCAATGCGATGGGTCTGACTTTGTGTATGGGGTGAGTAAATAGAGTTCGTAAAATTTCCAAGTCCGAGTCTCATCGACATTTCAAACCAACATCGTTAGTTAAGGGCCGACTCATCAGACTTGTATTATGCCACAGTCGCGATCGCTCCGACTCCCTTGCACCTTTGCTGGCTGCTCAGCCAAGTTCAAGAGTTATCGCGGAAGAACCTATCATGTTCGAACCAAACACCACCTCGCAAACGCTGTCCGATACAAGGAAAGTAGGAGTTTATCTGACTCGGACTCTTCAACGAACTTGGATGGTGGTCCTGCTGCCCGCCAGTCACCTCCCGCTTCACCAAACTTGAACTTTGACCAAGAATTCTCACCTTCGCCTCCCCCCGAAATTGCGCCGCAATCCAGTAACAAAAGCTACCATCCTCACCTCACAGGTATAAATATCTTGCAATATATCCCATGCAAAAGCTGCCGCTAACTCCCAATTGTATTTGCCCAGGAGCACCATGCGATATGCATGGGAATCCGCTACCCCAAAATACTCCTCCTCCTCCAAGGCCTGCCCCAGGTGACGACGATTGGATACCATTCAATACCAGACAGCAGTTTGAAATAGCGGATTTGCTATTTCGCAAGGTAGAGATGTCAGCAGCCAATATTGACGAGCTCTTCGCCATTTTGGGGCTCATGGTAGATCGTGACACGGACGATTTACGGCAATCTGACGAGCAAGGGAGTGCCACAACTTCTTTCGATTCACACAAGGACATGTATGATACAATCGATGCATCATCTCTCGGCGATGCTCCTTGGAACTGTCTCGAAGTCTGTTACGGTGACAATGTTCCCGATACCGCAGCGCCATGGAAGAAGAAGGTTTATGAGGTTTGGTACAGAGACCCGGACGTCGTACTTCGAAATCTCCTAGATAACCCAGATTTTGACGGTGAATTCGATTATGCACCGTACGTCGAAACCGTGGCCTCAGGAAATGGTGGTCAGCGACGTTGGAGTAACTTCATGTCTGCAAATTTTGCCTGGCGCCACAGTGTAAGGCCCTTATTTTCATTCCGAGCTTCGAGTCTCTTGTTCATGCCGCCGTCCCATAGACATCAATTTTTGAGGAAAACAAGGAACAGAATCAAGGTGCCATGTACTCAGCAATCATTCTCGGAAGCGACAAGACTACTGTCTCAGTTGCAACAGGGCAAGTTGAGTACCATCCGCTGTACATGTCAATTGGGAATATCCACAACAATGTTCGTCGTGCCCATCGTCAAGGGGTGGTGCCAGTCGCATTTCTTGCTATTCCCAAAAGTGACCGCCGTTACGATACCGATGTCGAATTCCGCAAGTTTAAACGCCATTTATACCATACGTCAGTCTCTGCAATATTCCAAAGCATTAAGGCCGCGATGTCGACTCCTGTTGTTCGACGCTGTCCCGATGGCCATTTCCGACGAGTGGTATTTGATTTCGGCCCGTTCATTGGGGACTACCCAGAGCAAGTCATGCTTGCAGGTGTTGTGGGAGGATGGTGTGCACGGTACGATGTGAATTCCTCTATTTGATGCATGTCTGATACCGATGCTCCGTTAGTTGTACTGCACTTTGTACCGACCTCGATAACCCTGAATATTCGGTGCGGCGTGAGCAGGAGTTTACCAACACACTAATTGGTACACTGGACTCGCGTTCCCTGTGGGACGAGTACGGCATTGATGACGATGTTATTGTAGGACCTCTCCTATAGTGTTCCCGTTTGACAGCAATCAGTACTAACCGTCTTGCATTAGCCATTCACCAACGACTTCCCTCGGTCAGATATTCATGAAATGATGGCGCCGGACTTGCTACATCAAATCATCAAGGGTACATTCAAGGACCATCTGGTGACGTGGGTGGGGGAATACTTAAAACTTGAACATGGGGCTGCGGAAGCTGATCGAATAATGGATGTCATTGACCACCGGTATAGAAGATACATTCTGCATTGGAGGAACTTGCTGACTTACTTCACATAGGATCGCTGCAACTCCTGGATTCCCTGGGTTACGCAGATTCCCTGATGGTCGCCGTTTCAAGCAATGGACTGGCGACGATTCCAAAGCATTAATGAAGGCAAGTCCATCAGGCGCCTGATGCCTGCCAACGCTTATCACCCTTCTAGGTCTATCTTCCGGCACTGGTTGGATTCGTGCCGCTTGAGATGCTCAAGGCCTTTCAGACTTTCCTCGACTTCTGCTACCTTGTACGACGCCCAAGCTTTACACCCGGAACAATTACTCAAGTCCAAGAAACTCTTACGGCATTCCATAACTTCCGCAAGATCTTTATCACTGCAGGTGTTCGCGAAACCATTTCCTTGCCACGTCAGCACTCTCTTGTCCACTATTCTCACCTCATCCAAGAATTCGGAGCGCCTGGTGGTCTGTGTTCCTCAATTACTGAATCTCGGCATATCACTGCGGTAAAAAAACCATGGAGACGCTCTAGTCGCTGGGAAGCACTCGGTCAAATGCTAACAACAAACCAGCGGCTCGACAAACTCGCTGCTATGCGCACAGACTTCGAGGAGCGGGGTATGATTCCCATATCCCGCGACGTCGCTTCGAAGCAGGTTAACAACCCTCTGGACGACGAGGGCTGTGAGCCTGTTGATGAGATTGTCGAGGGGAATGTGGTACTTGCACGAACCCGAAGTATGTTAGCTTTTCTTTGGAGTTGAAGACTATAGGATACTAACTAAGCTGATACTGATACTAGTTCGTAATTATCCACGCAAACTCGATGCCCTAGGGGAATTGATCGGCTACCCTCAACTACACGAGCTCACCCGCCGCTTTCTCTATGACCACCTCTATCCTCATGCCTTGTTTCCTTCAAATGAAATAGTGCTCGAAGACTGCCCCTCTGTCTATTCCAAAATCGCTGTCTTTCATTCTGCCATAGCAACATTCTATGCCCCAAGCGACATATCTGGTATTCACGGCATGCGACGAGAGCGTATTCGCTCGACTCCTGATTGGCGGGGCGGTGGCGAACGACGTGATTGTGCCCTCATCGTAGAGGATCAAAATCAGTCAGGGTTCGGCGGCATGAGTGTTGTTCGAATCCGTCTACTATTTTCGTTCAAGCATGACGGGATCACTATTCCATGCGCATTGGTCGAGTGGTTCAAACAATACGGACAACGGCCAGACGCGAGTACTGGGATGTGGATCGTACGCCCCGAAACCACCGGCGGCCACCGCGAATCTCCTTTACTTACTGTAGTTCACCTTGACACCCTCTTTCGTTTAGCTCATTTGATGCCCGTCTTCAATTCCACCGACCCACTACCAGATGACTTCGAGCACAGCTATACTCTTGATGCCTTTAAGTCATTTTATCTCAACAAGTACATTGATTATCACGCATTCGAGACCTTATGTAGTTGATGACTTGAACATTCTGTAATTGTATTAGATTACAACAAGCGAGGATCAAGCTACACTGTGTGCATATGAGGTGAAGGCCGTCTCCAAGTCCAAGTCCAAGAACGTGGCTACCTCCTGCATTTGCACCTGCACCTGCTCAGCGAGAATCCCTTGCACCTTGTCCGCCATCTCTGCACCACCGGCAAGCCGTCGCATCCAATCGCAGAGAAACTGAACGTGCCCATGGCTCTCCCATAAGAGCTCCGACAATACTTGAAGTTGTTCATGATGTTGATGTTGAAGATAGCGAACATCATGTTCGTACAACTTCAAATGATGGCACACAGGGCCTATAGACCAGATTGCGGCGAGATCAGCTATTGATGATACATATGTGACACCTAAACATACCATTGCAGCACGGGTTGTACGCAGGGGATGTGGGCGGCTTGGGTGTTGAGAACCGCATCAATGAGAAGAAGCTGCGTGACTTTTTGCTGGACAGTTGTATCTCCCCATTAGAGCTACGCCGTGGGTTCTTTGGGCGAAAGATGCGGAGAGGGTGAGAAGAGAATAGCCTTTGGCGGCGGCTAGTGGTCATAGTGTTTGACGGTGATATGCAGTGCCCGTATTGGACGTACTGATGGCAAGAGCAAAGCACTGGACGCCTGGCGTGGTACTGGGCACCTGGCTTGTCCAAATATGGGTGCTGCTTTGTGATTACTAAGACTGGGCCCAGGCCCCCAGCACCTCACCTCTCCCAGCACGATCCAGTAAAGTGTGATCTTGCTGATGTTGATTCATTTTCGATAGCTGATATGTTTCGTTGTATCTTGCGTTATGTGTAAATGTGTCATTCCCTCCGCTGTTGAAAATTTGCATCGCCTGTTCATAGTCGATGGTGGCTAAGAATATGTTGAATTCAAATCCGCGTAGAATGGACACTCAATCTCACTCACCCGTCCAATTATCGCCATCCTTGGTGCTATGATCGGGCAAGTGGGTCATCGGCGACCCAGATGATGCGGAGATTTGAAGTTTGAAGGTCTGCTTTCCGTGGTATAGAGTCGAGTCAACCTGTCCACTGTGCTTCATGACAATGTAGAAGGCCCCTCCCGATCCACCAAAGTTGTTGGCGTCAGGCTTTTGGTTGGTCGTGAAGATGTAGCACTGGCATGACCAGCTCACGAGGAGGTACTGAACTGGTGAAGCGAGGGTCCCGACGACCTTATAATCAAATATAGGGATATTTTGGCTGACAGTGCGAGGTTAACATATCTTATAATGTGTAGATCAATATAGGTGACCTACACGCTCCAATACGACGTTCCTATAGGCGGTTCCAGTTGTAGTAAGTATCGAGGTTCTTCAGCCCGGGACGTGATTGTCTTTTCTTCTTGAATGTTGGTAGTCATGACCGAGTAAAGTTGGGCTTATATCGATGGTGATAGTTGAGCATGATCATGTCTGCGTGTTTTATACCAAAACATACGGGAGGACCCCGCTCCCGTCGTATGCGAGACTCCTCTAGCAGAAGATTCTGGATGTTCACAAAGTCATTCATTGACCAACTTTGGCGGGGCTGAGCTCGGAGGCTTCGGTCCACCGACTTCCAATGCGTGAACGGGGAAGCTTGTGCCTTGTGAACTTTAGCAGAATATTTCGCGTCCGAAGGAAGATACTGCCACCGCTTACAGCTCTGGCAATTGTCGGACCGGCATTCAAGACTAGAGTGCCGCCGTTGGCGCCTTGAAAACCTTGCTTGAATTGCACTGGATTGCTTTGCCTAGCACCTCCCCGTTTTTCTTTTTCACGTCAAAGGGCCGTCGCAGAAGGGTTCCTAACGTGTACGCCCCGCTCTACAAAACTCATTTTACATTTTCGGTCACCGCAAAATATATTTTACTCTGTTATATATCATACGTTACAATAGTGTCTCCCTTTACTCGATGACCAACTTGTGGATGTGGGCTCTGCCGTGCAGACCCATGTACGAATCCGTTGAGCACCCTATCCTATCACGTGTGTGAGATTTCGGGATGTTCCGAAATTTCCTGTATATCAAGCTGAATGCTTCAAACTCCGACGCTTTCCTTTCAACCTGCACGACTCGGATCGCGCATGTGTAGTTAGATACGTAGCATAGCTATCACAAATAAATAAGTTGTTTCGTACACGATTCCCGCTTAATGTATACATGAACCGTTTCAAGAAACTGGCGGGCTTAATGAACGCGAAAGATCCCGCCATTTCCCCGGCGTATTCTCCAACGACATGCATCAACTCAACTCCATCCTTCATATACCAGCACCCGAGAAGCCACGGCGTGAAGCATACAACCTTATCACCATTTACCATGTGGCCCCGTAACCCTACAACTGCATATCGACGTCTCGGGATAACGGAAGGATCACGGCGCCAGCAGCAGCGGAAGAAATACTGCGCGACGTCAGCATCTCGATATCGCCGTTCCGGAAGCAACCTCGGCGGCCCAGATTCCG
Organism: Pleurotus pulmonarius; assembly: GCA_012980535.1. Classification (NCBI taxonomy): domain Eukaryota; kingdom Fungi; phylum Basidiomycota; class Agaricomycetes; order Agaricales; family Pleurotaceae; genus Pleurotus; species Pleurotus pulmonarius. Next base: position 1,585,329 of record SJKF01000011.1, on the reverse strand, counting down.
ACGAATACGCACTCAAACTTGGTGATATCTAAATAACTATGTAGGATATGCATACACGAGTACTAAGTCAATACGTAAGGAAGAACATACTCGCGTTCGAGTGCTGTGACTGAACCAGGATGTAAACGGAAGGATGGAATACGTACATTATATCGTGTATCCGGGTCCTGAAACATACGTTCGTTCTGTATGATATCATTCTTATTTCCTTTCAAAGCATGCAACATGTGGCGAGAGTTTGCCTGCGCCGGTCGTCGTTTGACAACACGTGCTTGTTGACCCTAGCCGCGGAATTTGAACGTATCGTAGTCTATCGCACCGAAAGCGGCGGTCTACAGACAGAAGTCGTTTTGCGTGTTGACTGCTGCGGATTTTATTGGCATATTGTCCAGCAGCTCTTGGCATGACACCATCTCAAACCGAAGTTTGCGATCGCTGGCACATAACAGTTTGTATTTATACGATGAAGTTTAACAAGCTATAATCGTCTGACACGATACACTAATACTCCATGTGCCATGAATACGCAATTCGAACGGTCGGACTTTAGTGCAGATTTAAAGCGACTTGAAGCAAGTGCAATGCTACTTTGAATTGACTATATATATATTAGACGTGTTACGACCGATTTATGACCCGGTCAATGTATCGCAAAGGCTACCACGGAGCAGACAAACCCGATCGCAATAGTGACGTTACGGATCGTCAACCTTTCTTCGCGAGCACTAAGCCAATCTACGAAGAGGAAGTATACATCGGGTTTATACTGAACCGGCGCATCCAGTTGTCGCATGCGCGGTAGATGACGCTGCATATACGGGCGTCGACACTAACGCCTATGGCAACTGTCGTGTATACCTGTGTTCCAATTATGTACGATATATACCGTTAATATTGAATCTTTGTCCGGAACGCCTTCTCGGATTTATCTTCGGCTGAGGTTCGACACTCTGTTGTGGAGTGTATATCCCAAGCACTCGCCCCATTATATAAGTACGCCAATTCTCTGTTTGAACCTCCGCTCGGTGTATTTTTTACCGTTGTCTCGATTCGCCTTCTCAAAGTACGAAATGTCCTTTCGACACCGCCGTCCAGTACGCATGCCGACGCTTTCGTCCATCTGCAGATGGTATACCCAACTGCAACGGTCATGCGCTTCTACAGCTGCAGACTCGCGACGTGCTGTCAGCGAGGCCTCTAACTCGACGACACCGTTCACCGAGCCTCACAATCAAAATCTCACCGACCTGCTTCGCGTGGTGGAGAGTTCTAGTCAGACGGGTCTGACGCGACCCACAAGGAACCATTGTACGTCTCATAGTCCTTAAATTTCCATCACCACCCACTCGTTTCGCAGCCAACAAGTGTCGCTGCTGTCGCCGCGCGTTGAAATTCCAGGCCGACGGACATCGCCTCAAAAGTGACGGTATTCGAGGATTGCGCGCCCTCGTAGTCGAAATGAAATGGGCAATGCAACAAGTTTCGCAGATATGCGACCGCCTTCGTTCACAACCTTCCACCGCTCATTTGAGTTCGCAGGTGGATATAATCGAGGAAGCGTTCATGAGCTTGGTGAAAGAGCGCATGATGGCTTGTGCGGATGCGATGGATGTAGAAATCGTTCTATAGAGTTAGGCGGCTCTTGATACGTTGAAACTATATTCCAAAGTATACAGTCGCATTTCCATGAATTCCTGCCGTTATACGATCTATAATGTACCACCAGTTTTCGCTCGGATGAATCGAATCTCCGATCTACGATTCGTAAAGCGCTGGCTTTGCTAGTGACGGTAATTTCGTAAGCCTCATGCTCGCAGGTACACTCCGGGTAGCGGGTGGAGCCCCTGCGTGTACTGTATCCTCACACGATATCACATCGATACCAGGCGACATCGGTCCTTCAAAATATAACACCGAACAGAGAGACTGATATCAGGCCAAACTCGAGTGCTCAACCGTCACCGAAGCGTCCCATGTCCACTAACTACAGTCGATGCTTTCAGTCGGGTAAGGTATACCCGTTACAGTCTACATTAAGTAAATCTGTCATGCGAGGTTTAACTAAAAGATGATTGGGCTTGAAATGTTCGCGTGCAACCTTTAGGTCCGTGCATACTTGATTGATATGACAATGTGTTAAATTAACCCTGATCGCGGTCTAGCCTATAGAGAATTTTACGAAAGAATGTTGGAATAGGCGTATAGACTATTGCGCTGGACCATTGTGCTTCAGAAGCATCATTCAGTTAATACTATGTACGGGTATATCTGTACAGGGATGGCGCGGTCAGAAAAAGAAATATAAAGCAAGAATAAAGAAGGAAAAAAAGGAGGATATGCATTGTCATGTCCACCCCTTCTTGATGAAGGGTCCACAGCGAATACCGGACCTCGTGCCGTCGAGAATATTATATATTCGAACGCTCAATCGTGGTACCACATGCCGCGGAATTTTCCTAAATCCAACCGCAGCACGATACCATCAAACAAGCCTTATAAGACGGCCGAACACCACGGTGACGACGGTTTACCACTCGTAGATGATCGACACTGATCACAGTACACAACCGCAAAGGCGACGACCGGAAAGGCCATCATTTAGACGTGCCTGCAGTGTACCTCGGCGAGAGGACAATACCGCTTCGTCGCGACCGAACGATTGTAACATACGGAACGAATAATGTATACTGGATGTCAACCGTAAACGTCGTTTCGATTTTTATTTATTTAATTGTATATTTATTGATATATTCATATTGTGTGTAGCTGGACGCCACTTATCCTCTTCTACTCGGACACAGCCTCTGCTGCTGGTGAACCAGTAGATTGTAGATGGTGGCGTTCGTCTAATCAGAACATCGTCCAGCTCGGCGGGTGTTCGGGTAAACAAGGAAAGCGCCTATCGATACACGTACCTGCTTTGCAGCCGAGGGACAGTCCCAGTATATGAAGTAATGAAGAGCGGTAGTCATCACTTGAAAATTCACCGTTCATATGTGAGCAACACTGACGGCAAATACGGGAAAGGCTGCACGATATACAACGACCTGCACCAATATTCTGAACGGGTACAATGTCAAACGGCAGTATGTAAACAAATGTTAGACAATATTGGACCGTGTAAATGTATCGGATCTAATCCCAGCAGCGTGACGGTGGCTTATTTTCAACTGTGTAGCCCTGTGTAACCTGCTCGTGACAATTTAACCCTGCCATGTTTCCTCTATTTATGCAATCGGGACTTCGACCCACACCAACTATTTTTCGTCTTTCAACATGCGTCAAACGTCCAGCAGACCGTCCCGTCTCCCAACACTGGCAGTTCGCGACGAGTTACCAATTTACGCGGCATCCACACCTGTCAGAGAAATCCCGCGTACGACCGACACGTCCCATTATACAGGCGTCAATGTATCTGCACCGGAGACTCTTTTTACCGATCCACACAATCAGCACCTTCGCGACATGCTCCGTCTGCTTGAGAGTTCGACAGAGACGGGACTATCACGCCCCACTGTAGACCACTGTACGCTTCTATATTATCTATATATATCTTATACTGACCTGCTCGACCCGTAGCCAACGGCTGTATCTGCTGTCGGCGCGCGCTGATATATCAGGCAGACGGACATCGTCTCAAAAGAGATCAAGATCGTAGACTGTGTGTTCTCGCGGTCGAAATCAACTGGGCGCAGCAGCAGGTCTTGGATATATGCAACTATATTCGATCGGGCCAGTCGAATACTCATCTGAGTACACAAGTAGATTTCATCGAGGCAACGTTCTTGACGCTGGTTCAAGAGCGAATGAGAGAAATCGCAGAAGCTATGGACGTTGCCCTCGTGTACTAGATCGATTGGGTTACCGCTATCACTACTGACAATCTGAACCCATCTTCGACGATAAATATATGCATTGCCTCAGACAATTGTAAGCTAATATCTCACGAACGACTTATCGTACGTCTGCTACATAGAAAGACGTCAAAGAGTTTACACTTGTTATAAGCGTGCCTTGCAATATAGCGATACAAAGCGGTAGACATATAAATAACGTTCGCTTGTAGTACATCAGGATCCGCGCTTAATGTATAAGGAAGCGTACAGATCCCTCAGAAACTCGCCGCATCTCTATCCGTGGAATATGCGATATTGATAGAAAGTCTCATATCATCTGGAAAAGCCCGATCAACGTTCAGACGGCGCCGGCGTGCAACACGCGAACTTGTCCTGTCACAGGACTGCCCTGATCGCTGGCTGTGAAATTTATATATTGTTTACTACTGTGTACGGTCAACGACGGGTCGAGTTACACCAGCAATGCCGACTGATTGGCAAGCGAATCTATGGGGCAATCTCAGCTGTGACTGGGATACCGGGGAAGCCATAAATCTACCATTGTCGATACCACACTAGGCGTGGCCACAATCCTCACTCGATAAGGATGCAAGCGATCCAAGTTGATGGTAGGGGTATGTAAGTCACGAAATCGAGGAGATCGGAAGCTCTGCACGAGGCGTGTCTGTTGCAGCAGTCCTGGTGAAAGGTGGCACGTTGATCGGTGGTTGTAACGTCGTGGTGAATATCAACTGACCACTCTGCACTCAAGTCCGCATTTATTTTTCAACGTGCGTAGCCGAAGGATTGACAGTATGGGGAGGAGTCACTCGACACAGAGACATCGGTCGACTGAAGAGTTGCATCCGGTTTATCGTAGGTATGGAGGTTGGGCAAACGCAATCTCCGTACACGATCATGGAATGAGCTCGGCGATGCTGGGTTACTCCGACTAAATTTCTATCTGATTCGATGCCGGCTTAATTTGGTCTGGAACGTCAATACGTTAAGTTAATTCGGGCACATCTGTCGAAAATTGTGTGTACACTTGGCATATATTTTATCCCGTCCAACTAGCTGTACATTACAAGACTACCGAGCCGTATATATGCTTGCATCTAGCGGCTGGGTACACGAGCGAACACGACTCTCAACGGAGTTGCTGAAAGCTGGATCGCAGTCCAGTTTCACGAAAACGGTCTAATGACGTCCCGTATCGAACCTGATAGCGTGCAAAGGGAAGGAAACCCGTACCAGGGGCCCAGGGAACCATACTGGTGTTAGGTTCATCAAAGGGGCATCGGGTTCTTGTGGAATGTTCGAGCCCTGAGGCGCTATCAAGAGTATATAGAGCGTAAGTTTACACGCAGGCCCACCAGGATCAGTTCAAATTTTTACACACCTCCCCACACATAGTACCAGTCCAACAGTCATGCACGACACAGCCGTTCAGCGTCGTCGTCTTCTTCGTATCCCCTCTTTCTCCTTCCGTGTCAGACGGGACACGCATTCGCTCTCGTCGTCGAGACCAACACGTGCAAGCGCCCGTCCAAGTTACTCGTCTAGCCGCGCTGGCGATACCGAAACGTCTACACAGTTCACCGATCCTCATAACGAACTATTGAGCAACATGCTCCAGTTCCTAGAGAGCAGCAGCCAGTCGGGTTCGTCGCGACCCACTACGGAACACTGTAAGTATCGATGATATATACACTGGACACCTTATTGATTTTCTTCTCCAGCTAGGGACTGTCATTGCTGCCGACGGGCACTGATCTACCAAGCAGATGGACATCGCCTCAAACTCGATCAGCAGCGCAGGTTGCATTTGCTTGCCGCCGAGCTCCGCTGGGCACATCAGCAAGTGTTGCATATTTGTGACTCTCTCCGCTCGACTCCCCTCACGGCACATTTGGCCACGCAGGCGAATAGTATCGAGGATGATTTCTTGGACGAAGTACGGGCACGTATGGATGCATGTATAGAGATCATGGACGTTGAGATCACCGTAGCTTTGCCGACCACTTATTGACCGTCCTAATCCTGTGCAACGTATATATTATGAACTATATTTACATTTTTCTTCCATGCAGTCTATGTCGGGGTGAACACTGGGACCGTAGCCACTCAGAATATCGAGCGCCTGATAGACGTCGCAATCTGACAGACGACTAGTGATTAGATCGTCATCATTCGGGGAATCCCGAATAACATCGTATCCGGCGATCTAAATCCGCACTTCGCTGTTCATATACGTTCTTGTGTAATATATGGCAACAAATGGACTGAGCTGCATCGCGGGTACTGGTATCGGGTCATCGGACATGAACACGTACATATATTCGTATCCTTCAACTTACATTTAAAGTATCTATGTATTTCGAGGGATGCTGTATTGTATGTTCGTACTAGTTTCTACGAGCATCGTGTCTTTAAATTAGTAACGACGTCGTCATAGACGGAAGAAACGGAGAATGCGACTAAATGTCTAAACAAGGTTGTGAAGTGAAACGTAGGCGACTAACGTAGGCACATCCCGTCTGTCAAAAGATAGAGATGACAGCGGACGTAAACGTCAAATTGATGTGATGTGTCTGTCTCACTATATGTGGCAATAACAAATCAGTGTTGTATATGTAAGAACCATATCGAAATCCCGTACCGACATGGCCTCCCTATTGGCGACGCTCCTACCCAGGCCGTCTGTCGTCTGCTTGTTTCTACCCCACCGAAACACTCATATCCAACTGGTTGCCGTAGAGGCTCTTCGACCTTTGACGACGATCAATTCGGTCGACTGTCTCGACACAGAAATATGGGTTACGAAGAAGGTAGGCGTACTACGTTATACTCCTGCTTAGACCTGACGGTGACGACTTGATAGAGACATTGCGATGACTTATACGACACTCGGGAAGACACCATGATTTTCCGTCAAGACCTCACACGCCCGGAGCCGAACGATCTACCTTTCGTATTCACTTGTTTCGTGATCAACCCCACCCAATCTAGCTTTAACTTCAATCAAAGCCTACAAACTTGGATTCCGGGCGTTCCTTGGAGTGGCAATGTTCTCGTCGTCGCAAGTGTTCCACGGAACGGACAACCAGTAGATTTCGATGAAGAGTTAATGCAGCGGTTCCGACATTTTTTGACACGGTAATCGAACTTTCTTACCGCGATGGCCATTTATACAAGGAGGTATTGACATATTATCCACTTAGACAGGTTAACATGTGTCCTTTAAAAGAACTTGCGAAATATATTCAAGATCGACCTACTCTTCGAAGATGCGCTCATTATACAAAACCCAAATCCGATATGACGAAACCGCCGCGACCAGTAATAGAGGATAGTATTGTTAACCCTGTACCATTCACTACTGTACTTATGGGTTTAACAATGGCCCATAAGACATGGATGTGTTAACACATAGATGGATGTTAACACAGACTCAGCAATATATGATGGTGTTAACATCTTTCCAGATGTTAGTAGTTAACCTTTTAACATGCATTTCTGTGTGTGTTAACACTGCACTAGCCATATATGGACATACCTTATGGATGAGTGTTAACACTGTACCATCTATGCTGCTATGTGTTAACATTTACCAGTAGATGTATGTTAACATTGAATCATCTACTATGATAAGTGTTAACACTGGTGCATGAATCCATGTTAACATCCAGCCATTTATTACTGTACAGTGTTAACATCTACCTACAGATCCATGTTAACACCTGACCATTTATTACTGTCAAATGTTAACATCTACCTCCAGATCCATGTTAACACCTGGCCATTTATTACTGTAAAATGTTAACACCTCCCCATAGATACATATTAACACTTGGCCATTTATTATTGTAAAATGTGAACATCTTCCTATAGATGGATGTTAACACTCAGCCATTTATTGTTGTATATGTTAACATCTGTCTATAGAATCATGTTAACACCCAATCATTTATTACTGTGCATGTTAACATCAACATATAGATGGATATTAACACTAAACCATTGATTACTGTACATGTTAACATTTACCTATAGATGCATGTTAACACTAAAACATTTATTGTTGTGTGTGCTAACAGCTTGCTACAAGACAGTAGTCAACATTCAACCAGTATTGACTGTAGATAGTAGTTGACACCTAACCAGCAATGACTATAGAAGTTAACACTGTTCACACTTAGATATCAAGACATGACTACCTACTATTGCAGGTGTTAACACCCAACGTGGTAAGTGATTAACATTTGACCAACAATTACTGTATATGTTAACACTGTTTATACTGACTGTGGGAAAGTTAGAAAAGTAAAAAATGTGCCCATTAGAAAGCCAGATATAGGTTCATTAGCAAATGTTCTAATGTTATCAGTGAGATTTGTAGTGGTTCATAGTATATGAGCATAGTGAATGACCTTGATCATTAGAATTAGTGACTGTGGGAAAATCCAAAAGTTGAAAAAGTCGCAAAGGCAACCATTAGTTAGGCAGGTATAGCTAATACCACTGGTTTGAGAGGTAGTAGACCATTCTAAAAGGTCAAAAGGACTGGAGTATGAGTGTAGGTATATAGCAGTAACTTAATGAGTGCATATTTGCACTTATACCATTGGCAAAGAACAGTACTCAGATATGGTGATATCAGGGTGCATTGAGATGGGTCAAGTAGGTATTGACCTGCTAACAGTCAGAGACATGTTCCCAGTGCCCAATAACTGAAGATAATATCATGATAAAGTAGTATCAAATGGGTGGCTATCATCAGACATCACCAATAGCATGGATAGGCATGGATGCATATTGAGGTATTGAGTACATCCTCAACATGGGTGACATGCTTTGGCATTGGTATAAGTGCTAGTATGCATCAATTATATCAATACTACATACCTACACTCATACTCCAATGTTTCTGACCTTCTAGGATGGTCTACTAGGTCTCAAACCAGCAGTATTAGCCACCAATTGCCTGACTGATATCCGCACTTTTGAAATTTGGACTTTCCCACAGTCACTAAATTAGTGATCACCTTCAGATTTGTATTACGCCTGCGATGTTTTTGGTCAGTAACTGTGAATCAAGGTCAATACTCATCAATATATCATTACAACATTTTGTAATGAACCTATACCTGGCTTTCTAATAGGTGTATTTTCGACTTTTTGAATTTTCCCACAGTCAGTATGAACAGTGTTAACATCTACAGTAATTGTTGGTCAAATGTTAATCAACTGCCTGGGTGTTAACACCTGCAACAGTAGATGGTCATATGTTAATATCTAACTGTGAACAGTGTTAACTTCTACAGTCATTGCTGGACAGGTGTTAACTGCTGTCTTGTGGCAAGTTGTTAATACACACAACAGTAGATGGTTTATTGTTAATTTTCATCTATATGTTGACGTTAACATGCACAGTAGTCAATGATTGGATGTTAATATAAATCTATAGATAGATGTTAACATTTTACAATAATCAATGGCCAAGTGTTAACATGTATCTATAGGGAGGTGTTAACATTTTACAGTAATGAACGATCGGCTGTTAACATGAATCTATAGACAGATGTTAACACATACAACAATAAATGGCTAAGTGTTAACATCCATCTATAGTAAGATGTTCACATTTTACAATAATAAATGGCCAAGTGTTAATATGTATCTATGGGGAGGTGTTAACATTTTACAGTAATAAATGGTCAGGTGTTAACATGGATCTGTAGGTAGATGTTAACACTGTACAGTAATAAATGGCTGGATGTTAACATGGATTCATGCACCAGTGTTAACACTTATCATAGTAGATGATTCAATGTTAACATACATCTACTGGTAAATGTTAACACATAGCAGCATAGATGGTACAGTGTTAACACTCATCCATAAGGTATGTCCATATATGGCTAGTGCAGTGTTAACACACACAGAAATGCATGTTAAAAGGTTAACTACTAACATCTGGAAAGATGTTAACACCATCATATATTGCTGAGTCTGTGTTAACATCCATCTATGTGTTAACACATCCATGTCTTATGGGCCATTGTTAAACCCATAAGTACAGTAGTGAATGGTACAGGGTTAACAATACTATCCTCTATTACTGCCGCGACCCAGCATGTTCAAGTCGGAGGAGTTGATCTTGGAGACGTTACGATATGCCAATTTCCGTTCGTCGTCGACCAAGGTCAGCACACAATTCGCGAGAGTTGCTCGAACGGTGATAAAGGAACGAGTGGCTATCGCCTTACGTCCGTTCATCCCGAAATCCGGACAAGAGTCCTTTTTCCAAGAATTGACAATGTCGCAAGGACTGATATTCGGCGACGTGCCTTTGCAAATCATTGCAAATCGATTTTGGCGACCGAGGGAGCTTTACATATCAGTTCCTTGGAAGGAAAGATTACGGATTTTGCTCTGGTTCGCTCGATATGGTTACGTCAACACAGGAGTCCACGATTATCGTCTGCCGTACTGTGAAACCTTCGTTATAGCCCACATGGACGTAAGTCCGAACATCTGCATCTACACGATTCAGTCACCGATTTACAGGATCAGCATCCGTATTCTGTCTGCGTCACGAGTAGCCGCTCTGATGCTCATGCGTGGCGACCTCCTTTGTCCACAGGCACTTCGGCGGGGGGGTGCATCATCACTCCCACCACCATTCATAGCTATTACAGTCACATCACTGAGCACGATCTCATATTGGCAAAAAATAACGACCACGACGCTCATTATACGCAATGCGGGTTCAGAGTGTCCGTGGAGGGGCGGCACCTTGGCTTTCCATGTGGACTGTCATGCTCTAGACGACACAGACGGTTAGCCCATGGTGTTGATAGGCTAATATGGGGAGGGCCTTCGAGTCTACAAGAACCTTGCGCTTGTGAAAGGGACGTGCTAGATGCTAACTTCGAGTGGGCTATATCCGATCATATCAGGTGTCGCAACGTGGTCTGTGGCAACAACGGCCAGACTATGTATGTATAAATAAAAAGACACCATTTTATCGTTACCAATATATTGTACCCACTAATGTCAGTCGAACGAGTCTCAGCGGGAACGATAATCCGCCGCGCTTCTACCTTCATCGACGAGATACCAACACCCTGCTTGCTATCAGACGCTAAATTTGATACACACTTCCATGTTGGCGATGAGCACTATGGAGAAACGAAGTATGAACTTCCAAGCGGATTACCATGGCCAGTCGCTTTCATCGGGGTAGTACTTCCCGAGCAGTCCGGCACTCGACACGAATACATGGCGCCTCTTTTGGTATGTTGCATTTATCGTTCATCATAAACGGTCGTCAAATTTGCAGTCTTTCGGTACTTTGGACGACGAGGTCGACGTACTCGTTCTGGGTCGACCGGGGGACGCGCTAGGACCTTTGGACAAGATGTACAGAGACCAGGTGTCGAAAATGCGTTGTCTGATAAACTCGGAGACAAAAAGACTGTCGAAGAAAGAGGTTTGAATTGTCGTCTGACAACATCGACCTGTGTCTGACCATTATAGTGTACATTCTCTCCTATTCCACACCGCGATCATGCAGATGAACATCTTCATGTTTGCCTGCCGAATCAATATGAGGTATACCTCCATTAAATAATCAATTCTGCAACTCTCACGGTTACGTAGACCCCTACCGTGCACACTCAAGTCGTACCAATCAGCGCAGGTAAAATCCCGTTTCAGTCGAAATCTTTATCCTAACGTTAACACCCAGACCCCGTTGTAGGGAATTTATACGACATGGAAATATTCGACGAGCTGTATCCAGGTCGGACAAGAAACGGAGACCTAAAAGTGGTTCAGCGCGCGATATACGACGTCAATAACGAACTCGTCACACCTCCAGAGCAATATAGAGTGTTAAAACCGGGCACTTTGGTTTTAGCTCGGGCAACGTTGTTGTTGATCAACAATATGCCATCGCTGGTAAGAATTAATAATTGTATACATTGGATATACAGGATCAAGTATTAATGCTATTAGGATTGGCGATTCGACTTCTCCGAGCTCAGGGTAATCGCAACTTCAGAGGAGTTATCCAGTCTTTCGGACGAAGGATTGAATCAGATCGTATTGTCGTAGTATTGTAATTAATATGTATACAACTTCGAACAAGATCGAGATTGGGTAATAGATACACGTGACGCATCTAAGAATCAACTTCGCGATTTCGTTACCTTCAGAAGAGACACACGATTCGATAACAATGCTGCCGGGTGAGAGCGACGGTCTGATAATTTATGGAGCATATGGTATCGGTGAGTTTAGATACCCGAATGTACCTGAAGGTCGCAATAATCAAACCGACCGACATTACAGATCTGATAGGGGGGGGTGCATCATCCATACGTGACACACTCGTTGACGAAGAAGACTTACAAGGATTTCAGTCGCTGGGCCCTTCGGACTGGCCGAGTCATTTGTACGCACCAATAGAAGTTGAGAGAAAGACCAGGCTTCTTCTATATCTCAAGTCGGAACGTGCATCCGTCTGGAGAGTTCTGGTGCAGGTAATCTATAATTAAGTACCAGATAGTTTATTCAATTAACTCACGTATTAGCCGGGATCTGAGGTCGATATTGCCGACGACGCTGCCATTAGATGTCCAGTGGCCGATGAGGTTGCGGTGGTCCACACAGCCGTCAAAGGAATAGTGTACGTGTTAGCCAATTACGCGTACCAAGTCGACGAGCTTCTGACCGGACAAATGGACGAGTGTATATGGCGCACCGAGGATAGGATGTTTGTTAAAGAGCGACTGTCAGGTCCAGATGCGACGCTTCTTCTGTTTCGAGAACACGCTCCTGACGTACCTGCAAGCGGAAGTTTCGTCCGACTGCATCAAGACGCGCGGTTCAACAACGGACTCGCGTTCGTCGTGAAAACAGAGCCGACATTACAAATTGCCCACATTCTCGCACTACCTTCGGAATTCCATCGGTTATCGCCCGCGGAAGACGGGATGCCTCTGTTTCACCACGAACCTTTCCTTTACACAGAACGTCCCACAGATGACGGAGCTCTATCACACGATGGCGAATCAACAGCATACGGTCTCGTACGCGGTAGTCTTCCATTCGACTGCCTCCGGACGAAGAGCATCAATGCGACGCTGCAGGAGGTCGCTCTACTACAAGATTGTCAATATCCCCCCATTCTTGAAGCCCTTGAAGATTTGATGCGAAATTTTGTGAGTGTCGATGATAGGGTGCGGGTGGTAAGCGGAGAGTACGTCGGAATCCAGGGTTGGGCGCTGTCGAATGCACATTCCGAAATCGTGCAAGTGAAACCACGATCTCTACAATACGGCACGGAGGAGCCTGGCATAGAAATAGCTTTGTCGCAGCTTCACGTCGACAAGCCAAGGGCACGAGATCGAGTACTCGTAGTCGATGGACCGTTCGCTGGTGTATACATCTCCGTCATTAAATATCTTGATGATGAAACAATATTGGCGAAAGTGGACAGCCAACAACCGTCTACGGGCAAAATCTACGTCGCCAACCACGAAATAGTTCGAGACGTTCGAATCGGCGATTATGTGGCCGTACAATGTGGCCCGTATTCGGGTTGTGATGGATGGGCCACCGAGGATCTATGGCATCAATGCAGAATTTTCGTCGAGTCGACTGGCTACGAGGACACCCCCGAGCACCCTGCCAATGCATGCCTTAATACATGGGTAAGTAGACGACACCAATGTTATCAGCTTCATATATTAACGTGTCTTCAAGATTACTGTCGACTTCAACATTCTGGGCGGAGGCGGTCTCGCCGCCTTTTACGAGAACCCCGAATACAAAAAGAAGAATATAAGCCATGAGACGGCGTTTGATGTAGGACGCGAAGAAAGGACGGTCAAGCGGTTCATTGGATGGGAGGTCTTCATCATTCGGCACAGACATCTCAAAGGCACAGAGGGACGTGTCGTCGCCGTCCCTGTCATAAGAGACGACTTGACACACACGGAGACGGTTTACGAGGTTCAAAGAGTGAATAGTCTCTCGGCTTACACTTACCGTGTAAAGGAGAGCGACTTGCTCGACTCGAGGTAACAATTTATATGTAACGACTACCGTACATCGCTAATGTTTATACAAGAACGCATCTACCGCTGCGAATATGCATCAGGATGGATAACGATAAATTGACGATGCTAAAGCCACGGGAATCCACTCCACAGCCAGACGATGCAGATACATTAGGCAAACCCTTCGGACTCGATAAGAACGACGCTGGGGATGTAAACTTGCAATCTGGACCCTCATATGGAACGGACGGCGTTGAACCAGGTCCGTTTACGAGTATCGACAGTGTCCTTTTTTAAAACGCTTACTGTTCGTACAACAGGAAGGTGGCTACTGGACGCGAGACTGATGCATAAGAAACTCGAGATCGTCATCCGCGGCACAAGATCCGGAACCTGGTTCAGAGGTGGAATATACGAGGGAAAACAAGGATATCTCGTCGTAACCGACAAAGTCAAAAACGTACGCGCAGACGTTTTCGTAAGGGTAGATTCCGTCGTATCATCGCCCTGGACCCGGATCCCTATCAGATATGTGTGGCCGAACGGGTCTTCGTTCCGCGTATCCACTCGCGTCGTCGTTACTGGCCCGTCTATTGATGGACGTGACGACTGCGTTGGGAGTTACGGCACGGTGCTGAACTGCGAGTATGCTATCAGAGAAGACGTTAGAATGGTATACACGTCTGATGTAGACGAATACTTATATTTTCACGTAGATTCGCTATGCCCATCCGGCGCGAAGGCGGAATGGATGGGATATGTTTACTAAGTCGCGTTAATCGAATACGAGAGTCGACGTAGACTGATACGATATTATGACATATGTTCACACAGGAGTCTCGAGAAATTGATACTAGATATTGATAACTCGAGCTTAGTTTAACCAGATGTAGAATCCACACCGTTAATCACTACTTCTATATAGTAAAGGAATAAACTACACGCACAAGCGACGGTTGAGATATCAGATCTCGGAATTGACACGCGAATTCAAGGTTACTATGTACCGCATCGTATTTCACGTGACTGGTTATCCTCGTGGATAGGGGTGCGAACAAACCAAACTCGAAAAATCTGTACATTGTCTTTGAACGTCTCGACAACCCTGAAACCCTGAACGATAGAGATGGTCGGTTGGAGAACCCCTGAACAAACCTCGTTTTTGGTCGCTTTCGCAGATGAATACGGTGAAACAGAACCGGGTACCCCTGAAAGAAAGGCTTTACTTGACAAAGTTCGTGACGAATGGGCGTCCCATTGGGAATTGAGAGCGGATCAAAAGAAGGTAAGATTGGTATCGGGTCAACGAAAGTTTATATTAATCGAGACGACACCAGAGAATTCCTATGTTTTTACGCGACCTGTGCAGATCCAAATGCGCGAAAAAGGATACAACTAAGAAAACAGGAGAGCGAACCGCGGACGAACAGGAGGAGGGCCCAAGTGGAGCACAGGAGGGGCAGCCGATGGATGTAGAAGATACATCTAAGACAACGGGCGAGCAAGCCGCGGACAACAAGGCGGAAGGCTCAGGCGGAGTCCAGGAGGGCCAACCGATCGACGTTGAGATGGTTTATTCCCAAGAAGAAGACAACAGTGGCACTTCAAGTCACAACCTCGACGAAACAGACTCTTCTTTCGAAAACGTAGAAGATTACAAGCGATGGTTGTTATCCAAGTTAGAACTAACTCTCGAGGATTCTGACGACGATGAAAATGTCCCTGGACATGGCTTCCCACTGTACATTGTCCCGCCGACGGATTTGAGACACTTAACGGAAGAATCCCCGTAAGTCAGGTCATCCGCATATGTTATCACTATTCAACCATAAGAACAGGCTCAGTCGTTACAGCCTTCGAGGACACCTCATATTAGATTTCGAACTCCCGGGTTTCGATAGAGAGGACATTACTGTCGAATATAGAGGCGGAACGTTGGTATGGAACGCCGAGAAGCCTCGCGACAGACTTGGTCGAATAGTCGGGAACAAATATACATGGTCTATCGAAGTGAAACAGCAGGTACGTTGCAAGTATATATATAATCATGAATGATAATCATACGTCATTACCAGCCAAAGCAAATATTCTGCGGGATGGAAGACGGTCTCCTTCGCCTAATCCTCTTCGGTAATAGTCGGCTTACCCCGTCTAGTCGACTTTTCACAGGTCCATTGCCCGTTCAAGGTAGATTCGTCTATCTCATGGTCGCATTAATAACTAACAATATGGAAGACTTCATTTTGAGGGACATGTTCGAGAGCGACTAGCCAGCGTCCGCAAACCCACGTTCAGAAATGCAATACTTCTTACATCGATATACGCGTACATTACTGCACTAGATTTTGGAGGGCCTGCGATTCGAATACGTATACACAACTTCAGCTTGACACGACTCTTTTTGGATAATTGTAATGGCTCTCAGTCTCTGTATAATACATCACTTGTCTGACATCATCCTACAACACTCGAGCCTCCCTTCGTCCACACGTCAATGGGCCCCGTATCGACCACGTCCTTTGTTTTAACTTTTTTCCTCGGGCGCCTCTTCTCGTCGACTCTGCCTTTTATAACCTTGATCGTAATTGGATTTGCTCTGTAAACATCATTTTTGACGGTAGAGTTTACCGAGCGATGAATTGTAAACGTCACTTGCACGAGTGATTCAGAAACGGTCTTGACCCACTCCTTAACCGGAACATTGACTCCGTTCTTGGTTATAACCTTCAAAGGTTTGAAGATGTTTCTCTCTTGCGCTTTGCGGAACCTATCCACGAGTCCGTACCCCATTGGCCAATCGCTGACAACGCCAACTGTTCCGTCGTATGAAATCTGGACTCGACCACTACCGTAAGTCTGCTTGCAGATACGATCCGTTGAATAAAAATACCTTCGGTACGAACAACGGAGTGACGAAAAGCATTGTAGGCGATTCCGCGACCCTCTGGATAACGCCGACGTTTCTTCCAGATCTTGAGGCCACTCCTTGAAGGATATTGACGACGAAAAGACCACGTCTGAAGTCGGGTTTGAAGACATGATTCACTGGAGAACGCAGCCGAAAAGACCAACGAGCTTTATCCATGTTGTTCAGTTCATACTGAAAATCCCCCAGACTACCCATCTGCATGTCTTGAGGGTCGACGTCCCCCACAACGACAAACAGGAAATCTTTCGTATCGTTCCCGTTTGTTTTAACCCAGGCTTCTTCACCGTTCACCCTTCCCCATGCACCACCCTTTAGCACAGATTTATTCGCGATGTAGCCTTTCGTTTGCATCAGACTCCCGCGTAATCTTTCTAAATAGTCGCTGTACGACGTGAATAAATGACGACGACAGGGTAGTTCATAACTTACAACATTGTGCTAGATACGCGACGAGAATACCGGACCTTTTGGGGCCTACAGAATGTCCCATATATAAGATCCATTACACCTGCCATGTCAACGCACGTCTGAAATATATGATCGCCGCCACGGTCCAATTGGACGCGAGCGTAACATCGACGCACATAAGACTCCTCTACATCTGTGCGTATAATTAGGGTCGTCGAAACGACCCCACTATTGAAACTTACTGTCAATCTGACGGCGTTCGACAGGTTATTTGCATGCTAGCGTGGCACACACATGCAACGCACGTTCAGATCTAACGTAGCAACATCGTGACGATATTCGAACCTCTATTAAATACAAGATCATGAAACTAGACATCGCGCAGGTGCAACGTCGTTCTTGTCCATGTTGTCAAAATACGTTAATCTCATTGCGCGTTATCAATCGACAAACTGAATGCGCCCATACATTGTTCCTGTCCCGGATGGCAGTCAAGCGGCGACGTTGTGCACTTTCTACCCAATTTAGACAGTTAGCACGTTGATCAGCTGGTGTCTAACCAGAGCTAGCCTCACTAGTGTAAAAACGATATGGGATGATACGATACGGGTATCGCCATCTCCAGAGGCGACCAATTCATTGTAGAGTGCGATCGAGCGCATGCGTGGTGTACACACACGCCAGTCAACAGTCGTGGTCATTACAAGTGGAGGCAAACCGATTCTTCCAAAGTCACCCATGTCGTCCCCTCCCGGTAATCGCGCTTTTGCAACATGTCTGTTTATATCGGACCAATACGACGATGTAGAACTCGTAGAAGTCGAGACTATAAGACCTTTAGCGTCGGTGGCGGGTATCGACAGCTTGGACGTTGGTTACTGGGTGGACACCGAGGTAAGAGATGCGCCAGGAACATATATTTACATTGAACCGTTTGCAGGAGTCGGATACCGATGTATACGATGGCACAGATCATCGCCTGACTTTCGAGTTGAAGATGGACGATATTGACGATGCACCGTCTCGTATAAAGTTCGTATGCATCGCACCATGGCCATGGAGCAAGCGAGTCTCCCCGCATGTTCGAAGGCGTGGACAGGTAAATGAAACCATGTGTAGATTTCTTGGCATATATCGTCCGTGGTACGGCAACGCCATTGTTGTGGCGTGCCTGCCTACTGGCGTTGTAATCGACTTCGCCAGATCTCACATCCCTCATATACAATCTATGCTACAACGGTAACTTGATAATGCCTCTATTTTTACCGATGTACTCAAACCCTGCGTATAGCATAGCACGTTTCAACATGCTGGGTGTAGCCTTCCGATCGCATCAGACCGGCACCCGCTACACCCGCTGTGATCACTCGGCGACGTCTCTTACGTTGGACAGCGATATCTTTTCGCCAAGATTGTCTCCGGAACTATACTCATTATTCATATCGTTCTCGTCAGTATCGAGTCTCGTCGTCATGTCTAACTTCAACCGACTACTGTTCAACATAATCGCCAACATGTATCGGATCAACATTAGGAAACGGTTGGACGTCTTCATCCCCAGCGATGTTATCGAATGCGTTTTCGAGGTCATTCGCGAATGCCGAGCCATACTCTACGGATCCGTACCGTTTCAGATACTGCTGAGACGATTTTGGCGTGAAGACACTCTCAAAGTCGCCGTTCCGATGGACGGGTTCGATCGTATCGTTACCGAGTTCATTAAACTCGGATACAACAGTGCTGAATTCAGAGAGCCTCTGCAAGACGATTCCAGAGCAATCGTGATGACACATGGGCAGGTACGTACCATTTCTGTATATTGAGCAAGCATTCGCTGACAGTTATCAAGCGCGAAGTTAACGTTGAAATTATCGGAAGCGGGAAATCCAGCCCTCTTATAGTGCCGATCTCCACCAGAAATTCTTCAGAAATGACAATCTTAACAGCGACCGCAATATATAGCATGTACACGCCGTTCACGGACGATGGCATGATATTAGACGGGCATAGTATGCAAGTACCTTCAAGATCATATCCAGGATTCGTCACCCATGTAGATGGCCGTGGGGTCGCGATGCCATGTGGCGTCTACTGTCCTGGTCGGACGCGGGCCATATCCACAAGATCTGGTATAGATCGAATAATTTGGAAGGGGTTCGACAAGAGGGCCGGCTTATGCGAATGTGAAGATGGCATATTTACATCACCCCTTCATTGGATACTCTCCTATGTTGGGTTGTGTCGAAACGTCCGTTGTACTCAAT
The DNA here is from genome assembly GCA_012980535.1 of Pleurotus pulmonarius. Taxonomy (NCBI): domain Eukaryota; kingdom Fungi; phylum Basidiomycota; class Agaricomycetes; order Agaricales; family Pleurotaceae; genus Pleurotus; species Pleurotus pulmonarius. Next base: position 1,565,819 of record SJKF01000011.1, on the reverse strand, counting down.
ACAGCAAAGTGTATGCTTAAATAGACAGCATTAACGGACTATATTGACACTCTCGATGATCATCCTCTCATAATACGCGCGGAACTTGAGACGTAGTTGCGAAATATGACTCGCCAGACCATGGACAAAACTGCGCTATTAAACGCCGCACTCCGCCGATCTACCGATATCGTATGCGATATCCCTAAATCGAACCTCCTGGGTTACGCAGACGCAGGAACCCACTACATCCGGGGCCGTCAATACGGGAATGAAACCTGCATGTACACCACCCCGACAGGGAAGGCGTGGGTTACATACTTTGTTGGCAAGATTATGTCGGCTTCACATGGAACTTGCCACAGCGCCACTGGATCGTGCCAAGTGAGCTCCGTTTCCATCTTCTTACTTTATCTAATTGCACTTCCAGGTCATCCCTGTCGAACGTTACGAAGAGGTTCATGACGTTCTTGTGTTAGGACGACCAGGTCCCGTCATGCAAGGACTCGATGACATATACAAACAGCAGAACGTGAAGCTCAGTAAGACCACATCTTTTGGGGTAGATGATCTTACCAAGGCCACTGTAAGTGCATTAGTACGATAAAGGGATGCCGTTTACAATCGTATATGCCAAGTTCCCTTTCTGTCCGTTTCCATTTCTCGGGGACGTCGATGAGTTCATCCACGTTGTCATGCCGTCAAAATATGAAGTCAGTTATTTGCCAATCGCGACCATCCGTTATTGAAGTTCGCAGAACCCGGACATACCTGTCGCAACCTTCGATGATCCAGATGGTCTGAATTACACCATTCATTTGTACATATTAGCTAAAATATTCGAACATAGAGAATACTGTTGGAAGATTGCACGAAGCATGCCTAATCCCCGACTATGACAAGGCATTGTTTGAATACCCTAATCACAAAGCCGTTCAACAAGCAATTTATGACGTCGACCACAGTCTCGTCCGACCTTGGGAGCAATATTCGGCGCTCAAACCTGGAACGATCGTTCTCGTCGGTGCTACATTACACAATCTTATAAAGCCCCCTCGGACGGTATGTATCACCCCTGTAAAACTATACCGAACTAACGCCCATCTAAAGTTATGGAGATTGAAGATGGAATCTTTGAAAATTTTGGTACATGCAGAGTTAACGATCGCGACCGACGTAGATGCCGAGGTTCAAAATACCTAACCGTCAATTGTAGATAATAAATACGACTTTGAATAGGTCATACTAATTTAATGTCGAGAGGAGACATCTGCTCGATTGCGAATACGCTTGCGTCCCCGTCGATGCTAACTCGTCGCTGAAGCGCGGAAGCAATTTCGCTAACACCTGACAGGGGTGCATCAGCGTGGGATTGATCACATGTCAACCCCTTTAAAAGATCGCACTTCCCCTTTCATCCCCTTAACTGTTCACTATCACAGCACGACGTACGAGCAAGTATCATAATACCCGAACGATGGCCGGTGACTGGTCTGCAGATGGCAAACTGGAATTTCTCGCTGCTTACGTTTCATCTTACGCTAAAACCCAACCGAGGACTCCAGAGAGGCAGGAATTTTGGAACCGGGTCACCGGCGATTGGCAGGAACGGTGGACTTTGGATTCGCACCAAAGGCAGGTAAGCTGGTATAAACACGAATTCCCTGATAAAATCTCAATATACAAACGCCAGATGCTTCACACATACTTCAACAATAAAACCCGGAATCGCAAACATCTTGACAGACCAATGCGTGGGAAGAAATCAACTGACAGTAGTATCAACGACAGCCCGTCGAAGGGAGTTAATAGGGTGGACACTCTTGGAGAACAGGAAGTAGAAGTCGATGAACTCTCAGAAGATCGCGAGATCACCGCTACCAGTAAGTCGAATAACTATAGCGATGTAGCAGCAGTTGATTCATCTGTATACCCAGATATAGCTCCATCCTCGAACGAGGGCGGACGAAGCAAATGCCAAGCAGGCATTGTTGACAGCCCACACGCATCGTCGATCGAAGGTGCGCGTCAAGGCATCGACTATAAGAATTGGAAGCCTGTCGAGTATGAGCAACCAATGTCCGTCACCTGATAACTGTATACGATGTGGCTAACAGAAGCTCAGGATGCACCGCTACAACAGAGCAGAGGACACGATATTGGACACGGAGCTTCCTGGATGTTCAGCTGCAGACGTGAACTTGTCACTCAAAGACGGTTGCTTGTTTCTACACGCAATAAAGCGAGCGACTGACACCGAACCGGCTCGGCGATACTCAGGTGTCCACCGTGTGAGAGAAGGAATGGTAAGCGCACGTCAATTCTCATCGAGCCAAGCATCTGACAATAGAGAATAGCAATTAACATCCTGCGACATCGAAGACGGCGTCATGCGCATGCTTTTCACGCCTTCCGTCACCTCAAACCCTCGTCCTGCGATCGGGGAAGGACAGATCACGGTCCAAAGTTAGTATCGACCATCTCGCTAAGTATCCCTCCTCACTGCAAAACAGATCCCATCTCAGAGGAACAAGCAGGCAATCTGAAGCGATGATACATGCGACCTACGACAATTTGCGATCGCACATCTGACAGACGGACATCTCGTATCAGCGTAGTAGACATGATTTTGTAGAATCAGACTGCCCACCAGTACCTTAGTATACAGTCTCTGTGTCACGAATGACTCAATTTGTCTTGTTCGGATGGTGACAGACTTTCGATCCACGGATTTTACGATTGGGCAACGAACGGCCGAACCCAAATTCCTATACGAAGACCACGGATGGTCAACGCAGTATCGTGACATTGACCGACTGCGACTTACAACGTTAGTCTGATAAAGCATACACGGCTAAAGAGACACCTCTTCCTTCCAGATAGCGTAAATCCACGTCAAACTCCTGCACAAATCGACCTCCCCTCAACATACCGTCGTGTTTCCACACTTCGTTGTCATGATTGATATAGCGTGCAGTAAAATGGTGACCCCCGAAGTAAACTAGTCCACTAAGCCTATATGAGGACTCCCCGGCTATACTTGTAACCGTTATATGACGATTGATAGAGCCTGTTTGCGTAGATGTCAGATCAAGGGCCAACAGAGTCGGTGTCTCTAAGAAGGACGATTTCCTTATCAATTTGGACTTGCATAGACATCGAGTTCTTGTTGTCGCAGACGCTACCGGAAGAATGTCCTGTGTCGTTTGCACGTCACGATTCACGCTGAAAAACAAACTGTCGGTCTTGCTCGTACGTCTTGGATTAGACAATCGATGCCCATGTGGGCATACAGACTCAGATTCAACGATAGTAGTCGGCGAGGACAGAATTGTCCGCATTATATCAACCACAGATGTAAAGTTACCTTCGACGAATTGCTTCGGATGAAGAGAGGAAAGCCATCCCTTCAACTTCAACTGAACGTAATTAAGATTGTATTCACCGATATCTACCCGACTGAAACACGCGACGAGATCATTAGCAACAGAGCTACTTCCTATCCCTTTGCGTTTTCGTAATATATCCCGCCATGTATTGTAAAATATAACTATCACAGCATCATAAGCGCAACTATTAGCACTCCAGACAACACCTTCAGGAAATTCTTTAGGAACAACGAGCGAACTAGATACGGGGTCTGTCATAAGGACCGTATCTCGTCTTTTCCTCTTCAATTTTCGAGCCTCTTCGATCGAGACACCCTTCGATGCAACATCGGGTCTAACTGCGTTGGTGCCTTCTGCCGGTATATAACCATCGCTGACAGGCGATGGCTTCGTGTCAGTAACTATCGTCCATTTAGATTCTTCATCCTTTCGTCTATCAATTTCTAGAGGATCCTCGTCACCCCATACAAGAGAAGGGTGCATTTTGGACGGCATGAAATCTTTTCTTACAGTCTGCATGAACTGACAGATGAGTTGCCGTCTCCCTGGGCCTGTTACGTGAAGAGGCAGATTGCCTTCACACCTGAGGGTAGTTATGGTATCTAAGATCTCAAGCTCCCTGAACTCACGTCTCAAAGCTGGCGAACAACCACCAGTTATCTTTTTGGCATCGAACCCTTGAATTATAGCAGTGCCCTTTGCGGTAGAACTTCTGGACAAAGCAGTGTAATAACCTTGATGGGACCGTAAATCGAAAAGGTTCACAGGGTTCATGGTACGAGTGTAACCTTGGGATGCATAATCGGTCATAGCGAAATCGTAAGAAATCTCAACCTGTTGCCTGGATATATTGAAGGAGTGACCGCTGGGCGACTTTACCTCAATTTCGTTAGACGTTTTAACGACAGGGACGACGTTTTGCGGCAGAAGAGGTATCTGTACGGGTTTTGTAGGATCTGTAAGCTTGATAAACAGAACATCAAGAATACGTTGTCCGAATGAACCGACACCTTCATGCCAGTCGTAGACAGTACCTCTTTGTCCATTCACCATCCCGAGCTCTGTAGCAAAATTATATTTAAGCATAACAGGTAGACCGCGACATAGCATCAATTTACCTGCTATTTTATTGGACGTCGACCCAGGGGGCTGATCCCAAATCAACTTCTGAACTGCACTGTTGAATCTATTCGACGATTTCCCTCGAGAATTCTTCTTTCTCCTTTTGCTGCGACGTGAAGGATCATCCTCTTCGTCTTGACACGTATCTTCGCTATAAAATGTAACAAGTTCAAGTCCGTTCTCGGCAGCGAACCTTCTAACGCCGACGTCATTGATAGTGTCACGGTTTGTATTCAAGCCTGTGATGATTGACGCATTCTGAAATTTGTCCCATTCGAATGCCTTCCCGTCTTTGACAACGCTAGATGAAAGCGACTTTAAAAATTGTATATCATCTGCGGAGCAGGACTTGTATCGCATGTTTTCCAACGCCGATCTAAAGCGCGCGTCCTCAACAGACTGATTTTTCTGGCGCATGTTCTGCCGCAGAATAACGACATTAGTTACCAAGTGCCACGCTACTTGTCCGATAGTCTGTTCTTGACTGGCTTTGCTCCTGCGATCTCGCCTAGAATCGCTGTATAAAGAAACGGCCTCGCCCCCGATGGGTGGAGGAAGTTGAGCAAAATCACCAGCGAAGATCATGTTGAAGCCGCCGAAAACAACGTCCCTGTCTCCTGAAATACGACATAATTTACTACTTATCTTGTACAGATTGTGAGACGAGCACATGGATATCTCGTCGAAAAAAATATAATCTACACCGCGAAGTCGTTCCCGTATCGCCGACAAAGAGTTCGAAGAATCTGGCATATTAAGACCAAAAGCATAATGGTAAGTCGTGCCGTTTACAAGACTAGCTGCGTTGCCAGTTGGCGCCACCACCATTATTCTATGGGTTTCGTCACAACTCGTGAAGAAGGATCTCAGCGCTCGAAGCACTTGCGACTTTCCTGTACCGCCCATGCCCCCTATGTACAAGTTAAGTTGCGGCGGACGTATACTCTTGGCGTGATCTGCTACCATTCTGAAAGCCCTGTTCTGTTCATCGTTCAACGAGAACTCGCTTGCCACGTTCTCGCGTAAAGTGATCACAGTCTGGGGTATGAACTCTCTATCTAAGAAAGATTTGTCAACGACACGAACACCATTAAAAGTGAAAGCGTATTTGTTGTCGATCACTTTTCCTGACGGCAAATCCCTCCGCCTGGAGTTGATGACAGCTTCTTTTTCTGCTTTGACCAAAGCCTCCCATTGACTGGTAGGCAGTCGCGTGATCTGGACAGGATCGACGTCCATTCGGAGGGGCAGTTTACTGGGCGTTGACCATCCGATTGCGTCTAAGAGCTCTGTCATCAGCGCAGCCTTCACTCTGTTATCCCTTTCCTTTTTACACGGCTCAGACAGTATTTCCGCCATTCCGACAGAGTCATCGTTCACCTCGACGTCATGCAGACTATCCCCATCTCCTATATCATCTCCACCGACGTCGTCAAAAAAAGGGTGTAGATATTCCTTGTCACTGCCAGCCATTTGTGCTCTGAAATCGTCGCGCGAGTCCAGACATTCATATCGCAATTGAAAATTGTCCATAACTCGTGTATGTTCCTCTCTGAACACCGTGCGTTTAAACGCATCATCCCAATTTTCCTCTTCAGCGCGTAGGTCTTTTCCTGATCGCCAAGGCGAGAAGAACGTTAGCATCGCGCAGTAATAATACTCAGTATCGTTACCGTCGCGTCGAGGAGGAGTCCCCCCCAAAAAATTGACTACTATCCTGTTTTGTTTTATCTTAATATTATCCTCACTAAGACGACGGCACATATGCGTATCAGCTAGTGGATGAGCTGGCATAAATGCTAACAGATTCGTCTGCTTGTCCTTACGAACGCGTTCTGATCCACGGCCAGTATGATCGTCATCGTCCCGGTCGTCACTTCTATCGTCCTCGTCCAACACAGTTTCGATGCCATCAGGACGGTCTTCACAATCGTCTTTGACGTTCTTCTTGGCCCATTTTTCTCGTTTGCACCACTTGACGAAATCATACAGACACAGGTCTTCGAGCTCTTCCGGGCGGTGTACATAGTCTAAAGTCTTCGATATTATCATCAGCTTTCCGTGTTTCTCAATCAAAGAGACACGCTCTTCTCTCACGTTCTGATCGTCAACAGTCCACGCGGACCTGACCTCGTTAACATACGACTTCCAGAAGAACGGTTTGAAATGGTGCGCGGTGTACCTGTCTGGATTGCCAAGCAAGTACATACATATCATAGGCGATCCGAGTTCCATCTGTGCAGATAACTGGTTAGCGATCTTGGTCATTAGCACTCTGGCCTTCTGCTCAGAGCTGACGCTCGTGCTATGGATCAGCTCGACGTTCTTATCTAGGACGGCTCTGATACATTCAAACATAGCATAGGTTTTGAGTGCCGACTTAGTGATATAATCCGATACATATATTAACACAGCTTTAACAGCGGTTCCAGACAACAGACAAGTTACATCAGTGTTGCACCCCAAAATAAACGTTAATATAGGTGATATTGTGTTCATCCATTCGTACCCGTGCTTCATCAGTATACTTCCTGTCTCAGGATCCACTAAAGTCGACTCACGAACCTCACGCGGAAACCTGGCCTTACATTTGTTATATCTGTTATCTTTGCATGACTTATACATCTGCTTTTTGCTACGAGTACCATCTTTGTTCGTGAGCCTTTCACAACAATGTATATTAGACCTAAATAACAAATCGTTGACAGTCCGACGAAAGTATTCCCACCAAGACTCCGACACTTTACACTTAGTACAGTCGACCCGCTCCTTAACGCAGGCTGGAGGAGGCTTGCGAGGAAGACTGAGAACAGGATTCTTATAATCGACATTTTCAGTCGCTGCATTAACATACTCAGCCACTTGTGCAAATGTAGACCCGACGAAACCACCCATATGGCAACTCTCCAGCCATTGAACCAACCGATTCTGAAAAGTCGAGCTTTTATCCATAATATGTTCTCTCATTTTCCGCGGGGATAAACCATTTGTCATCCACAGTATTGAATGTAAATGGAGCGTCAGTCGCCCTTGTTGCTCTACTGTACCATAGTACGCTTCGACCGGTCCATAGAGGCCCTTGTGACTCGCGTCGAACCCAATAACTTCGTTAATGAACACGTCCACCATGTAATCAAAAAACCGTGCGCAAGCTGCAGGATTCTTTGCTATCAATTTCAATCTCGTATCTGGAGGTAGCAACACCTCCTCAAAATCCACCTTCTGACCAGCATAGTACAGACAAAGGGGATGCATATTGTCAGCCGGTGCGAAGGTGATATACCATATAGGACTGCCACAGTGATAGACAAGCGACCAAATCTCGTTGCGCATCCATTTCTTAGAAGTGTTGGAACCGTGCATTGAACCCGTAACCGCATCTAGATCGTTGATAACGTCGTAACAATCCTTCTCCTGATCTGTTTCAGGAACAACGTGTCCGTCTTTCCGGAGTCGCTCTATCACTGTCGTCAGCACATCTTTGTCTAGCCGTAAAAATCGATCGCTTATATCGCCAAATTTAGCTCTCTCGGTAGCAAGAAAAGCTTTAGTTGTCGCGGTCTTTATCTGTTCGTGACTGAACGACACAAAAGGAAAGGACGGATCGACCTGGAACCGCTTGTCATAGTACATCATCAAGTACGCTTTGTGCTTGGCGTCTGTCACCCCGTGTAACGACCCAACTCCGCCGTATCCATACGGAAACAACCATGGAAACATTTGGGGATACAGCTGTTCATTCCTGAATATACTCTGAGGATGAACACTCCTCCCGACTGCGAGGACTTTACCTCCGGAACTGAAATATTTCAAAGCAAGAGCTTTCATCTCAGTCGCAGTCAGCGATTTGAGATCATCACCACATATCCCGTGCACTATAAACGGACATTCGCCTGCTTCGACGCCCTCCAATTCGTCCACACCAAACGACGCTGGATCTTCTGTAGACTTGGGATCTGTATTGTGAAGATACATATACGATAAAGGAGGGGTATCAGACTGGTACTGAGCCAAATTTTCCTCGGAGTACTCTACATCAGCATAATCAGTGTGATTTAGTATCAACCATTTTAAAGCCTCCCTAACGTGCCGCAGATTGATCAGCAACGGAGTACGCTTGAAATCTTCCGCAGTCGGGGAGCTAGGCCCTGTGAATAGGACTGCTATGGCCTCATTCAAGTCATCTTTAGGAGGCGGCAATATTCTGTATACGTGCACGACGGGGCTCGACCAAGATATTACATTACCTACCATCTTTCTCATTCCAGTCGTCACCTTGACGAAGCAGACGGTATGTCTTACACGAGCCACCAGCATCCGCTCGTAGAAATTCAGACGCTGAAGCTCAATTGGTACTTCGCCGATCCAATAACCTCGACACAGAGCCTTTGGCGGGACAACAGATCTTCGGATGCAACCTCTACAGTCGGAGCATATAAATTCACCACCCTCAACGACCACGGGCCCTTCAATTTCGCGAATCGGGTCAGAGTCGTGCCGCCGCGGTAGTCTACTGATCCCGCTTGCTTGCAAGATATGCAGAAGTTTGGCTACGTGCCGGATAGGAGACAACATGCGCTTCTGACACAACTGTCCGCATACAGCGCAACCAGCTTCGTCAAACGTGCCTTTTTCGAATCGCGAGCACGCCGCCGTCAATACCGTGTGCATATCACGAACTGACAATGGATCCGGAGGAAACTTAACTGCTTCTTCGTCAACTCGACACGGACTAAGGGTCGGCGCTGATATTGAACGGACTGTCGTAACGAACAAGGGACATTCGTTACACGTATGACCATTAGCCAGATCAAGCAAAGCCCTTCTCTTTGCCCTAGGAGGGAAACGTATACCATGTATCTTCAGTATAGTTTTAAGGTTTTGTACGTTGACCTTCGAGACTAGCGTCGACAGAGGCAGTGTACAGTAGACATAATCACCGCCTTGATGCACGCCTAAATCATTCGCGGTACAATATCTAACGAGATCGTATGCTCCCGGTCTCGGTATTATTCCAGATCCACACTCGTAAACACAATCTTTAAGGTCGTTGTATACAAAGAGATATGAAGCGGCACCACCACGAAGATTTAAACGATTTCCAGTGTCTAAACCGTCGCCATCTGGCACTGAAACTGAATGACGCGGACGTCGGTAAATCATGCACGCGAGAGCGAGCCAAAACAACATTACGATAGTGCGCAAGGGCATTATTGATGCCAGTGGCGAGAAGCGAGCTGGCTGTGACAAAATATAACAGTCCGACGATTCCTACGCCTTTTAAACCTACTGGTTAAAGTGCCAGTATACATAGGGCCGCGCTAAGACTGGCTACACTTACACATATCCACTAGTTTAGTAACGACTGCGTTATGCTAAACCAGCGTGCTCGTCAACTAAGTTTAAGCACTCGTAGACCAATTAATTAGCGTACGGATAACCGCTAAATTCCTGACCACTTAAGATCGCGAACGACGATACAGAGGTATGCACCAATGATATTTTGGCAGAATCAACAGTACACGATTCAAACGATACGTCATTGAGATAACATGCAGCCCCCGAACCTCTCAGCCATAAGCGGGTCAACTAGACCTCTTCGGTACTTTCTTCGAAGGCGAAGCCTTAGAGGGTGACACCTGACCTGCCTTCGAGGGCGACGCCTGACCGGCTTTGGAAGCCGATGCCTGGCCTGCCTTCGATGGCGACGCCTGACCGGCTTTGGAAGCCGATGCCAGGCCTGCCTTCGACGGCGACGCCTGACCGGTTTTCGAAGATGACGCCTGCCTTGCCTTCGAGGGCGACACCTGACCCGCCTTTGACGGCGAAATTCCATCGGCTTTTGAAGACAACGTCTGACCAGCGTTTGAAGACGACGCATGACCCGCCTTTGAGGGCGACGGTTTACCGACCTTCGAGAGCGATGCGTGATTGACTTTCGAAGACGATGCTCGACCAGAGTTCGACGACGCCTGCTGGACCACCTTCGCGGGTTTACTCCTCGACGACGACTGTTGGGCTGCCTTCGCGGCTTGACTCCTTTCAAAGGCTATGGCGTTCAAAGCCGCTGAGGGGTGAACAGTCAAATCGCCACCGTTCGAAGCGTATTCCCTGATCATCTGCAATCCATCCCTGTCTATAAGTGGCATGCTCTGACCACCTGCTCTGGCGAGGATTGCCAAGAACAAGACGTTCTGGTTCAGGACCCAATCGCCGTCTTGAGACTGGTAAGAATTGACGCTGTAGCCAACCAAGGCGACAACACCGTCGTGACCGAGCTCATCGTCCCCGAACCGCAGTTCATACTGAGGACACTGGTGGAGTCGGGACCAAGCCTCTGCAGAAAAGTCAAATATACGATCGCCAGCGGTAAAGTCAAAAACAGGTACTTTGAAATTTAAAGTAAGATTTAACGTCCACGAAGATAAAGAACGAGCACACCTGGACTGTCATGGGATAGAGATACTGGCCATCTAGTGTACGACGATGTGATCGCTTTCGACTTTGGTTTCGCAACGGCGTTCGATCCAGCAGATTCCGAGAATCGGCTACGCTTCACAGGCGAAGGTGTGCTTGACGTAGACGCGGGCGACATCTTCGAGGTAAACATATTCGCACCCGCCTCTCTGTTCACGTACACGTCCCCGTAATTCAGAACGGCCCCAAAGAAGCCGTCTCTCAGCTCCGACTCGCCACCGAATAGACAGCCGGTTACCTTCTTTTGCGTCCGTTCACTGTTTCCTCCTGATAAGCCGACCGCCTCCCTTAGTTTAACGTCCTCCACAACGATAACAGAGACAAAGACAGCTGGTCCGTTCGAAGCAGCGGGCCCATTCCTCATAACGACTCTGTCCCCTTTGACATGGTTAAAGGTATAGTCTATACGCTTCACCAGGCCCGGGTCAGCTCTAGACGGATTGACAAAGACGCCTTCGTTCTTAAAATCCAACGCGGCAGTGACTTGTCTGCGAATAATATGGTTCAGTTGACCGCGACACGGGCTGAAACGTAATGAACTCACAGTACATCGCGACAGGCCTGTAGCTCTGTATAGACACCCGCAACAATGGCGTTCCTACCCTCCTCGTCGTTATCGAAGCGCGCGGAAACGACCAAATCTCTGAGCAGAAATGAAAAAGACAGCGATAAGCAATCGAAACATAAATAATTGACAACCACTCGCTTTCTACAAGACAATAAACCTCTGTCAATCAAAGGGGCGATAGACGCAAGCTGGATGTCGGCCAGTTTGTTAACATCGATGTTGAAGCCGCCGCTGTACCTAAGAATTCGTTAGCACCGAACCTACGGGCCAGCATCAGGCCTCACACTCACATGTGGTCGCTGACGGGAGCTTTCGTTACAGGGAGAACCGCCTCGGCAACTTCTATGCGGCAACTGGTTAGCTAATGTCTGGAACAGCATCAGGACATTACGATCAAACACTTGCCTTTTAGCGTTGGATCGCCACTGACCCCCCACTCTTGGATATGGTCATAAAGGTCATCCCCTTCGTAAAGGTCATCGTCCCCGACCTCTGGCCCGACATCATCGCCTTCGCCTCCTCGCTGGTCGGTACGTTCACTCCCACTGAATTCCCCCGCTTCGTCTGCATCATCGTCAACCAGATGGGGGACGGGGGTACCGCCTACCGTACCCCCGTCGTTGTCTTCGTCGTCGTTGTACTGGCTGCATCGATCTGTTCCAACACTAGCTGCGTCTATAAGCTCAAACTGCTCTTCGTCGTCGGTGAGACCTGCCATCTCGTCGGACTCGACGCCACGGTCAGCATCATCGAATGCGAGAATGTCCAACTCTTCGGTCTTGACATTCACCACCTCGTCGGCATCGTCACCATCTGATTCTTCAATCTTGACATCCTCCGATTCTTCGATTTTGACATCCTCCGACTCTTCGATTTTGACATCCTCCGATTCTTCAAGCTTGACATCCTCCGATTCTTCGATACCGCCGTCTACCCTGAAAAAAACATACGGAAGTTGAAGCCAACATAGTTAAAGGAGGGACACGTGCTTACTCCATGTCATCGTCGCTGACCACAACGACTCTTGTTGGCCTTTTTCGACCGAGGCGGGTTTTAGACGAAGCACTGCTGATGAAAGCGGATCAGTCGATAGACGACACATGAAACTGTGCGAAGACCAACGTCGATTTAGTCGTACCACCAACAGTCTTTTTAGTAGCGGTCTTCTTAGAGGCTGATTTGATAGAATTTTCATCAACAGTATGACTGGATTTTCCGTCATTAATGTCGCGCTCGTCGATTTCCATAGATCGGAATTTATCGCTCGTATTTTCTGAATCCCCGTGCTTACCGCTCACTCTACATCGACGCCGATCAGCAAGCAGTAAGACGAAGAATGGAATGAGCGTACCCCAAATCGTCATCGCTGATTACAACGAAAGTCGTTGCAGAGTTGGACGTTCCTTCCGCACGGGTCTTACCTTTGGACCGACTGAACGAAAAAAAAATGCATCGTTACAACGACAACACATCGCAAACAGACATAGACACACAAGACTCTGGTTGTAGCCGCGGTCTTTTTGGACACAGCTCTCTTGGGGGTCGGCTTGCTGAATGAACTAAAAAACCCAATAAGCACTTCTACATTTTCCGGAATAGATAAAGTACTCCATAGATTCTTTAGACTCGATGGCCGCTCGCGACGGTATTCTCTGTCTCTTGGTGGGCGTGACTGCTTCACTGTCCTCTATCCTAAAGCACAGACTCCGCATCAACAAATTATACTCAGTCGAATACAACATACTCGTCGGGGGACGCGTTTCGTTTCGCCGGCGCCTTCGTCAGTACGTCTTTTCGAGTGGCCGTGACATCACTAGTCTCCGTTCTAAAGCATAGATTCAGCATCAGGGACTGGGTTACAATCAGACACAACATACTCGTCGAGGAACACGTCCCGCTTTGCAGGTGCCTTCTGCAATACGGCCTTTCGAGTGGCCTTGGTAGGCGAAGATCCAACCGTCTGCGTCTTCTGCGCAGTTCTACAAAATACCATGAGCCGAACGTCCATTGGTGCATCTTACAGAAATACTCACTTTGCTACCTGGGCTGCTTTCGGAGGCATGATTCGATATAAAGGATCGAATTCCCGACCCAAACCGCGATTTTTATACAACGATACTTTCGACTGAGACATCCAGCACGATACCGGATCTACACAGTATCGCATACGTCACCGGTATTGTAAATTACACCGGCCGTCGACGCAATGCCAGCGATATCGGTGCTATCAAGTAGACAGCGTATGAACATAACCACATGAATGTTGTTGAAGCCGACTAACGGATAAAAAAGGGGAAAAAAATAGTTCCGTGTCTCGTACGGTAAACGGTTGGACCGGATACTGAAGACCGAACCACGCGAATGTCAATTGACGTTGCGCACGATGTCACAACGACGTGAAAAACAGACTGACGGCTCGAACGGTCGAAGATGACGCTGAACGCAATAGCCTCGCGGAACTCTCTAAGTGTCAAATGCTGGCCCGAACGGCGTATCATACAGAGCTCTTCATTCACGTCGCGCACGCCTAGCAAATACTTTAAAAGGCAACGAGTAGTCAGCCCGTGGACACGATCATCAACACCATGACCGACTTTTACGACTATGAGCAGGCAGGTACGTCCCCAAGCCAGTATTCAACCGCTTGCATATGTCTAAACAACACCAGGGATCATGCTAGAAGCGCTAATGCAAGAAAGAGCCGCAGAAGGACTAGGCATGTACATGCTGAAGAGCAATTATGTGCGTATTACAACACCCGAATTAACGGAACGTATTCAAACCAACCGATGCAGGCGCACATAACGAGCAACGGATTCACACTAAGCCATTCAATACCCTTCAACGGTGCCCGGATCGTAAACGACGACGAGGGATTCGAGGCGACGTTCGCTATACAAGGAATCGTACACAGTACGATTCTGCCGCCGTTCTATCACCTTTCGAGGTCAGTGTAATCGTCATCCTTCTTAAGTCAGGCTATTAATGTTGTACAGATCTATCACGGAAAACCAAGCACGTCATCTCCGTCAGTCGATCTCCTTAACAGGGTACAAACTCCCTGCGTTCGGACTGGCAGTCGATAACATTCTCGAAATTTACGCGCACTACGAGCGTATTGCACCAGAGAAAAGTACCGTAAAAGAACCTTCATTTATAACCACAGACGACAACATCGGACCTACGATAGACTTCAGTAACAGGTTCTTCACTCCATCGAGACACGCTGATACGCCATTAGTCGACATATCCGTTGAAGTTGACCCTTACAGCAGCATGGCTAATGCAGATAGGTTGGGCTTCGCCCATACAGAAGAAAACGAAGTACGTTACGCAGCGGCGATCAAGATAGGTAATAAATGGTAAGCTACAGTATCAATCAAACCGACTTTCGAAACCGATCATCTCGAATATCAGGAGATTCCATAAAATCAAACCAAATGATATACGAAAAGGCGACATCGTCGAAATCCAATTCAATCTGACGCTCATCAGCACCGGGCAAAACACGTTTGTTATGAGACCGATACTGCGAGAGGTAGCACGGTTCGACAATTCGCTGTCACTGGTAAGTCGCCACCAACAGTCGATAACATACGAATTCATACCAATAGACAGCGTCAACGAAGAGGCAAGCCGCAAAATTAATTAAAACAGGACAACGACAGATGCACAAAAGGGCAAAGCGACGACTCGCATACGATGACGACGATGAGTTAGATATAGACGGAGACGTACGTCGCATGAAAGAAGTGAAATTAACAGAGGACGTAGACTGACGAGTCCATAACATACCAAAGACTTCGACATGTTGCCATCTATTTGTATCCACGATAGCTACGAAGCGACTCGAAGCAAACGACGCGGTCGTCGAATCGTCATCGTCCAACGTATATCATGTACATCTAATTCAACCGCATGTAGCAGCGAACCTCCTTCAATTCATAATACATCTCTATCCATTGTTAACATATTTCAACGTCACTTAATAACACAACAGCGCGATGACATACCAAGTAAACCATTCGCAACGCATCAATTCACTGACGCAGGCCGTATAGTACTCATGAGTGGTTCTCAAGTTGTTAAGACATCGAAACCACTTATGTTATCGTTACAAGCGTGGCTGCCGCACCATCTGAGCCGTCTACTCTCTCAGTGTATCGATCACCCCGACGCAGGGCGTGTAGGTTGAAGGGATAAATCGCCAGCTGTTACCAAACACAATCCGCTAACACATCAACCCCGTTCAAGTTCACGGTATAAGTGTGCCTCTGTTGGCGTCAGTGTCTATTATCTCGGCCTACTGCTGGTTTCGTTTCAACAAGATACCTTCCTGTTCACAACGTTATCCTCGTAATACCAGACCAACTTTACCGAAAGAGACGGCTTCGTTCACAAACTCACAGTCACCCGCGCGCGGTCGACATCTTCCATACTTATCCACCGTCAACAATATTCTACCGCTCGAACATCGACATCAGTCACCGCACGCATCAATCATCGTCTATTCCAAACCCCAGTTCGCGATAGCATACCGCGCAAAACTTCACCAGTCATCATCACTTCGACATCCCCATCGAACCCAATCGCAAATACAAATAACCATTCACGATGACCGAGTTATTCATCGTCGCACAGTTGTACTCGAAACGCCTCGACGAAAGAGAAAGAATAGTAAGAATAACGGAGGACGCCTTGACCTCTGAAATGGTCAAGGACAGCATGAGCGTTACGCTCGGTTACCCGGTCGAGTGCCTGTCGCACTGGATCATCGTGTAAGTACGTGTAGACGCAATCTGCAGCGCTGATGATATCTTTCAGGCGAGGACCTCATAAGAGCACGAAAGCCGACAAGAACCACATAACCGTCAGGGGCTACGTGTGCGAGGACCACGCAATAACGGCGCACCTGTATCTGAACGACAACGGCGAGTTCGACCAGCATGTCGCGTATCCAGACGGCAAGATAATCAACGCGAAATTGGCGCGTGTACGAAGGTGAGCACGCTTTTGCATGCGTTCTTACCGATTTGATCTAACGACGCGACAGTTACTTGTATTGAATTTTTTGTTACGGTATATAGTCAGATCGCGGCATAAGAAATGAGTGCTTGTAAATGTACACGGACGAGAGAATTGTATATACATCAAATCGACCGTACACGTAGACGTAGTATAACATAGAGACGTAGTATAACATAGAGACGTAGTATAACATAGAGAGCGGTAGATAAATACGATGCATGTACATAGTATAGCATACACCACAATAAATCTTGTTTTACAAGGGAAGCGACAGAGAGGGAACCGGCATTCAGCATGAAGATCTCGACCCAGCGTTCTGAAAGGAGAAAGACGGAAACGGTTTCAGTGATCTCGATCAAGACTGTGGCTCAAGACGACGACAGACACCGCCAGCATGGTCGTACTCCCGAACGAGCTCATTCGACGCATAAACACGACAGTTAGCGAGAAACTCGACTCACCACACTACCCACGAAGGCTCATTGTACAATCCGTTTGTTCGCACTAAAGCAATTGTTATAATTATAGTCAAATCTGGTTCAAACATCTTAATCGTTGAGCATAATAAATAAACTACATACACGATTAAGTAGGTACGTATGTATACTTAATCATTCAACGTCCCCTCGCAGTCCCGATCTCACCAATTCGTCTGATAAAACCCAAGAGTGACGAATGACGTCGACACTAGCCCGAGCATATCGACGCGGTTGAATCAAAAGGAAAGAGACGGAGCTTGAATACTTCGACTTAATATACCAGAAATTTCGGAATAACCCGAAAGGAACACGTGATAGAACACATCATGCAGGAATGTAAATTCGTCGAATTCCACTGGGCGGAGCAGAGCGTGTTCATATTGGGCAGCAAAAATGATGACAATACATATTGGCGGTCAAATCTGGTGAATTGTAAGCTATATTAGATAGGCAAACTTAGGCTATAACATTTTAAACCACAACACTAAGCATTTAGCGCACAAGGGGAAGGCTCGGTGAGCCAATCATATTCAACGAATAGACGGAAGCAAACTCTAACGCCGCCAAGGCACGAGGGGTAAAATAAGAGAAACCCCAGCATTATATAAACGAATCCTTATCCTTCGGACGGATTCGTAATTCGGCCTTGCAAGCGATGTTGTTGGAATCAAATAGCACCACTGCATCTCCTTCGTCCCACTCTCCATAGTCATCCCCTTCTGCCCCCACGAGCCTCCAAGATTTATCGCCGTGTGGAGTAGCCGTTGCTTCTGCAATGATTCGTACATGTAGATCCTCTTCCAATATGACCTCCGATTTTATGGAAGGTCTCTTCGTGCCCTTTACTGAAGTCGAGTTTAGATGTCATTGAGTGGCTGGAACGCGCAACTAAGAAGGAAAACCACGAAGAAGGACCAACATGGTTAGCGCGCGCTGATAGCTAGAGAAGACTATGTCCCTTCCAGACCAGAACAAGCTAGATGGGGAGGCAATGCTGAAGCGTAACAGAAGGTACTACTACGACAGGGTGAAGAATGTTAGCAGGCATAGGGTTGCTTAAAGCTCGCCTTGATGGATGCGAAGAAGGCTGTCATACCTTATGTGCTGTAGTGAACAAGTGGGTACACTCATATCGGAGGCTGTAACATTCTCATCACGCACAGGTGCAATGTTCTCGGCATGGCAATTCGAAAGCAAGGGGCGCGTAATAGGATGCGACGATCCCATCGTCGAGCGCCAGATGCGAGGTGTACAACATGTCATCATCCCAACGACTGCACGCGGGTGGAACACTGCCGAAGAAGTTGCGGACATTATGCATGGCGCAGACTTTGAGAAGGAGGTCGCGGAGTGGCTCTGTACATCGCCAGACGTCGACGCCAGCCAGGGCTTCTTCATGCATTTCGGCGAGTGCCACGGTGCTTACCGCGCTGGCGCTAACAGACATTTCCAGCCATGACGATGGAGTAAACAACGCGTAGGGGGGAAGAGAAGAGGGCGGCTGCAATTTAAGTACGCGTCTTGTTCAGTCCGGGAATGAGAACACTCGCTCTTCAGTCAAGGCGTCATTAGACGATCCTGAGACGACCCTGAGACGTCACGCGATTGCATGTCAACAGTTAAAAAAACAAACAGATGCAAGCAAAAAACTGTTACCCAAAAAAGGGTTTTTTTCAGTATGGGGGACCTAGCTTTTCAAGCAAGGTAAAGATCAACACTGGTGAATCTGAGCTTCAATTGGTGCTACCAATTCAAGCTCAGATTTACCCAGTATGGGGATACAAACTTTGTGCAACTCTCAATCCTAGTCAATGGTGTATCGTACGGAATATGGAAACAAATCGCCCGTCGCCTCAAAGATTAATGGCCTCGAGTAACATCGGTGCATCGTACCTTCTATGACACGGCTGTGGATAGCCCGTATAGCTTGGCAAGACTCCGATGAAGATATAGTCAAGGCATTGATTTGATTTGCATGCGCTGGTAGCATGGATCAATCATTTTAATATCATTTTTTGGCATAGTCATCTGGCTCTCGCATCGCGAGTGCGTATGCTTCATCAGTATTGGAGGCCTTGTACAGCGAGTGTCGCACAAGATTCATCAGAAGGAGCGAACAACACTTTTTAAAACCAAAGCCGCCCGCCAAGTGGCAAGGTCGCTAAGCAGGTGAAGCCCGTGCAGCGACAGAATGTCGAGCCGCCAGCCAAACAGCCCCTGCTAAGGCAGCCCCTCGCCCCTCACAGACTACATGCGCCAACGTCGAGCCCGCCACTGCTGTACCTGTTCGTCGCTCTTCTCGGCTCAATACATCCAAGCCTCTTCCAACGGCTGGGCCGTCGTCTTCAAAAGGAACGAAGGAATCCGCAGAAACTCAGAAGCCTGCAGAGACGAAGAAGGCAGCCGCCGCGAAGAAGGTCACCAATACAAAGAAGGCCGTAGACGCGAAGAAGACTGCAGAGGTTAAGAACACCAGGAAGCGCAAGGCCGAGGAGAACGTGGACGATGATGCCCAAGTTGATACAACCGATGAATCGGTGATTGCCCCGACGAAGAAGGCGAGGCGAGCTCCTGTTACCAAGACTGCTGCTGCTGAAGAGACCGACGACGCCGAGAAGATTCCGGCAGCAAAGAAAGCTCGTTCTACGAGGCGGAAGTGATGTCTCACATCTTGATGTGGACTCCCGGTGTTTGGACATATAGTTGTTTATTCTCACGTGCGGGTGTGCGTCTGTATCATGATGACATCGACCGATTTGCTGCCTCACGGTTTATTTGCCTGTAGATAAATTTGTGTACGATTCAATTGACTCGTGCACCCAAATGTATAATATCATACTTCTGACTCTGCCTGGGACTATTTCTCGTACCCAATTGTCTCATCTCGAGTACGCAACTCTGGCCGTTCACTGAAAATTGAGATTGACGGTCTTGTCGTCCGATATCGTCCGGGTGAAGGAGTCAAACGTCTGCGTTCATGATTAATATCAGGCAGTGCACAAAGTTGGGAGCAAGGGAGACTCACAGCCATTGCCTTGAACGCTAGTAGATAAACGACGCTCAGTGTAAGATAGAGGTCAGCTTGCAAACTACTCACTAAATTTGAGAGGCCAATCGGACGGCTGAGTCTGCCGGAACACCGATAGGCCGTGAATCTCCCTGGGTGTATTCCACTTGAAGTAATGTCAACGAGAGTCGAGGGCAGTGTAAGAGAGAATCAAATCGTACCGCAGAGCCAGCATCGGGTTGGAATACGGCTTCGACGGTATTGTCCATGACTGCGCCTGACTGATCCATCTTCAACAATTTGTATGTTTCGTTGTACTTTGCGTTATGGGTAAATGTGCCATTCCCGTTGTTGTTGAACATTTGCATTGCCTGTTCGTAGTCGATAGTAGCTAGCAAGGATCCCTTCAGATTTTAGTATCAGATATATACTGTACATGTCACTCACCCGTATAGTTATCACCGTCCTTGGTGCTATAGTTAGGTAGGTGGGTCACAGGAGACCCAGATGATGCTGTAATCTGAAGCTTGAACGTCTGTGTCCCGTGGTATAACGTCGAATCGACTTTTCCACTGTGCTTCATGACGACGTAGAAGGCTCCGCCGGCGCCGCTAAAATCATTGGCGTCTGGTCTTTGGTTTGTGGTGAAGATGTAGCATTGACACGACCAAGTGACGATGACATATTGATCTGAATTCGTGCTCACGAGCCATCTATTTGAGAAAATTGGGAGATCTTGACTAAGAGGTAGAGGATTAGTATGTGGGCGACGTTGAATGCTGTGACAGAGGCAACCTACACGCTCCAAAAGGATGTCCCAATCGGTGGTTCCAGTTGTAGCAAATATCGGGGCTCTTCAGGCTCGGACAGTACTTTCTTCTCTTCTTTGGTGTCAACAGACATACTTCAGGAAAGATCTGCTTTGATATAGGTGAGTACACGAGTGAGCGGTTGAGCGACTCTGTTGGCGTATTTTATAGCAGAATATACGGGAGCATCTCGCTTCCGTCGCATCCAAGCCGCCAGCAGAAGGTCTTGGGCAGTCATAAATTGTCCAGTTTCAGTGTGGCTGAAGTTGAATATTCACGGATGCCTGGGGCTACCGATGCCTGAGCTTGACGGGCAGCAAAATATATCCTCCGAGGCAGTCTACACTGCAGCAGCGGTGGCATTGCCGGTCCCCACGGGAGAAAGCCCCGGGCCGATGGTGCCGGGACCAAAAATCTCCTAGTCGGGGCTTCGCTGAGGCACAGAGCTCGGGTAGCCGGAGAATTGCAAGGGATCATGCACATGGATCGCTCGACGTTTTGGGGGAAAACTTGTACAGTTTACCAGTAATAGTTCAATTGGGATCCCATTCGGGGGAGTTGGCAGACCACGATAACGTGTTCGGAATACTAATTCTGTATGGCAACTTTGGAAGCCATAGACCAATCCGTCCTTTGATCAAGTACTTGCTTGCATCATTTTACAGGGGTATGCGTTACCACGCGTGTCGTTTGTAGATGTTAACAGATGAGAGATGAGAAGTGAAGGCAGATAGTGCTCTGGTGGCGCAACGGAGGATGACTACGAAGTTGATAGCAATGACGGGGGCATGGATGAATCATATAGCAAAGACTTGAAATGATAACTAATACCGCCCCGTCCCGCCGAAGCCCCTCGTACGGCCCGTGCGACGTCCTGTGCGACGCGAACCAAAGCATCTACAACAGATGATATCCATGATAACATCGAAGATGGTTACGATGATCTACCAAATGGGTGGCGTGAGCAAAATGCTGGGCCACAGAGCGTACTCAAGAACGCACAGTGGTTATGGCGCTGACTATGGTCATGAAAACATTCGCTATTGCACTGATAATGGCGTTGATACCGCGGCCAATTGCTGAAAATATAGAACCCTAACAATTTATTAGCAAAGAATCACTGAAGTACAAACGAACAACGCACCATGATGATGAGATGAGGTGTGAAGGTTGTTTCTTGGATAGAGACTGTTGAAAACTTAGCGTACGAGGGCATATTTATATGAAGCAGGCAGAGCCGCAGTGCGTCACTCTGGAGGGGCTCTAGGAACTGTGGAGCAGTGGCGCACTGACGCATCGTGTGGCGAGTTTCGGATGTGTCGGGCGTAATGGGGGAGAGCCTGACGTAGCCACAACAGCAGGGTGTGCTATGTTACGAAGGGGCAAAGACTTTTCGTGTAGGCACCAGAAGACATTCCCTGTTATGTAACTGCATTTGATAACCGCACTGTATATGTATGTACCAAGGACAGTCCAAAGCCAGACGAAAGCCGGAACTGTATGTACCAAAGCAATGAATAGAAGAATAACAGGAAAACGGGAAATATACATTGTACGTAAGTGACATGCGGGAAGCGGGATGCGGAGTGACTTGATCGGATGTAAGGCGGGGAGGGCAGAGGTGCGAGATGCGAGATGCGCTGTGAGTGTCATAATAAAAACTCGTGAGTGTGAATCGTTCGTATGCAAACGTAAGCGGGTAGTTGACGGTGAGAAGACAAATAATGGACAAATGATAGATAGCTCGTAGGCGAATAATTGGATAAATATACCAAAAGGGTGCGAAGGTACTATAGCGCAGGAGGGGTGCCGGGCTCGGTAATGTGGGAGCACAGTTGCAAGAAGAAAGTCGAGGAGCATAGCATGGCAAAGAAAGGAGAATTAGGAGGTCCCTGAAGATCTGAAGAGATTGAGAGGGCGAAAAGTATTACGCAGCTGGAGTCCAATCGTGATCTAACCCACCCGCCCACGGCACGCTTCCAATCCCAATAGAAACAGGAGGACTCGCTGGTCTATCCCTGTCTGCCTGCCTTTGCGCATCTTCGACCGTCAATCCACCGCTTGCGCCGACCCCAATCCCACCAATCCCAGCTGGAGCAGTGCTGGGTCTCCGCTGATGATATGCCTGCTGTGGCATGGCGAGACCCGGGGAACTCGATAGCAGAGGCGATAGCGTCGGTGACGCAGGGGACAGCGGTGAGAGCGGCGGCGAGTAATGTTCATCCGACAACGTCCCATGCCCAAATGCCGACAACGCCGGCGAGATGAGCACACTGCCAGCACCCGTCCCAGGTCGACTCCTTATGAAGCTGCCCTGTGTGGAGAGCATCGACCCATCGTTCTGATCGTGCATGTACCGCGACGAGGAGGAATGTGAGTGCGAGGAGTTCGAGTTGGTGGAGCCGAAGAGGCGCTGCCCACGCGTCTGGCGTGGAGAGTGTAGGTGCGAGTTGTTGGAATGGGAGGCAGAGGAGGCAGAGGCGGGGGCAGACCCTGAGGAGCGGCCCGACCCAGCGATGGAGTTTTGAGGGGAGAGGTGTGACCGCATCGAATGCAAGGACCCTTGTTCAGATATGGTCAGTGATTGCGGATGGATGATGTGCGCATGCGGAGGCTACAAAGGCAAACCGTGATGAGTAACTAAATTCAGCATGGAGGATGAGCCCTTACCATTCCAAATGTCCGTCTTCGTTCAAAATCGGAGTAGAATCGTCCTGCCGCGGCAGAGGCACCATGAGCTTGAGCTAGAGACCTCCAGCCTTCGCCAGCACTAGGCGGCAGCTCCTCTAGCACATCTATCGTAATCCCTTCACCATCGCCGTCCCCTCCTCCATGACCTGCGCCTGCTGCTGCACTCGCCATCCGCTGATGATGATGTGCCTGCATCTGGAGAGCAAGTGACCCAAACGACGGCGTGTCCATCCCGCCACGCGTACCCGTGCTCGTGGCTTCGCCTTCGGTGTCGCGGCCGCTACCTGAGGTTATGGTGGACGTATCCTGCCAGAGTCCCGGGGGCATCAGCAGCCCCTCCTTTATCCGCACGCTGCGATCGCCGTCGCCCTCCGAGGTCGTCGATGAGAGCACACCTGCAGAGTCCGAGGCACGGAGCGTGATTGGACCGACGGTGGCTATACGGTGGTGGGGAAGGAGCGGCGATGGCGCTGGGAGGTCCAGGATATCTATGCCAGGAGAAATGGGGTCGTCATATGGAGAAGTATGGAGGGGCGGGGGTGCAAGGAGAGGAGCATCTAGTGCTATCGCTGTAGCGCCTGGGTACGAAGCTCTAGGTGATGGGTTCATGCTGTTCGAATCATTATATGAGGGGGGGTCCTGCGAAGACTCGGGCTGGCCGTACCCATACCCGGAATCGCGAGCGTAGTACCCCGAGTTTCGTTGACCTTGACTATGTGGCGTCCGTGCGCGTGGGACGGGAACGGCGGGAGGGGAAGGCGTTGGTCGCGACGGAGGTGCGGGCGATGGAACACCTCTACTGGAATTGCCCAAACTCGATTGGGCATCATGGTAGACGGTGGTCCCCGACGCAGCACTCTTTGCGCTGACACTGGATATAGGCCTGTCACCCTCTGCGCCCCTACCAACCTCCGCCATCCGGGCAGTGGGGTGCAGGAGACCAGCATCTTCGTTGTTCTTTTCCGGATCGAGCAACTCAGCATGCCCCGCCTCGTACTCGTCATCGCTCAACGCTCTAGGAACGTACTCAGACGGCCGACGTGTTGACGGACCAGCGTATTGTCCTGAGGAGCGGGTTGAGGACTCTCCTTTGAACCAACTCAACCGCCCAAGACTCCCCGCCAGACTGCCCAATCCAAGCCCAGCTAACCATGCACCGCTACCCCGCCGTCGAGGTGCTTCGTTGTCAGTAAGCAGTGGTACCGAGGGTGACTGGGGCGACGTAGATTTCTCTGACAGAGGTGAGCGTGGACCAAGGTCTTCTACTTTGACGCGTCGCGCTGTCAGGACTGTGGCCGTGTTAGCTTCCTCAGCGTCAACGGGATATGACGACCGTTTGGTATCTAGAGAGCCTTGTGAAGTTTGAGGGGGAACATCTAGAACCAACATAAGGGCGTGAATAATCATGAACTAACTGGAAAATACCTGAAGGGAAGGCTGGGGTACCAGATCGGGGGAGCGAAGTAGCTGAAGTGCCACGAACGCCAAATTGGTCAGGATTCAACGGCGGGGGCGGGATCAAAGGCGAGTAACCTCTCGCTTCCTCATGACGTGCCTCGCTCGTTTCCTCATCCAATCGTGACAACTCTCCAGGAGTCAGTATCGGGCCACGACGTTGATAATATTCAGCTGCCGAGTCTTCGTTGTCTGGGCCATAAGCACCACCAGCAAGACCGGCAGCCATGGCAAGCGTCGGTACGTCAACTAGAGTCCCATAACCAGAATTCGAGCCAGATGTGCCACTGCCTACGGAGCTCATCGTTTGCGCACCAGATACTGGTCGGTTCTGGGGGAGATTGCCGGAGGGCGGTGCCACAGGGGGTTGTCGCCGTCTAGGTGTTACGAGAGCAACGGTAGGGCCAGTCTGCTCCATCTGCGGTTGCGAGCGCTGTTGGGTCAGGAATGGATCTATCTCATCCCCACTCTCTCTTGGGGACCCGCTTCCAGGGCGGCGAGGAGGAAGATCGTTGCTACCAACCACGTAGAACTCGTCGTCAGACGGATCCACAAAACTGAATCGCGGTTGCGATGTCCTGTGTTTTCGGCGAGAGAGGCAAATGTAGAGTGCTAGCACGAAGAGAAGGAAGATCCCCCCGAAAACGGAGCCGACAATAATGCCGATCAAACTTGGTGTCCCTCTGGACGCAGAGGCCATCGTTGGCGTGGGCCCAACATCAGATGTGGATGCTGTGGAAGAAGTGATAAGATTGGAAGTAGATGGAAAAGATGTTATGGATCCGGTGGGTGTCGCAAAAGTTGTGGGTGTCGCAGAGGTAGTGGGTGTCGCAGTAGAGATAGGGGTAGAGGAAGTGGACGCGGGAGATGTTAAGCCTCCGTATGTCCAGTCCGGGCCAAGGGGGATCTAATCATAACATTCCGTTAGTAAATATTCACCGATCATTCCAACGTCGGCCACCCCAATCCCTCAAGGCACCGAACTGCGGCACATTGCCACCTACTGGCCACTTCAAGGAATAGCCGGCTGAGCGTGAGGGCTATCTCGCAGCCCTTTCCTGAGGATGAAACAAGATACTCACACTTGGTCCGTAATAAGTTAATGGCAGGAATAAAAGTGTTGTTGAGGTCGTAAATGGCACACCATCCGGGCCGAGCAGGGTGTCTATGGACGCGGTAAACCACGGTGGCAATTCTTGGGTAGGTTGCGCCATGGACGCGATAGTAACCTATCTGCGGTACTGGTGTAGACCTGTTTAAGTGGCTTTTTTTTACAGATTTGTCGTTGAGAGCAGGATCAGAGAACGTGAGCAGTCGTGCTAGAGGCGAAGATACATATGAGTGCACCGTTGTCGCCAATGAAAATTTGAAGGAGCGTACACTGTATAAAATGTGGCGTAGGTCGCGGTGGTGGTGGTTGGGGGATAAGGCGGATTGAAGAAGAGGAAGAGATGGGAGCTTGGACCTGGGATGAGTTCAAGAAGCGAGGGACGGGGAAGCAATTCGAACCAAGGTCACGTGCAAAAGCTACTTTTGGATACCGACGCCGACGGCGGCTAAGTTTAGCGCGTTCCTGGCCCCTCCATGCCCCCTGTGCCCCCTGTCATACGCCTCATGTGTAGACCGTAGCAACGCATCCTTGAAAAGGGCTTCTCGATAATCTAAATTATCGCATACTCATGGATACTTCATCATTTCTGCTGCATCAAATTGCAATCAACATATGCCTGCTCCCATTTACTCTGGCGTTTAGCGCTTAGGATCTGGCCAAGTCAGTGGCACAATACCAAGCAGTGCATAGCGGATCAATATTCTGGCCCCACCATTGAAACGCCTTTGTTTCTTCCATTTCATGCATCATCTAAAGCACTGATGTCTTGGTGACCGCGTAAGCGGGCAGCTAGCTAGACTGGACAGAAGGTGAAAGGGACACAAACACCGCATTCTTGAGCCAGTGGCGAGCATCGGGTTCAAGGCGGGTAGCCGGATATCCGAATGACGAGGAGAAAGGGTTCTGTTTCTGAAACGACGCGATACAGCGGGGCGTGAGCACTTGCGGTGGCTACGATGAGAGTTTCTCTCCACAAGAAAGCAGGGATCCCACGATATTGTTTCATCGCCTCCAGGTGAGTGTGATGCGAGGTGATTCCATGAACCGATTCTCAGGCCTCTCTTACAAATGCAGGTGGGAGGAGGTAAATCCTGGTACATAACGTAACGACACCATGAGAAGTGAAGTGTCGACCGATAACCCCGCCTCGAACTCAGTAGGAGATGTCGAACGGAGGAGCACATCAAATTCCAGCAGTACTATATTGAACTGCACTGGCTTAGGTGGCACGACCAGGTGCTCTGAAGAAAGAAGAACTCCCAGAGAAGTACTGATAACGGTAGAAGGTATGCAGGGCTGAATCTCCCTATAAATACCTACCTAGAAGCCACTCGGCTGACATGACCAGATGACCCACAGAATTTCGGACCAGTTGGTCTATGTTCTGTCGTGTCTGGGTCCGTATGTGGGCCCATATGTGTGAGTCATCAGAGTTCATGTCAACTCGGGGCTCTCGGGGAGTTGCGTACACGGTGTGCATAATACTAGTGTGTCGAACGGCGTCCGATAACGCCCAGAAGACAGCGAGTATCAGAGTCGCTGACGGACCCTGTATTCAAAGGGAGCTCTCGCTCTGCGATGGTGAATATAAGTACAGTGCTCAATAGGCTAACACCGAGGTAGTGCCAGAGGGACGCTTCGACTGGGGATCATCAATCCGCTGGGGCCTCGACCTCTTGAAGTGCCTGGCACAAAAATAGGTCGTACCCCAGCGGTGAAATATAATCGAGGCAATGTCTATCAAACCCACGAAATCATGTTCTGCCAGCTAGTGGCGAGTGTCTAGTGTCTAGTGCGCAAATGTAGAACATGAGAAGTGAGTGCTGAACTGCGGCGTGCATGAAGGATGATGACCGTGAGCTCCGAGAGAGAGAACACCTGAGCGTTGCAAAAAAATCAATGAGAGACCAGTACGAGAGGAGTGCAGCCAGACCATTGACAAATACAGCCCACGCCCGCCTATGTAGGAACAGGGATACTGTCAAATCTCCCATTTAGAGCAAAAAGTTCACCCGAGAGGAACTCGGGACGGGAATGCTTGCGATGATGAGAATATCTCACCACACTTGGTTGAGGAGCACTGGTATCCCGGGACGAGACGAAGTAAGATTTAGCTTCGTCTTCAAGTAGATATGCTGTACTTCATAGCTCTGTTCCTTTGCAAAGAGGGAACAAGTCAAACGTGGAATGGGGACGGTTGCATATCAGGAGGCCATTCAGGGGCTTCGACCTTCAAGCGACTCAAACAGTTTATAGGTGCATCGTGCGCATTGCATATCTACTGGAGCAACCCGCAGTGATATAACCTATGCACGTGTACCTTGACTGGATTTTGAGTTATGTAACGTCAAGACAATATATGATAGATCACCTGTCCATGTCACTTGGTGGTGGGCGCATATTTACAGCCAAGTTCAGCCCTGCATGGTCCCTCCAAGTCTAATCCCCCGGGTCAGCCCTTCTAGTTACTCAGATATTTTCCATATCATGCTGTGAGCTACATCGTGTAAAGATGCCTCCGTTAGGCTTACGCTATACTTCACGTAAACGAACCTTGATCCCCCTTGGTTCCGCCTGAAGAAATATTTTTGAGAAAGCTTCGCATTAGTCGGGTTGGTGTTGACTTTCGTAGATTAGTGGCAGAAGATCAGTCAAACGTTTAATTGATTGTCAGTGGCGTTAAAACATACCATGCGGGTAGTCAAGAAGGGACGGCGGCGACCTTTGCTGTAGCCTGTACGTTGACATCACGGAAGCAGCTCGTGGCCGGTTGGTATACCAGAGGAGCAGGTCAATTGTGTGCGCGCGGCGTGCGTACGCCACCGCTTCCAAGGACTAGCTGACCCAATCGCCAATAAAAGTCTAAGCGAATGGCCAAAGCCGGTATCGATATCGTATCCTTCCCCCCACCTTCAGAGCGATCCCAAGCGTTCGAACATTCGAACGTCCATAACCCAAAGTTCAAAGTCCAAGCGATAAGAAACCGCCTTCGCATCAAATCATCACCATCGATTGCGATTGCATTCATACGAACACGAACACGAAAAGAAGACGATTGCGATGTCGGGTGTTTCGGAAAGCAAGATGGTCGTATCGGCTGACGGGACTGAGATCTACGCAAATGCCGTTGGCGACCCCTCACACCCCGCACTCGTTTTCCTGCACGGGTTCTCCACGAGTACCCTGGTTTTCGATGCCATCTTCGACAGTCCCAAATGGTCGTCTCAACTATACCTAGTGCGTGCCTCCCACAGCTTCTTCTCCCTCTGCTTCTCCCTTTCTTCTCATTGCGTTCTCCCTCCCTATCTCCCCCCGTGCCTGCACTTGCCGAACGCGCGCATGCGCATGCTGCGTGATCGTGTTCGAGTATCTTGCCGTTCGTTCGAATGTTCACTGTTCACCGTGCCACTGCCCACAGGTGCGATACGACATGCGTGGGCATGGGAGAAGCGGAAAACCTGTTGACGAGGCTTCATGGGAGTCCAGACGCCTGTGCGACGACTTTGACGCAGTCCTGCAGGCTTTCAATGTCCAAAAACCGATCGTCGTGGGATGGTGAGTTGTCGGCGTATCCTCCAATTCCAGCGACCCTTTCTCATCGTAACCGAAATGAAATCTTGATCCCCATTCATTGTGTCGTACTGTGATGTGATGATGTTCTAGGAGTCTTGGAGGTGCGTTTAATCGATTGGCATCTAGGAACGTTTCATGCTCATTGACTGCATTCACTTCGGTTATCGGTTGCGTTGCATGCTTTGCATCGTGTTTGGTGCTATTTCCTGGCGTGCTATAATCAGCCACGAACATAACCGATATCCTGAGCTTCCACCCACCATCTTATCTAGCCGGGATCATTTACGTCTCCGCGTTGCCTTACATGGGCCCCGTGATGGCGAAAGTCGGCACCCCCGACATCTTGGGATGCCTTCCGGCCTTGATGCAGATGACTGACGTCGACGCCTTCCAAAACGCTGCGATATCGTTTATCGACCGCCTATCTTCATCGATGTCGCATAACCTACGTCAAGCGTGTTTGGGAAATTACATGGTCCAACCTCGTGCGGTCACTCTTCGCCTCCTCACTCGCGTGCAGAGCGAAGTAGGGCTACTAGAGGCCGGGCGGAACGGAGGGCTGCCCATGTTGGCGGTGATTTCAAAGAAGGATCAGGTGGTGTTTGGGGAAGAGACTCTGAAAGCCGTGGATGGATGGAAAAATCTGCATGTCGAAGAACTAGACAACGGGGATCACATGCCTTGGTTATCAGAGGAGGTTGCCTTCAGAGACGCAGTATTGTCTTGGACAGCCAGAATTTTCCGTGGGTCAAACGAATGAACATTGCAGCCGATTACTGCTAGTTCGTGCGAGGTGAACAATACAAAAAGACCGTGCAGGGTGTACTCGCTTACATTCTCTGGTGCAAGGCGGAAATAAATATGTCCCCGTGCTATCTTGAGCGTGATCACTGATGACTACATTCTCTGAGACATGTTTACTTCTGCTGTCTTTGGATCGATTAGAGTTACGAGATTGAATCGCCGCGCGGGCAGGCTGGGCAGGGTGACTGGTGGAAAGTCTCCACGATATGTCAACCCCAGCTGGGCAGCGCGCCCGACGACTGACGTACATACATACACAATAGTAAGCTTGAATAACGCTAAAGCTTGAATGAGGCTTCGCCAATCGGATGTGGGCAAGGCCATGGACCAGGAAACCCGGGTCAAGTATTCAACCAGGCACTTGAGGGGTGGAAGCGTGATGCATAGGGTATCATCAAGAGGTTCGGATCGTTCGGGAATGCAGCCGACAATAGCATGCTGAAGGGAGTGCCCGATCACGAGTTCCACGGCGTTGGTGTCGTCTGATCGGGTTCTGAGCGGTCGTCTTGCTTCCACCGAAATCGATAAGGTATTTCAGGAAGAGCCTTCCTCTCGTTCCCGTGCTGTGCTCGAGCAAGCTATACCTGTTGTGGACTTGAAGGGAAATGCTCTCGATGGACGATGTGGTCGTTAGGGGCCACGTCGATGCTGAAGGGCGGTGACAATAGCTGCGGCGTGCTCTCATCAGGTTAGTGCCCAGGTGTGCGCGAAGCGAATTGATAGGTTTGGGGATGGTGATTGGCAGAGACTGACGATATACGGGTGATGTAACATCAAGATAGCCCGGGGCAAGCCGAATACAGCCCAAACTCTATACTTTATAAGTCACTCGGAGTAGAAATCAGAATTCTGCATGGTAACTCAATCGTCAGTCACTGAGGAATTGCAAGGGGGTGTGTGAAGATTTGTTGACTCGGATGCTCCGAGATAATCCAAGGAGGAGTCACATATAGCGCAAGTAGCTAAAGCGTATCGAATCTAGGAATCCGAGAGCAGGAACGCGAACCTCGGGTTTCGGGCCATATTAGCCACCTAGAGTGAAGTAACGTTCTCAGGACGTCAGGTTCTTGACAAGGTGGTACCAACGGGAGACGTACAGAGAGCTAGAAGAACAGCGGAATGAGCCCGACGGTGTATCGTCGTCGTCACGGCCCCCCGCAGTCGCCCTCAGCAGCAGCAGCGCGGTCCTTGGGCGGCAACGGGGAGAAGGAGATGACGGTAGAAGAAGAAGAAGAGGTGACAGGGGAAATGGATTCAAGCTCAGCGAGGCGTTTTCCACGCCACGTGCCCCAGGTGCCGTATAGAGTGTTGTGTCGTATTTTGGCGCAAGGTAATACGGCCCATGTTGCTAGTTCAATGTCAGTTTCATACTCCCAGTGTCACTGTCCTTCTCACACTGGCACGTCGACAAGGTAAGGCCTTTGGACGCTCTGCTCTGCTGCTGCTCACCTGCAGATTCACTGATTTCCTTCCAAGGTCCCCGTCACAGTAGCTGGACCTGCACGGAAAGGCCCACAAAGCACTGAACGTGAACGGCGACTATAATCTTCTGCTATTTGGGGCCAGAAGGGGCGCAGTTCAACGCATTTCCCAATCCTTAATCAGCCGCAGAAACTTCAGTCTCGTGTTAGCCAGGTATTGCTGCAGTATAAAGTCCGACTGCCTCCCAGTGTGATCCACCATCTTTCAACTCTTGCCGTCCAATCGCCTCTTGCACCGCACCTCTTCTTCTCCAAGGCGACCTTCTTGACTCAGGGGGACAGCGCGCTCTCGACTTGACGCGCCTCGAATTCATCCGTTAATTGATTTCGATATTCTTCCGTGATTCAAGACGTAGGTATGTCCGCCGGTATATTCAGACCACCCATGCCAAATCAAGCTGTGGCGACTCTCCTCCTGATCGAGAACTCTCGGGCGATGGCCAGTCTTTGGTCGGATCTACGTGATCATTACCTCCAACCCTTAGTGGAGACGCTCGAAAGGTCATACCCCCCTGTGCCAGTATGTACTTAGCAGAGAATCACTGGGAAAAATCAATAATGATCCTTCTTGTAGACTACAATGTTCGTATTACCCAGTTTGCCCCCGACTGACGATCCGAACTTGTATTCTGCAGTTCATCATCAGTCGACAGGGTTGCACAATGGGTTACGCGACATTCGTTTCAATTATGATCCCAGCAACCACCTCACGCCTGCACGGATTAGTACTGGCATTGATGTACGTCTCCGAGGTACTACCCTTCCGTGACATCGATCAGACAAGGTTCGTTTGTTACAGCTTCTCGCATCCACCAAGTTCCAAGGGCAGGCAGCCGCGCTCCATCTCGTCATCGTAGCTGCGACAGCTCCATCAGAAGACCCAACCGGTCTGGAACTAGGTCTACCTCCCGAGGGAGGCTCAGTATGGCATCTCCTTGCCGAGAAGATGAGCCAGGTATATATCAAACATATGCCCACTTGGTGCTCCGAGGATTGATCTTATTGTCCATAGGCTGATATCCTGTGTCACATTGTCCTCGCATCGAGTCAGAACATGAGCTCATTAACGTCCATGTTTGATGAAACGGTAGGGACATCGTTTTAACCATCTAAGGTATCTGACACCCACCCGATCCTCGAATAGATACGCTTACAGAAGAACGTGGAAGTCGCACCTTGGTTTCCAACGGACCAAGAGAGCTATATAACCCGGCTGTCTTCGAGGCCTGGCCATCAAGGTTATTCTCACCTAGGTTCGTTGGCGCCCACTCTGTGCCCACCCATCTCAGCTGATAAAAATCGGAAATTCCACCCGAAAATCAACTAATAGTCTCCGCTCCCTATAGTCCTGTACGTAACAATTCCGTCTATAGCAAGCAACATTTGTGACTGATTATATACACAGCCACCTCTTCCTCGCTCCCCCCCAGATATTCCCAACGCCACTAACTCAATGCACCACCAAGAGCAACTTGGACCACTGTCGACGGTAAAAGTTGACGCTTCGCCTTCCACCAGCCTGGTGTCACAACTCCAGCAAGTACACGGATTGACGAAGAAAAAGGTATACGGTACCAAACCAGCGCGGCAGCCATTTTTCCGAGACGAACGACCGCCAGCGCAGCACCCGGTGCCCTTGCCACTAAAGCTAGCATCGATTCCTCCAGCAGTTATTGATGTATCCACCCAAGCCGCCACCTCGCCTCAACCGCGAGACGGCCGGGCACCATCTCATTCCAGGGTCGATCGCCTCATGCGCCTGAGCCAGGGCAGTCCCACCGATCAATATCCTCGCTTGCGAGGTCGCTGGTCTCGACGAGGTTCGCGCTTGTCCTCGCCCGAGGGTGACGCGCTTCCCTCACCCGGATCGCTATCTTCGCTTAGCGAGATGTCGTCAGCCACGAGCTACTTCTCGTCAACCGTGCCATCGCCTGTTTCACCCTCTGCAACGATCGACGACGTGTATCAGGCTCAACCTATCATCCAGACAACGAGTCCTGGGTTGATGATGGCAGGCGATGGCGGGGTAATTTCTGAGCCACCGTGGCTCCAGCATCAACAACAGCATGGATTCTCTGAGGCCGCCGCTTACTCAACCAAACCTCGCCAAGCTCCTCGTGCAGCACTGCCAGCGAACCACAATGGCGCTATGGTTACAGATCAACCGTACTACAACACTGCATTGCAATACAATTACACGACGAGTCCTTCAGCCCCTAGCCTGAATCCTTACGATCCGGCTAGACCCCCTACACTCTCCGAAGAACCACAGCACCTCCATAATTCTCCCCAAAATATGGGTATGCCGGCACCAGCCTCACGCCGTGCGACAGCACCACTCTCTGGAAAGGCGCATCCTTCACACGCGCCCATCGCTGAGCGAGTGCCACGCTCTAAATCCTTTTCGAAGTCGGCTATGACTCTTCCTCCTTCGCTGGATCTGAACTTTGACACCCTCCCTCCGCTGTCGCCTGAGGATGGGGATAGGCCCTTCTTTATCTTTGAGCAAAACCAGGCAGAACCCCCTCCGACGACGACAGCTCTCTTCAATAGCCCCGTGACTTCTCGAGGCTCAATACACCAACAAACAGAGGTCCCAGTACGCGACTACCGACCTTACGAGGCAGACCAACGGCAAATTATCTCGTCGCCGTCGCCGCAGACGACCCCACCCATGTCTTATTATGATCATGCTGGCTTCTACCAGCCACCCTACTCGCAACAATATTCAAGAGAAAGTGTCGACTACATCCAACCGGTGGTCAACACCAGCTCGTCTCTCACTGGCTGGGCTGGCTGAAACCCCCACGGTATAACGTTATGTAAAAAATCATCGCATGCTTTCACAACGGCTTTCGGTTTACCTGTTTCGCCTTTTGCTTTCCGCTTTTTTGGGTGCTTGGGATTCATTCGTGGACTGCACGCTTCCAATTTCAAATCTAAATTCCAAATGCTCCTGCCTGTTTTACAGTTCTCCGACCGCTCGCTCGCTCTCACCACCCATGCTTTCCATCCCAACATAACTAGCTTACCATCGATTGGACCTTTCATCTCACGGCCTAACACTGTAATTTATCTCAATCCCATCCTGTACCTACGTCTGCACGACATTGTCACCGCATGCGGCATGTATCACATCTCACCTGTAATCTGTTTTCATTTGTTTTCATTACCAACAAACTGAATTCGACTTTCGAGCATCGTGTTGACCCAGCCACCAGCACCTTTGAGAACGTTCCTTTTGCCGAGTCGGATGATCCGCAACCCTCGACATATTGTGCATAGTTATGCGAGATCGAAAATTAAGCACAATCTGTGGGGGAAGGGCGGCCCATGCCATGTAAATGTAAGCGGACGTATGAGATCGCATCGGGCAAGGATACAATACGTTGAAGCGAGCACATGTAAAATAACAACATCTTCGAATATATATCAGACCTGAACGCTGAACTGGGCTCTTTTATTGAGACTGCTCCGAGTAAACCTGCATGCGAAGTAAAGGGTTAGCATCAAGATTGAAAATCAAGGAAACGTGGTACCTTAATCGTCTTATCGGCGCCTCCTGTGATTAAACGGGTACCAGTGACATCAAACGTCGAACAAAATACGCCGGCTTCAGCTTCGAGAGAACCAGGTTGGGGAACGTCTTCCATATTTTGGAAAGCAATCCCTGTGTTGTAGTCCCACAGAGAAAGGGTCCCGTTATCCCCTAGAAGACGGAAGGGGGGACGTTGGTCAATGAAGCTTTCCTCGATAACGATAAAATGATAACGGCAGAAAAGGGTCTCCTACCTCCAGAAAAGAAGACACCTTCGGCGTTGACCGAAAGCGTGTTGATAATCGCATTATGTCCACCGAAATTGAAGACGAAGGTGCCCTCCGGGCACTTCCACTTCTTTATATTGTTTCCACCGGCGGAGCCAGAGGCGAACGAATATTCCGTTGGATGGATCGCAAGGGCCCGAACAGATTTCTTGTGGTGCGTGAGGGTGACCATCGTCTTTCCTGCTGCGAGATCCCACAATCTGAATTTGGCCGCATCAGTTACCGTGCGATTGGTATCGAGGCGGAAGGAGGGCCTCACCGTATTGTCGAGTCCATGCTGCCAGTAATCACCTGAGGGTCGGATTCTTGGCATTTGACGTCGGCGACTGTCGCGGTGTGACCAGCAAGAACGTGTATTTGTGCCTTTGTCCGCATGTCCCATACACGCGCAGAGGCATCTCTACCAGCAGTAACCAACACATCAAGGGTAGGATGAAGTGACAGGGAATAAACGCCAGAGAGATGACCGTGGTAGTGTCGTATGACTTTATTAGCTTCTAAATCCCAACATTTAACCATCTACGGATGTACA
Source organism: Pleurotus pulmonarius (assembly GCA_012980535.1). Lineage (NCBI taxonomy): Eukaryota > Fungi > Basidiomycota > Agaricomycetes > Agaricales > Pleurotaceae > Pleurotus > Pleurotus pulmonarius. The sequence goes on along the minus strand of SJKF01000011.1, from coordinate 1,529,489 downwards.
TGAGTTACGCTGAAGCAAATGATGAAAAGGCGTCTCACCTTGTCCTCGCCGCAGCTAAACAGATAGGGGTGACGCGATGATACTGCAAGCCCTCTTACGGTAGAGATATGACCCGTCAAAGAAAGCTTCAACTCTCCTGAGGCCAAGTCCCACACTTTAATCACTCGGTCCCCTGCTCCCGTGGCGAACCACTGGTTGCCTGGCTCCACAGCAACACTCCGTACCCATCCCAAGTGGCCAGAAATCACACGCGTGAGCTTCCAAGGAGGGTGGTAGGTTGGCTTTATGGTACGTGTCGTCTTATGCAATGTCAGGGCTTGCGAAAGTTGGGATGAAGAGGTGAAAGTAGATGGCTGCGGTGTCGGCGTGTTGTCAATTTGCGCTATAAGACGCGATGTGTCTGTAGTTCCAGCTTTTGTGGGGTAAGTTCTAGCTCATACGGTTCTTATAGAATGCGAGAACGCACGTCCGGCAGTGATCATTTTCTGCGAAGGCTGTTTTGGTGCAGAGGGACCGACCAGACCCTGTTTCGCAAGCAGAGGTCCTGGGAGTTGTTTGTAATCTCTGTATTCGTCGTTGATTTTCACTGCGAGTCGCATCCGCGCACTGTTCGTTGTAAGCCATGGCCTGGATGGTTCGTTCAGTTTGGAACTGTGGGTAAAGCTCACCTCTTCTCCTCATCGCCCAAGCCCTCGTCCGGACAAAACGCAAATATATCCCTCGTTCTCTTCGCAGCTCGTCGAAAAACGGGATCCAACGGTGGTAATGCAGCTGTCGACATGTTTTGGTGAAAGTGAAGGTGCGTAATGAATTGGTCTCATTGAGATCACAAAATATTGACCGTGTGAAATACTTTATGATCGTGGGATATGCTCTTGTACTTTCACTAATTCATTATAACGGCACCATTTGTGATCACGACAGTGGCATTGCTCGCGTCTTCCACGTCGATTCACCGTTCAAGTTCAAAATCCTCGGCCGTTAACTTGGCCGCGATATTTGCTCTGGATCATGGCGTCTGACTCGTCTACATCAACGACGCCCGCCCTCTTGACTCCCGATTCCACTGGAGGTGGCTTGACCCTCCCGGTAGACCAATCAGTGAAGAAAGCTCGTCGGCAGACCGCATTCTACCCAAACATGAATGCATCCAATAAGCCGCAGAAACCGTTTAGCAGGAGCGCTGCGAAGCGCGAGAGTGTCATGGCGTTGGGTAGCATCGAGCACCTGCAGCACTACTTCACGAAGACGGGTATCGCTGCCAAACAGAGGTGAGCGACTCTACGCTGCACAGATTCTGGCTATACTATAAATTCAAATACTCAGCAATTTAGACAAGCCTAGGGCTGGGTTGGTACCAGCGATCGGTGGCTTAGCGAACATCAGTGTAGTGGACACTGACGCTCCTCCAATGCAATTGCCACCGTCCCCTGCTATCCCTAATGTGCCGCGGCTAACTTTCCCGCCTTCACAGAAGACAGCAGAGATAGATCCGGAGTCCCTGCTGCCCGGCGTAATCCGCGATCTCCAAGCAGTTGTCGAAGCATGGTCGATCGGACCTCCATCCTCGTCCCCCAATCTTACAGCCTCCGAATCTTCCGCCGAAGTAGACGTCCTTAATCTACTTCAAATCACGACACAAACGATTCGATCGTCACGCAACTATGTCCTCTCGCTTCCCGATGAATCTGCGGGTACTATACGAGCCCAATTCCGTGCACGAACGCTAGGTCCTGGGAGAATTAGACCGACACCGAACAAACCCACAGCATCCTCCTCCTCGCAGCCCGATCCGCTCACCTTGATTAGGCGCTCGGCGCTGGAGGTGCTTAGCGTGCTGCGGGAGTTAGAAGAGCGGGCTAGAGTGCCACTTAGCGATGACGCATACGACGCGCAAAGTGATGGCGGCGGAGGCAGTCTTGGCACTGATACTGCTCCGTCACGAGTGGCTAGTCCTGTAGCAACGGCTACCGATGACGACGAAGGTCATCCTCATGTTGGCGACTCCTCAGTGACCTTTTCCTTAGTCCAAGTTCAAGGGCGATACGAATCAGTCCCCGTATGGGAGGATGAAGAGGAGCTTTCATTATTCCCCGAAGATGTAGCTGAGAAAAGAGAACGATGGGATGAGCGTCTTGTTCTTGGCGGAGGCTGGCTGTACAAACCAGACATCACGATGGGCGAACTGGAGAAGGAGAGGGCGGCTGTCAGGGCGTACGTGGATGTTGTTGATAATGTACTGTTCGAAGGGGAGAAGGAGGGGAGCAATGAGCGTGGTTGGGAACGACGAGCGAAGAAGAAGATCAGGTCTCGATCGAAAGGGAGGAGGAGAGTCAGCGCTGGAGATGGGGACGGCGGCGGGAGGGGAGGGATGGCCAGGAGTCTGTTGTCATCCGATGACATAGGGGGTGGGAGGAGGAGAGTGTCCACGGGGATGGTCGATGCTTTGGGAGGGTTGTCCCTGACAGAGGAAGGCGAAGAAGCGAGCGAAGGCGATGTTAACGAAGGGACTCCTCAACCACAGCATCTGGGTCAGATTGCAGAGTCACCTGAACCAGACGATCCAGAGGCGTTTGCCCCTGAAGAATTAGAAGACGAAGATCTCCCATCTTGGGCCCGTCGAAAAGAATTCGTGGGCGATAACTTAGGTGAGTCGGATCTACTACCAGGTTTCATACATTATTGTTTAGCCGTTTAACCTTCCTACCATTACTTCGGACATGTTTGAACGGGAACTCATCCTGACGCTTACACCCTTTGATTGATCATTCAAATATTCAGGGCGCGCTCGTGCTATGCTATTATCCTCCCTGCCTTCGTCGTTGCATTACGCGTTAGGTTCAGCTTCCCCGTCCAGGGTGGACCTACTCAACGCCCTATCATCTGGTCAACTGCTCTGTATCGCGTATAACACACGTGTGCGGAAATCAAGGCAGCCTTGGGGCTATATCGATCATAACGCCATACACGACATCTTAGAACTCGAACGGGCCGGCGAAGGTGAAAGTGGCGGCACCACCGAAGGGGGTGAAGGTATGAAGAAAGGGTGGACATTCAGACGCACAGATAATTTGATTCTGTGGGCTGGGCAAGTGGCATCTTTCTTGTTTTCCAATGCCATTCACTTACCCCTGTTTGGATAGGGCTTTGAAACTACGATACCTACTGCCAATACATATCCCACCAGCTCATTCCAGTCACTCCGGCGCCAATAAACCCCTCCCAGCCATTCCGAAACCCTCTTCGACTTCAACCTCATCCACACTCACTCACCCACCTGTTGTCCCGTTAACTTTCGACCCCAAGCTCATCGCGCGCAAGGAAGAAGGCTGGGAAAACATGCTCGAAGCAGTCTTGGATCGATGGGTCGGGGCAATCGTCGAGGAACGGAGGAATAACGTCCAATGGATGAGAGAGTAGCCTCGCCTTAACCGCCGCCTCGACGTGACAATCTACTGACTTCGAGTCTTTGCGTTCTTGTTTGATGTATGTTTATACCCAAACTTAGCAGTTGCGCCCGCCAATACCAATGGATGTACATATCTACCCGCAATGTTTTCTCACATACGTATACTAGCCATTTAATACCATCAGCTCGACGGGTTGGTTATGGATCCGCTAAGGGAGTATCGGCCTACCTATTCGTATCAGTCTACATATATCCTCATCCAAAAGAACTGGCAACTCCGCGCAGGCTCCGCGCCGACAGGACGTTGTTCAATAGTGCCAGATCTTATGAAGAGATGTGAGCAGATAATGGACTTCAAGGATGTAATGCACAAGCGTGAGTGTAAGTTGCATCTCAACTCCACCACGTATATTTGCTCTAGAATTGGCTTCCAAGGATGTCCAAGAGTAGCGCGACAAACAACATATATACAGAGACCGTGATGAGAGTCCAATGTCAACGCGAAGCATTCCGGTCTTTGGTGAGGTAAACAGCGAGCAGCAATCCGGATGCAGCCAACTCCAGTACCTACAAGGTCCAGACGACAAGCGTAGTCAGCAAGTTGAGCCAGTGGGAATCTAGTTAGCCTACCCCAGTGAATACACTTCCTTTCCACCACTGATGTTCATCGCCGACGATTGCTGCTGCTATCGGTGTGCCTACAAGGGAAGCAATACCGACGGGGACCGAAGCCATCGCTAATCGAAGCCTATAAACAAACCCCAAGAGCACAAGTAATGAGAATGAGAGTGGATAGAAATGGGAACGAGGGTACCCACCCTGAGCGAGTCATGTCTGGATCCAAAGAGAGTACTGCGGGGAAGAACAACGAGACGGCAGTTCCAGAGAAGAACCCGTATCTAACTCCTATTCAGACAACTTATGTGTGTACGGGGAAGAATGAAGTCGCCTACAGGACACAAAACACAGTGATTGAGGCAGCTGTCGTGCAAACCTGCATGACTAGAGCAAGAATGCCTAAGGTTCGGGAATATACTGGTCAGCAACGACCGGCAAGACGTCATGCCAGTGGAATATGTCGTACCAGCTGCAGCCACACACGGGATGTACACTGGGAACACGCCATATCGATCGGCGAAGAAATTGGGTATCGTCCGTCCAAGCGTGCTCGTCAAGTTGATGATTGCCAGTAAATACTTGGTCAGATTCTCCGATATATTATCCTGTTCTCCCGCGAATAGTTGCACTGAGAACATGGGGTTGTAGAGGGCGAGCGAGATAACCAGCCCGAACGCGATCATAAAGACATACGCGGGGGAGCGAATGAGGGAGCTGAGGGGTTTGTTGGTCTTGGCGGGGAGATTAGCGGGAGCGCGTGGCGGGTAGTTAGTACGCATGAGTCCGTTCGCTACGATGAGAAATGCGAGGCATATGAATGCACAGATGCGGACGCCCCAAGCGAAACCGATCGGACCGTCCAAGAATTGCCCGAGTATGATAGAGAAGAAGAACCCACCAACGGCGCTGCCAGTGGTGATGATGCCCTGGAAATACGCATCACAAAGATTACCTATGCCCAATGATATCAAGAAACTGACCATAGCCAGCCCTCGTCTGCGCTTGAAATGGTGCGCGACTACAGAGGATGTCGGGGTGTACATGACACCTGTTGCAATGCTCATCCCAAGCCCCTGAGATAGAAAGATTTGGTAGTATTTCCCTCTTTTGGCGAGGGATAGCATGAACATGCTGTTGTAATGAGCAACTCAGTGCTGCCAACCCTGCGTAAGAGCTAACAAAGACAATATACCTGAACACAAATAGAGTGCTTCCTGCGATGGAGATGACATGAAAGTAACCGGCGTCAAAGCTGCAACGATCATCGTGTGAGCTTTGTAGTGTCCATGAGCAGGCGAGCCTGACTTACAAGCCAGCAACAGTCAGTCCCAATAAGTACATGAAGCAGAACTGAAGAGAGCCTAGTCGTAGAATCAGCGTCAGATTTACACCCCGCAAATGGTCCGATTGTTACCAATCCAGTTGATAGTGGATGGGGTGAAATTCATAAGATAGTCCTGCGCGTAGAAGCTCTCCATGACGCCGAACGATAATGGTATCCCAATGACACAGAATTGGACCATCCACGAACCGATGACTTGGATATTTAGCTTTGGGAGGCTCGTACGAACGGAGTGCTACTAACCAGTACCCCAAGCTCGACTTCCTTCGTCATACTTAAGGATCGGTTCCGTATCGACGGGGACAGTCAGCGTTTCTCCCTTCTGTTCGTCCTTCGGTGTAGGGGACGGAGACAATGACATGGCGGTCGATGAGCGAAAAGCTGACAATCATGGAGAGCTGGATAACCGGTGATGTGCCTCTATTGGGCACCGTCCTGTGGGCACTGGGCTTCCATTTCATCATGATGGAGAAGCAGTACCTATTGTTAGACGCATTCCGCCAGGAGGACATGATGACCGATGTCCGTCGATATACATAACAGCCTGTGTGTGGGCTTGTGGGCCGTTCTCGTGTCTGTGAGAACCCGAGTAGCGCTTAGCTATTCATATTGAGATGCGAATTCACCGGCATCAGCATCGGCTCCACTGCCACATTCTTGTTGACTGCGAAGCGGCGAATAGTTCGCGACCGCTGTACGGTATCGGAACTAGATGTGGGAATGTACCTACGAACCTCAAAACAATGGAACTTGTAGAAGGGTGGGATTGCCTTACTTGACTTAGTTCATCGACGTCTACTCTTAAGCGAGAGTTGAGTAGATGATTGCTCAATCAAGTCTCAGTTTGTCCCAAGACCACAAGAACATGAATGGTCCCTACGCCTTGATAGATATACTATAGTGAGACCAACAATGTACAGACAAAGGATATAAATACCGTGAATGATGTTTTGCGTGAGTTTGAGAACTGTTCCACGATCCAATAGTATCATCGCGTTGCAATCATTATTTTCAGGCAGCCGCGCATGAGGGGCTCACGGTAGCTTTAAGATGGGCAATGGATGACACAAGAATATCGAACAGACATCAGACTAGCTTTGCAACTCATCCGAGGGAAAAGGGCACCTTAGAGGGTCATGAACATAGGAATGCTAAATGAACCTTCGTATCGTCACGTTGTGAAGATGGCGTAGTAGGCTGTGGATCATTGACGGGGTTCAAATTCAACATTTTACGCTCTCCTGTATACCTTCCGAAGGAAGAAAAGATTCAGAATCAGTACTTCACGTGATCACACGACGGCGAAACAGGAGTCTTTAGGAGTCACCAGGAGTCACCTCCATGGGTGATCACACATATAAGTGGTAGCAATAGCATTGGCTCGGAATGGCCAGCGTCTCTGTGAGTGATAGCGCCAAAGCTAATACGAGCACGATACAAGCATGCTGCAAGCCATTGAAAACGCCGAACTAAAGAGTATGCCTAACTTTCAATATATTCCCCTGTGTCGTACTCCGTCCGTAATGTATCATTCTATATACTATATAGGGTAACTGTTTACAATATTTCCTCCTGCCAATGGTGCTGCGGTTGCGAACACAAACATGTTGGCTTTTGGTATAACTGCCGTGTCTAGCAAGCGGTAACCCCTGGCCGTCTAACCCCCGGCGGTACCTACGAAGTATATGTTCCCAGTGGGTATAAGTATAGGTATCACACGTATGTTCCGTCGCGCTTCGACATGCTTGTGTCGTCGCCAGTAAGGTCATCGCTGTCGACCTCGACACTGACATTCACAGCTACAGCACGGCGTGCCAGGGCGAAGGTCCCACCACCAGTCGAACGCCCGCTGCTGTTAGGCTGCGACACTTGTGTAAGCTCTCGGGAGCTGATTCCGAGACTGACGCGCAGGATGATCACGCTGAACGTTATACCGATGAGTGGCGCAGTCTGGAATAGGTTTTGTTAGCCCTGGTTCGGTTTCCGCGTGGCAGAAAAGGGCTCACCAGATCCAATACGGTGTATTGAGCGTTGGATTCCAAGCTATATGTGATCATCAACGAAATGACCGATGCGGAGTACACTGCAGCAGATTCCATGACCATGATTAGGACGGATTTGGCCACCCCGCTTTGCGCAAAGTCCTTCACGGCCCTGTGAACCCTCAAAAGGCGGAATACAATGAGACCTATGTATGGAAGGTTTGGGGGTCAGCGTCAGGGGGAAAATCGAACTATGTAAGTGGTGACGGATGGGAGGTATGGTACTTACTTGTGCAAACTACATTTGTGGACAAGGTCAGAGCGATGAAGCTTGTTATCCAGGGTACGATCGCGGGCAGAAACACTTCTGCTCCCGGTGCAGCGTGTGAGAACTCGTATGTAGCGCCGAATCCAGCGACTGTGTTCATGAGAATGGTGTTTTCAATGCTCTGAGGACATGAAACTTACTTGCAGTACCGAGCAAGAGCATAAGAGGAAAGGGTATAATCCACCAAGTGCGGCCCCACACGATGAAGCACCGGAAAATCTAACAAAATGTGTCGAAGAGGGTGACGGGAACAAAAGACATGCGGCGTACGACGAATCCATCTCCAACGAGGGTTAATGTTACATAGACGGCGGTCTTTGCGGCTTGCAGGGGGTTCGATAGATTCAGATAATACAAAAGAGGCCCTCCGTCCTTCTGCTGCACGAATGCTTCGGTGGCGCGGAGGATATCGAGAATAAGATGCTACGGAACTCGGAGTTTATAACGACACGATGATGCAGTATATGGAGTACTCACCACAGTTGATAGGATCCAAATTGCTGATACAGTTGAAAGGAGAGTGATGTTGATGACCGTCCGCTTGTACATAATTACATAGATCGCCGCGAAGAAGAGAACAGTGAACGATCCTGCATCGATTTCTTGTTAGATTCTGCCATGTATACGACGCGACCAAACTTCGGTTTTCCTACCATAGAGCAGGGTTTCCAGCACCAATGCTAAGAACTTTGACTTAGATGTGAGCCATCACTGATCATCCGAATAGAACCGTCATCTTACATTTGCCAGTTCCAGAGAGATCGCGCCCATAGTGAAATTGGGTGCGGCGCAGTTACGGTAAAAACGGACAGTCAAAGGTCGGGATCAGAGCTCTCGGCAGTTCAGAATGCTCTTCGACTTATAGACGTCGGCAGGCAAAAGAGGGTTCACGATGAGGAGCCCAACCTGTTCTGGTCGCCTGTCGCGAGGAGAATATGCCATTTACTCCAAGGAGTGGAACTTCCCAGACTACTAAGGCATTGAACTAAATGGCGCAATGCCTGCAGTTGATCGTATCAGAAAAGAATGTTATATGTCAGTAATAGAGAGAAGCCTTTGATGATGGCTAGAAATAGCATCAGCGTATAGGAGATGGTTCCGGCTCGGTTGAAGTGGGAGGTATCTCTAGACACCGCGGTGTCAACCGGAAATTCTTTTCCCACACCCTCCACAACCTCCTAACTTCTGATCTCCGAGAATCCATGCGCGTTGTTGAAAGGTGCGTCTTCGCCGCAGAAGTTTGATCGTAACTTAGGAAGGAGCATAAATCACTGTAAGCAGCATCAATCCTCTAAGTATCTTCAAGCACTGATAGTCGATGAATGGGCTCCTCAGACACATGGAAAGCAGATGCGAACCCCAGAGAGACAGTTGTCGAGTTATGTGAAGGCTCTGGCGAACCACCTCTGATCATTATTCATGGTATGTTCCCCAAGTCTCTCACCTGCTAATTCACGTTTATTTATAAATCCAAGGCGGCCTTGGTTCCATCCACGCTTTCGGGCCATTGAAGGAAAAATTCAGATCTGCCTTGTGGGCAATCCAAGTCACATCTGACACACCACTGAACTCCTTGGCGAACCAGGCCACTTTCTACTACAATCGCATCAAGGTGAGTGTTCATTATTGTTATCCCTCGCCTGGCCGTCTCTGAATTCGAGTGGCAGGAAAAGCAGCCGACGGGCCCCTACCGCATCTGTGCCTTTTCGGCGTCAAGCATAATCGCTTTCGCCCTTGCCGGGCTGTTCGAACAAAACCATGACCTTGTCTCTCAGCTCGCATTACTGGACCACTTTCCCACAACCTTCCTTGCCCCGACCCTTGGTGTAGATGTATCCCAAAGATCGTTGCACGATCCCCGCGCCAGGAAGGAATTCATTGATGCCAGCGTATTCAACCTCATAGCCATGACACGCCGTGATGGAGGGGGGAACGTACCCAAGCGCATGAAGCTCGCTAATGATCTATACGACGCGTATCAGGGACGACCCGTCACACCATTCATGGAGACCAATCACGCTACTTTGATACGCTTCCTGAACCAGATCTTTGATACATTACTATCCTTGACTGGGGATCCCGGGCACTCACCCTCTGCGCTGACGGCTCTTGAGACTTGGCTACAGAGGATCAAGGCCCCGTTGACCATCTACCTAGGAATTTATGGGATGGTCGGCTCTGTTCTCCCAGAACATCGCCAGATGTGGTACGACTTGCGCATTCGAAACTCCTTTCCACACGCCGAAATCAAGTATGTGACGGCGGGGCATTACGATATTCTTTCAAACGATACCGTTATCGAGGGGCTACAGCGCGATGCTGTGACGCGGGCGAAGATGTAAAATCGCAGATCGGAAGTATGTATATATGTAGTAGACAATAAACACCAACATTGGTCTCACGACAATAAAGGATGGAGGAATATTCTTCCCTCGGGCGCCACTGACGTGACATTAAGTGGATCAACGACTTTGTATTCCCCATTCTCTAGAGAGAGGTTTGCATGTGCAATGATTGATAGTATGAAAAGCTTGATCTCTAACGTCGACATGAGCATCGAGAACGATTCACCTCAAGTTGAATGTACTTGCCAGCAACGGCGAGTCCCCGCCCAGGGCATGCCCACCGCCCTAATCCGAATGGAAAGTAGTTCGGGCTGACCATGGTGGCTGGCTTTCCTGTGCCAACCCATCGATCCCCAACGAACTCCTTCGCATTCTCGCCATAGTGACTTTCATCCTCGTTCGCTAAGGTGGCTAAAGGAATGACAAACGAGCCTGGCCGTACGTTAGATGCAAATGTCAGAATTTCTGCTCGATAAAATGCGGCGTGTGGCGATCAACATACCTTTCGGGATCACGTAGCCAGCGAGAGCCGTGTCTGACACGGTTTGTCTGACGGTGCTCAAAGTGTCGCCCTTGGTACGCATGACCTCTCGAATAAATGAATCGAGTCGTTCGGCGTTTTGAAGAGACGCGTACGTCAATCGCTGAACACCATCGGCGCCAGTCTCCGTGAAGGTGTCCGTGCGGAACTCGTGGACGAATTCTGGCCGCTTGGCTAACTCGCAGAGTACCCACATGATAACAACCGCGCTATACATATCCATAAGAGGATCGATCAGTAATTCTAAACCGCTCAAAATCGAGGAAAGACGCACGTTTGATGCACAGAGGCAAATATCAATCTAGGGGGTATGTGAGTTGTTTCTCACAATGTCGGCGGGAATCACATACCCAAGGATTACGGACAGAATCCATATTCGATCAATGAGGCTTATGCGGTGAGTGTTCTTATCGACAAATCTGCGAGCGAAGCTCATAATGACCGGCTCCTGGAACAATACGATGATAGGGTCAGGACTGATTCGGCGTTAACGAGGCCTGGAATACCTTGTGCGTACCGCTCTTTTCAACATCAGTGATTGCAGACAGTTCGTTGAAGGCTTGCCAGCCTATGCCTAGGATGAAGTGATATGGTATTGCGATGAGCATGACCTTCAGCCTACGAGGACTCATCAGTCTGCGATTCCCAACATGCGAATAAACGTTCGAACCAGTTCCAAGTACGCCCCACCGTGGGGAATGTACGCGACCACCAGCTCATGTTCTCAAAGATCCCTGTCAAAGTCGCAATGGCAACGGCAATGCGCTCGGTAGACGCAACGTGAGTCGCCGATGCATAATGCTTTGACCAGTCGTCAAAATCTGCGTGGGCGTAGGAAAACATGCACACACCTCTCCGAGAATCAATGTCAGCATTGCTTCCGCCATCATCCGATGGACCTCAGCATCGATTTCGACGGCAATGGGTTGACACTCAGATGACAGTGGAGCTGACAACTGCTTAGCGAGCTTATCGAAGACGGGAGCGACTTAGAAGGGACGTCAAAACAGAGTCTGTCGTAGCTTTGTTGTCGACGTAGCTTACTTCGGTCAACACTGTCATCCAGATCAGAAACGATGTGGTCTTGTACCACCCTGTCAATTTCGTGCATGAAACTGCGAGGAAGGGCGAGTAGGATGTGAAGATTCAACATCTGTATGACATTGATGGTCGTCAAACAGCTGTATAGTTGAGTTCTTGGGGGGTTCAAATTGCGCTCACAGATAGTGTCCCATGCTCGAAGCTGTACACCTTGTCGTTTGTCAGGACTTCCGCGACAAAGCTTTGGTCTACGATATATTCCAGCTAGACATAATCGTTTAGAGGGCTGTGCGCGTGCTGGCAGTGTAACTGACTCTGTTCTTACGAGGGACACCGATTATCTTCCCGTACTGCTTTAGTGCGGTCTCATATGCATGCCGCGGATTGCCGAAGAGTTGTTCGTCCTGGAACGATCCATTATATAGTGTGTATTAAAATATCAGAGGTCGAGGAGACAGACCGGTATGGCGACCAGAGGAGGGAGGTTAGATGCCTGGCTCGAGCGGCGATGCAGTATACGGATGACAAGCACCAAGGCAAGAATACAAATCGCGGCGAGACTTGAAGTAGAGATCATCCTGCCCGGGAAGTTGGAACAAATCTGGGGATACGGAGAGTGCACTTATGAGAAAACTTCGTTTGGGCATTTTACTTGGTTGGGAGAGATAAGCTCTGCTCTTGCAGGACTCCAGCACGGTCCGACATTGTTGCTGTGAAATCCGACAAGCACTCGAGTCAATGATCAATTCCCTATGATGATCGGGTAGGAATCAGCAAGCCTAAGCGTGATGGAAAGGTAGAATTAAGAAGGTTCGAACTTTCCGATGCGGGCGTAATCTCAAAACATAAATATCCTGATTGGTAGTAACATCTTTCCACTTTGTGGCGTGCCTCGTCCCGCTGCCACCGTGGTGAACTGGAAAGGAAGTCCACCGTCAATGCATCACGCGCTGGCAATTTCTGCCATTATGTAAGTTTTGCTACCACCAAACTCCCACATTCAATAGTTTACTTGTTGGACATATCTCCAAGCGCTGAGAGTATCCGTTAACGTTAATAATGGCAACAATGTGGCTGCCGTGGAAATCACTTTTTCTCCTCCGAGACCCCTACGATGTCCGTATTTCGCGCCCCGACGAGCTCAGGAGAGGCTCCTCACATCCCAGACGACCTGACCATACCCCAATTCATTCTCGACAACCACCACCCCATCAGGCCCCATCGTCCCAATGGTGTCCCTTGGTTAGTCGCTGACAAGAGCGGCAAGCGCATGGACTTGGAAGAGGTCAGTGTGGCGCAGCGGGTTGCAAGCCTGGCTAACTACGAGAAGATCCAAACGCGCACGACAGGTCTCGCCATCAGCTTGCAGCGCAAGTATTCAATTGGTGAGGAATGCTCTGATCTGCTGCTTGCAACTGACGAACGAGATTTGTAGTCGAAGGAGACTCCGGTGAGATGCTTCGCGGCGAAATATTGAATTGCCACTCACGCGACGCGACTAGTGCTCTTCTTCAGTAGCAATCACATCGGCAAGTTGGTAGCAACACTTTTGAGCTGGTCTAACGCATCGACATTTAGACTACCCTATATGTATGTGGGCCGTACATCGACTCCTCGGAGTCGTTGCGTAAGTTCGTACATGAGATGGCCTAGACTAGCCACTAACCTTGGCACAGCCCGTGCAACCCAGCATTGACTGTTCCAGAGTTGACGCAACATATAAAGTTATCTCGCGCGTCGCTTATGATTGTCCATATCGACTTCTTGAAGACTGCGGTCGCGGCTTCGCAGGCTGCAGGGCTATCCTCTGCGCGCATCATTGTGATGTCAGACCAAGACGCAGAGGGTGCCTCTATTCCAGCCGGATTTAGCTCTCTCGACAGCCTGATACAGGGGGGCCTCCAATCTGGGGCGCGCCTTACCGAGGTAAAACTCAAGCCAGGCGAAGGAAAGACTAGAATCGCATTCTACAGCTCCTCCAGCGGCACAACGGGACCACCAAAGGTACGAGTCGCCTTCTTTACCTTGAAGCTTTTGTTCATTTCTGAGAGCCAGCTTGTACAAATTTCACATTACGCGTTCATCGCGAATGTCCTTCAAGTTGCCGCGTTCAACAGAGTGTCTGATCCATACGATGACTGGGAGAAGCTCAGATATCGTCCCGGAGATGCTTGCTTAGCTGTGCTTCCTTTCTATCGTGGGCTTTCTGTCTCAGCACACACTTGCCATGACTCACCGAGCTTTCAGACATCTATGGTCTCGTCCTTATCGTACGCCCTCTGCATTGAAAGCCTGCTCCTTACTCATCTCTCTCTCAAGACGCACTTCAACATGTTTGCCGCTGTACGCACTCCATCCTCTCACGCTCAATTTCATACCTCATCCTCGTTAGATTTCGGTCGTTGTAGTCTCCAAGTTTGACTTTTTGGGAATGCTGAACAGCATCGTTCGCCACAAGATCACGTCTTTGATGGTCGTTCCGCCTCAAGTTGTTCTCCTTTGCAAGGTTCGTAACAATTGCAAGAATCTGTGGCGTGGCTGATTGGTCTTTCCGCGTAGGACCCGATCGTTAAGAACTTCGACCTCTCGTCAGTCAGAGTGGTTCTGTGTGCTGCAGCTCCTTTATCTGGTAGGGCCCCTTTGGACGTCCCCCTCGCCACTCCATTGATTCATTCGTCAGAGGAATTGTACGAGCAACTTCTGCAACTCATGCCCCAAATCTACATTGGACAGGCATATGGTTCGAGTGCCCGCTTGCCGAACTAAGGGGTACCTTGCTTACTTTACATCGATAGGGTCCACTGAGGCCACCGGTGTAGTCTCTATGTGTCCAGTGCAGCAAAAATGCGGACGCTTTGGTGGAGTCCTGGTGGCTGGCGTGGAAGCGATGGTGGTGAAGGCCGACAATACCTCCGTCGGCTACGATGAAGAAGGAGAGCTCCTCATCAAGACACCCGCGGCTGCCACTGGCTACCTCGACAATGACGTAGCGTACACATATTTTCTTGCATCCGTCGCTTCACTCGGCTAACTCCTGACAGAACTCGGGAATCGTTTGTTGACGGGTAGGTCGCACACATTCAATTTGGGAGACAGCAACCTGACGGCGGCGTAGGTGGATACGCACAGGCGATCTCGTCAAAATCGACGCGAACGACGAAATCATAGTCGTCGACCGCTTGAAGGTTGGTTCTTCGCCCACGCCCGTGTCTTCTTCTCTCTCACACTCGCCTGGATCAGGAAATAATAAAGGTTCGCAAGAATGCCGTTTGTCTGATATCTGGCTGACGGGTTGCGATTGGGTGGTTATTTTTACTTCTTAGGTTCGGGGATTTCAGGTTGCTCCGGCCGAGCTCGAAGGCTGTCTCTTGGACCATCCATATGTTGCGGACGTGTGCGTTGTTGGCGTCCCCCATTCGTACAGCGGTGAAGTCCCTATGGCGTTTGTGGTTCCAACGGCAGCGGGTGCGGCCGCCGGCACAAACAGTTTGACAGAAGCAGTCACGAAGGTGATGCATTTGATCTTGGTGATGCCTGTAGAATTCTGACTTTTTTGACACGAAAATTCCCACTATGTAGCACGTCGCCGAAAACAAAGCTCCATTCAAGCACCTCCACCACGTCGCCGTCGTCCAGAGCATTCCCAAGACACCCAGTGGGAAGCTTCTGCGCCGGGAGCTTCGAAACCTCGCTCACAATCTCGCTTCGAAGTCCGCCAAGTTGTAGTCGTATGGTTGGGTGGAGCTGATAATGATGTTGAGTATATACACGTCTCATATCTTGACACTTGGTTCTGGTTTGTGTGAAACAAACGTTCAACGCTTCGTCTCTCACAAACAAGAAGATCCATCGCATCTGTTGTTGGCGCGCCCACTTTCATCACGTATGTCCACCCTCATGGGGCGAAGCATAGTTATTAATAAGTTGTAGATAAGAGATTGTTCATGGCGACTCCCTGATGTCAGCGCCTGTAGGTTCGTGTCAACCGGATTTCCCACTACGACCGCAATAGGGTTTCTGACGGCGACCTCGGTTGACAAGAAACAAAGGCAGGGGACCCACAAGGGGGCTAGTAGTAACACTGACAAAGGATTTATGCGAGACGAACGTTCAGGCCCCCCTTGTTTCAAACAATGGACTTCTTGATGATATCGGCGGCCTACCGTGTTGATGACCATCAGCTTTACATAGGCGACCTCAACACAAGTGATTGACAGACCTTCTCAGCAAGCGCATAAACAGTGGTTTGGATATGGGAAGACATTTGGATAGGTAAGATTGAGGCATCAACCTGTGGAATAATTAGTAGGAAACGAGAGTCTACGAGGTAGCTAGTTTGACTGACGATGCGAAGATTCTCGGTGCCATACACCTTCAAATCAGGACCAACAACACCGTTGTCTTCCTCTGGTAGCATTGCAGCGGTCCCCAGGGGGTGGAATGTACTCCCAATCGTGGCACGAACGAAGTCCTTCACACCTTCACCTTGAACCTCCGGGCCGGGGGCAATCTCCTTCGCAATAAATCCACGCAAAGGATCAGTGGCAATCATTTTGCGAGCCATTGCAATTCCTTCAGCAATAAGATCTGCGTCGATATCATTTTCAAGCCAACGAGGGTCGATGACGGGAGGTTGTTTAGGATCTTTCGAGCCAATGTGAACTGTTCCTCGTGTTAGAGGGTGCAGAAGGATGAGCGACATCGAGCAATAAGTCTTGCCCGGCTCCGGGGTAGTTACGGTCGTAGGCAAGAAACGGTCGACTTGGGCCATCCTAGAATACAAGGATCAGTTACGGTACGGGTACACTGACGTCTACTTACTCGATCCAAGAGACAGTGTCCTCGGCTGCCCATTGCTTTTGGAGTTCGAAGGTCTTGCGGATGCCAGGGGTCATCTCAGGGAGGTGGTCGAGTGTTTGGGCCTGGATACGCTTGAGGTACTCGGAGTACTTTGGAGTCAGGAATTTTCCGGGCAGAAACGCGAAGGCGGATGTGACAGAAGACAACATGCCCGATTGCTTCTGCTCACTGGTGCGAGAGTCAACTACCCAGCCGAAAGATTGACTTGTGACTACGCACTATAATTCTAATTCCTGGGCCATACGACCTGGATCGGATAAGATATCGAAGGAAGGAATACCCGGCTTGAGCTCAGTAACATAGGTGCAGTTATAATGTTCTTGAAGGTTCTTCCCGACCCCAAGGGACTTGACGCGGACTGGGATGTCGTGCGCTTGCAAGACAGTGGGATCACCTATGCCTGCCGATGTGACGCCACGTCAATGTCAGGCTGCCCAAGGAACACTGCGCTACGCGTACCAGATAATTCAAGGAGCTGCGGCGTCTGATATGCTCCAGCAGAAATAATGACTTCACGTTTGGCATCAGCGACATGCGTGGTGTCGTCTTTGATATATTCCACCCCGGTTGCCCTGACCTGCCTTGAGTTGTCGAGGACGATGCGAGTCGCGTGTGCGTTCAGGATGATGGTCAAATTCTTACGCCCTTCCTTGACAGGGTTGTAGTAGCACTTCACCGCAACGTTAGTGATGGCGAATTTGACAATATTAAGCTCACGCACCGAGGCGGAGCTACTTCTGCTTGCATCTGGTCCAATGGCACTCGTATTAGTCCATACGCCGACATTGTTTCCCGTACTCTGTAGATGAAGGTTAATCAAGGGTTTTAGGTGCGCCTACACCACTAGCACCCACACTGTCCCAGTTCTTCGGCACCCCGCAAGCAATCATTGCATCAACCCATGGGGCGGCCAAGGGGTTGACATAGCGAGGAAGAGTCTTGCCGAGTGGCCCTGATGTGCCGTGGACGTTAGGATCGACGACTACACCGACCTTCTTTGCCTCCTCTGGGGTATAGGTAAATGTCTCAGACTAGAGCGAGTAGGACGCGTCAGATTGAGGGCACATTATCCAAATCAGAGGCTATATACCTTGCGAAGATAGTGGAGGAACGACTCCCAGTTCCAACCCTGGCTACCCAGGTCCCGCTCAAGACCTACGACGACGTGTGACGCTACGCCGTGGGGACATGACATTGAACTCACCGTCGTACTCAATCTTAGAGGATCTGAAGACGAATATACATAAACTTAAGTACATACGATTGAAGAATTGCCACAAACCTTCCCAGCTGCATGAAATTGATCTTAAATCACTGATGAGGGTCTGCACAATGCCTGGCGGATGATATACCTACAGATGACGAACCACCGACACCTTTCCCACTGACAATGATAGTGATGAGTGGCGTGGTCAGAGTTTGATAGCGACGGATTTACAGACCGTGGCGAGTAAACAGGGCGTCCTCCAATCTTATCTTGTGGGACAGTCATGAACATCCAGTCTTTCTCGGGCTTGGCAAGGTTATTAACCAAAAGACCTTTTGATGCATTTCAGTGGCCAGCACCAACGGTCATCGGGAAGATGAGAACCAGGGACTTTCACGTCAGTGTCCTGTGTGTTGTCTCCGCCAGCTTCTATAACACAGACAGATATATCGGGGTTCTCGGTGAGCCGCACTGCGACAACCAGACCAGCAAGGCCAGCGCCGACGATCTATCCCAAGGATTAGCGAGGTTAGGGAGTAGAAATTAAATAAATACGCCCACCACGTAGTCGAAAGCTTCAGTTCGCATGTGCTAGAACTCAGTAATCGCTCTGGGGTAGTAGTTTCGCTGACTACCCAACGCTTAAGAACTATTTCGCAGCCATGTAGGCGCGACGTGTGTAATCCATGATGCTTCGTTCGTTATCGTGAAGCTAGAATTAGCTATGGAAATATTGGGTGGCGAAGAACGAGGGCCCAACGATGGAACAGTTGTCAGTGTGGAGACTTCAGGTGTTGATGCAAAGGGAAGTCAGGGTCATCAAAATTAGGATATCACGAACCTGACCGCGAACGCAAACAAAAGCCTGCTCCCGTTGGCTCGACGGCGATGAGAAGATGCGATCACCACGTATCTCACTGGCGGGTATGATGCCCACAATTCGACGAGCAAACAGTAAGTTGGTGTATTTGAATTATTCCCAGGCGCGTAGGGGTGGCCAATGGTGTAGTTGACGCGCTCCGTGGGTGCTCCATTGGTCTATTCGTCAAGTCTTATTACACCGCGGTCGAGTAGTTTCTGAATCAAATCTTCGATTTCTTGCTCTTATTGAGCACAGATGACTCGTATACCGTGAAAAACATTCACGGCCAGAATCATACGGAACGGTAGGTTCAGTCTTCCCAGAGCACTACGATATGTGATACGACCTTCGGACTCGGCGTTGTTCCCCTCAAGCTGAGGTCGCCTACTTAACGGGAGGTCATTTTGATATACTAGCAGCCGAATGTAGTTATCGAGGTGCTCCAACGTGGATATTTGGCAAACTCGGACTCGGATGTAAAGGGTAGAGTAGGTAAGCCAGTAGAATCCATTTTTGAACATATGCAAGATTTACTACTTATAGACTGCCCCTGTCTTGGATCTGGACATGATAAGATAAGATAAGGATGGCGTTCTCATGGGTCTGCGAACCATGAATAAGCTCAATCGTAAACCACCATGTCGGGCCCAGAAGACGAGCGAACAGCGCTCCTCAATGCCCAGCACAAGGCCTCCACGTCGGAGGAAACGTTAACGGACCCAGAAACACCTGCCCAACCACCTCCGGCCAAACGTGCACGCAGTGTGAAGGAACTGGTCTTCTACTTCATTCTTAGTCTCGCGGGAGTGGCCCTCTTGGTACTATTCATCAAGGGATTCATAGATGGTGGCGACAGCGACGTGAGCTCTGCGACAGTCATGTTGCTCTGGAAGAACTAACATATTCTGGGCGTAGTTCGACTTGAAGAAGGCATTGAAGAAGGCACTCGGGGGCGGTCTGAGTGGTGCTGCTGGTGCGTACCTGGCCTCTACGTTTGAGGATCTTCGCTGACACGTACATCAGCCATGGTCTTACAAGTATTGACGCTCATGGTGAGTAATGATAACCATCTCTGAACCGCCGCCCATCTCACAGCCTCCAGCCTCTGCGCACGGTGATGAATTACCAATACCGTTATGGAACAACCACAACCGCAGCTATCAACACGCTCTATCATGACGGCGGCTGGACACGGTACTACCAGGGCCTCAGTGCCGCGCTTATCCAAGGACCCGTCGCCCGCTTCGGGGACACGGCCGCAAACGCCGGGATCCTCGCGCTCTTGAACTCCAATTCGTACATGAAGAATCTGCCATCGCTAGTGAAGACTGGATTCGCGTCTATCGCTGCAGCCGCGTTCAGGATGATCCTGACGCCCATTGACACGATCAAGACGACGTTGCAGACTCAAGGTAGGCCGGGAATGCAGATCCTCAGAAACAGAGTGGGTGTCATGCTGAAACACCTCACAACGTCTGGCTTAACTTTGGTTAGATCAAAACATACGGCATTGGGACCATGTGGTACGGTGCGTTCGCAACAGCCGCAGCCACGTTCGTCGGGTATTATCCAGTTCGTGGACCTCCTTCATAATACCGCCACCTCACCGTTTAGCGTTCCCTTTGTAGTGGTTCGGGACGTACAATTACCTGAACTCACACCTCGCCGAGTACGACTCGGTGATTAAGACGCTTCTGCGGCAGGCATTCATCGGCTTCTGCGCGTCCGTGACGTCCGACACGATCTCGAATTCGCTGCGGGTGGTGAAGACGTACAGGCAGGTGAACGAAGCACGGATCGGGTATCTGGATGCGGCGAAGGCGGTGGTCGCGAGCGATGGGATTAAGGGCCTGTTTGGACGTGGGTTGAAGACGAGGATATTGACGAATGGGCTGCAAGGGTTGATGTTTTCGGTGCTGTGGAAGCTGTTCATGGATTTGTGAGTAACTCAATCATGTCTTTGGAGGCTGAACTGATGGTATCTACGTTAGATGGGACGAGAAGACGAAGACGGGGTGACCTATTGTCACTCGCTACTAGATCTCCTACTCACTTGGGTACTTGACTGTCTTCGACTGATAAAGCTATTTGAAAACTCGCGGTCACTTCAAGGTTTTCACGTCGTCAACCACTCGATTTCGGTATTCGATTTATAAATCTCATACTTAACACTCTATCTTTCAAGCCTAACTTAATAATTGAGATTCGGTGGGTAGTGTCTCTGCAAATCCACAGTCAGCCATTATCCAACTACCAGGCGATAGTGGCGCGACATACCTCGTAGGGTCTAACCCCTCAAGCGACGACGCAGTACGCGCCTCCGCCGCTGCCGGACCCCTCCTCGTTAACGGGGGGGACGGCGACGGTGATGTCCTCGAATTTGGTGGCGGTGAAAGCGTCCATTTGTGAGGTGAGGATGATTCTCGAAGAAGTACGAGTGTGGTAGGTTACTTGGATGATGGGCGACCTGGGCTTTGTCGTTGAACTTGGGCCATTTTTATGCGACGAGGGATAGAGGCTGCGGACACTGAGGAATTGAGACGTATGCATGCCCTCCTTTGTCCCCGAGGGTGATCGTCTCACTAGACAAGACGCAAATGCATATGGTGATCGGGAGGAGGGGAATGTACCTTCTCCGGTGCCTCGTTTTATTGTTAGCCCCCGGCCGATATACTGTCGACTTGGCGTGAAGATGAAATAGTATTGTTCCAACTACGATAGTTTGTAGGCTTTGCCGCGACCACGAATTGCTGCGGGGCTCTTGTCTGCGATATGTAGTATGAAATAAATACGGGTAAGACTGTAGTGGATGAACTGTGAACGTAACAATTGAACAACACCAAGAGAAGGAAAGGGGGCTTCGAAGGCACTTGGCGACGAAATTCAATCTCCTATATAGCTCCTTACCAGTTCAAACAGGGGCTAAGAAGCAGCTCGCAGGTCGATGTCCGTTCCTTCTGGGGTGCTTCTCCGGTTGGGAAACTGTGCCGCTGTCTCGTGCCCAAATAACCTACCAATAATGAAACATAAATTCATGAGTAGAAGTAGCAGAAGCATCCACAGCCGTACCGAGCCCGACAATGTCTGTCCCATCACTCTATATACGCCTTGCTACGGTGGAGGACATAGGCCAATTCTATCGATATATTGTTGCGCTAATGTCTGATTTCGATGCAGCCATTGCGATTCCAGAACTTGTGTGTACATGCCAGACGATCTGGCAGGACTTATCTTTCTAATTTACAGGCGTGCAGGCGATATTTGCGAGGCCGAAAGTTTAACGTTTAACACCAGAATTGGCAAGTGCCCTTCCGAAAGCGGAAATCTTCCTCCTGAAGCCTTGCGGAATTGCTCGCGCAGTGCCAGCCAGTGGAGGGCAACAGAGGGAACGGAATAGGGAAGGGGTTTTCCGGTGAGGGAGGGAAAACCACTAGATAAAAGGTTGTCTTATCAGAATTTTGGTGAACTGATTTTCGTTTCCTGCTGGAATTGCGGGACGATGGCTTGGATCGCAAAGCAGGTAGGGATAAGATCTTCCATGGGAACCGAAGAGTCTGTTTATATTGCTTTAGTAGATGTCATCTGCGGTGGCATTCTCTAAGAATATGGGTGCCGAAGAAGTGAGTGGACACGTACAGCCGAAGATAGACGAGAAGGCGCTTCAGAATCTGTGGCATGTTTTTCGCGAGCTAGTCCACGCCACGACTAGAAGATCATTTATCTATTATGAATCCAAAAATCTTGCGAGTGTCAATATGTGTCTACAGGGGGTATAGGTATTAAGCGGGGTATTACAATGCTATTATACATGTCTAGGAGTAAGAACAACAGGCAGCGGAGCTCTCGTCAACACCAAATGGTCGTGCAACTTCTCCTCCCACGTCGACGGATCAAACCCTTCCTCGAACCTCATATCAAACGTCTGTATAAGGAGGCTACTCAGCATCATGATCTCCCGCTTCGCGAGGTTCCGCCCGACGCAATTGGCTGGTCCATGCGAGAAGGGGATATAGGCGTTGGGATTGAATGATTCTGTGTGTTCTTTAGATAGCCAACGATCGGGCCAGAAGATGTCGGGGCAAGGGGAGAAGTAGCGCGGGCTGCGATGGAGAGAGAATGCCGGAACGTAGACCTCTGTGTTTTCCGGTACGACGCTGAGAGAACGAAAGGAATTCAGTTATTGGGATATTTTGAGTGGCGTTATATACTGACCGCCCAGCGATGAGTTTTCCTCCACTTCCCGAGGGAACACGGCGTGAGCCATTCGTAGGTACCGGGGGTAATATCCTCAAAGTCTCTGAGCTAGACGTAATGTAAGGACGACCCAACGGCATGACCAAAAGCGTCGACTCACATGCAGGCAGAAAGGTAAGGCATGTTGGCGTGCTTGGAAGTGTCCATTGCGTTCTCACCCTGAGGGTACACTGAATCGACCTCGCGGCGGAGACGCTCAAGCATCGGGCGGTTGGACAGAAGATAATAAAACAGGCAAATGACGGCCGTAGCGACTGTGTCGGCGCCCGCGACAATGGCCACCGTCCCATCCGCCACAACGTTGGCAAGATTAGGTTCTTGTCTCTCTCGCCCAGCTTCGTCTGTCTACATGACATACCAAGGTACTGCTTAAGTACGGGGCACTCCCAGGGAAGTTCGCAACTCACCAAATGATACCACAAATCTTTGATCTTTGAACCTGACTTGATACGGTTCGTCGCGCAGGACACCCCAATCTTTCGCAACTTTGTGAGACCGCGCGCAACATAAGGGATCTTCTGAATGAAGCAAGACGCCCATGGAATGTGGGATACGACTGCTGCAGCGCTGTGGAGACGAGTCTTGAATAACTACAGGAAAGGCACGACAGGGAAAGCTCCTTACTACATGAAATCTTCCAGTGCTTTCCAGAGTCCTTTGCTATCTTGGCCGTCTTGGATCATTCCGAAGCCACTACCAAAACTGACACTTTGATCAGCTAATCATCTCGCAGGACAGAAGGTGATGTACTCACGCCATGTCCCCCATGAAATCGAATCTGCGCGCAAACTAATTAGGCTTGAACTAATAAGCAGCAGGAGAGGCTTACGAGAAAAAGCTGAGCCATTTCGAAAAGTCGACGGATCCTTCCAACCCAGCAAGTCTTTCTACCAGTTCGTGGGCTCTTTCTGAAATAAGACCCTCGTATTCTCGTAACGAGTCGCCGCTCATCCCTCTATTCCACAACCGCCGCCTGGCGGTGTGCTCCTCGCCTCTAAGGATAATGAGGTTGCGGGGGGCAGTGGGGTCTTGGCGAGCATCATAATCTAGGGAGATGGGTGTCAACTAGATGTGTAGGGAAATAGATTCTGGAGACCTACATTTGCCTTTAGGCAGGCCCTGGGAGCCCAGCACGGGTGCTACTGCGTCTGCATCTGCGATAGATAATTCGTTGGGGCCTGAAGTCTGATGAGTATTGACATGCAATCAGGGGTACCGACATACATACCTGTTCGTACGAACGGTCCATATTGATCATGCAGTTTCTTGTTGTACAAATGTTGTCGTCCAGTCCAGGTGAGGTAAGCGGCCCAAAGTTTGCTTATCTTCGCTATTCTCGGACCCGGGAATTCCGCCAGTGGGTGGGCGGGAGATAGTCGGTACAGAACAACCGAAGCGCACATCGCGACGAAGAACGAGAGATAGGTAAGGGGTACAAAGGACCAAGGGGTGTCAATGGAGAGACACCTGCAAGCGAGATACAAGAAAATGGGGGGCTCCAATAATGACAGTGCAGTTGGAACTAGCGGTTGTCGAGGCTCATAAATAGAAAATAACAAATGTGTTGCCTGCGAAAATATGAGTGCGTGCTGGGTGACATGGTTCAAGCAAGTGACCCACTATACCGGCAATAGCAGGCAGGATTATTGGAATGAGACAAGGCATCATTTGCGAGAGGCGAATTTCGAATGCTAGTTTATCTGAATCCGATTCAATTTATATACGCCATCGACTGGCCCGTTTCGCTTGCACTTCCGAGATGCAGACATGATGTCTATCCCCCAAAATCGGCATACTCCACTTGCCGCGCCTTCTTGTGAAGACTGAATTAACCAAACATTTTGTGATGGCGGGACTGCTGGCGATTGAATTGGCTGAAATAGAAGGGCTGTTGCTTCAACTGGAGTCGACCAAGCCGGCACAACTAGTTGATCGGAAGAGCTAATCGCCCTATAGATACAGCAAAAATCAGTGCTGAATTACAAGAGACTACGACGGACATATGCATATCCTCCATAACAAACGGCGCAAGTCGCTCAATAACATATCCATGTTGCAAGAGTCCCTTGAGGCGATGCCTGTCCTCGGAGAATGCAGATACACTGCACGCGACAATCAGAAGACCAGCCAAGGGTGTTCTCCACGTCGGCATCGTTTTCGCCGATGATCTTCGCAGGCGACTATTGGAGGTGTTTCATCTTCAAGAGTAAACGATGTACTGATGTGGCCCGACGAAGACAACGGGATTCACTTCGGCCTCGTAGCAACCCCCGTCCATGAATTAGACGTGGGTGATGGCCTCAAGGCGAAGGTTCCTTCGCTTTTGCCAGGCCAAATGTATGACTACTAAACACGATCGAAACGTCACATCGGCTTTTAACCAACTGCGCTGCGGTACCGAAGAACTCGGCGTGCCGGTCGTCAGAAGCCTCGGAAGTCGTAAAACGCGATCGTTCTTCGCTCTGTCTTTGGTATTGTTGATGGGGAGGATGAATGGAAAAATTATATGATGACTAGTAATATCTACCATCGGACCAACTAGCATCCGCACCGTGGATTCTGATAGGCGCCTTAAGGAAACAGCGTTGATCATGAAACGCAAGGCAGGCTCTGCCCGTTGCCCATGAAGTTTTCCGAGAGGCAGATTCTGAGACCAGTGGAGCTGGGTAGACACCGAGGTGGGTCCGATGTAGGCGCTCCCATCGTTTCGGGTCCGATTGGATCAGCGACACACTCGCAAACGCCTACAGTCACCATCGTATGTCAAAACGCAGTCGTTGTCTGTCGCATTATGCGGGCACCATTGATGAGGGGCTAGTGGGCGCACGAAATCACTGTCAGAGTTGAGCAAACTACTGGAACGTCGAACATACATAAGGGACTCTCGCGAGCTGGTACAACCTCAGCAGTGCTCACTTTCTTCATACACACTCCCGGCGCTGGTCGCTGAAGTCTTAGACATTCACCACAACCATCCCCCATACTATTCACCCATCATGATGTTTAAATTGACAACAATCGTCTTGACTCTTGTTACTCTCAATGCAGTTTACGTCGCTTCCACACCTGTCATGTAAGGACATCCGTTAACGAAGCGCTTGGAAGTTTACTCACCGGCGGATATAGTAGATATGCGGAATTGGACGACAGCGGGGAGGGTCCGGCGAAGAGATGGGCCCCGCTGGGCCCGTACTACATGCCGCCTGCTCCCTTCGGTTACCGGATGAGGCCACATATGCCTGTTACAACTCCCTCGGCGCCAGGAGAAACGTCTGCCACTTCTACACCGACGAACCCTACCGAGAGTCAAAGGCCAATACCAACCCCCACTGAAACCGAGTCCACCTCGTCGCGCTCAACACGGGTGCCCTTCCCGACAGCTGTACCTCAGCACTCTCTACGCCCATTAGACGAACCATCCAAAGGCTTTGGAAAAGACAAAGACCTTGCTCCCATTTCAACTCAGGTTACGGAAGCTGGGTCCTATCACTGGCCCGAGCCGTACAATCATCCGTGGGGATATATTCCACCAGTGCGCCCGTGGTACCCAAGACCATGGCTCTCGGGTCGCCAGATTTCAGGTTGCAACGAAGGACACATCGATTTCAATGTAGAAAATGGACGCATATGCGACAGAAAGGCAGAGTATCATGATGTAGTCTGAAATCTCTAACAGCCGTGCATACAAATACTCGTGGGAAAATGAAGGACCTAGTAACGTGACAGACAGGAGCGAGAGGGAGCATAGGGGAGCATATGGATGCTTGGGATGTCATTTTTTCTGGTCACATCAGCATCACGCAAATCCCACAAGCGCGTACTGAAGTGACCTACTTTGGAGAAATTTTGGTCGAGTTTTATAGTCTTGGATATCGTCCGAGTGTACGAGTCGATGACCTGAGAATCGTATCAACCTATGGTATCATCGATGAAGTTGGTCTCTACTGCCATATACTTACACCCACAGCATTGAACTCTGTTAGGTGATCGATGAGTATTTGTTTAGAAACATCGGTGAATATGCTCACTGAATTCCAGAGGCCACTGACTGGGTTTATTCTGTCTGAACACCGACAGGCCCTTGATCTCTCGGGGATCGTCCCACTTGCAGTACATAATTGAGTTGCACCAGAAAGCCAGCATCTCAAGTAAGTACTTACATTTGCCTTTTCATCAACCACATATACAGCTTCTGCTTGCTTGTTGATGATCCTTCCAGATTGGATCGTCTCGTCCAACTGGAATGTGTCGTTGTATTTGGCAACGTGGGTGAACTCTTCATGTCCTTCGTTCTTGAACATTTGCATCGACTGCTCATAGTCGATAGTGGCTGGCAGTCGTATTCTGAGTGTTATAGTCCAAGCGTGGCGTTTGAGGAACATACCAATCCAATCATCACCACTCTTCGTGCTGCGGTTGGGGGTGTGGACGTCTGGCGTGGCATGATCAGACCCAATCTGAAGTTTGAGAGAGAAACGCCTGGAATATTCTTGCACCAAATGAACCTGTCCCCGGTGCATAAACAGAATGAGGAAAGCACCGCCAGATTTCGCAAAGTCCTCCAAGTCGGGCGGTTGGTTGGTCGTAAAGATGTAGCATCGACAAGACCAGTCCAAAGTAGCATAATTCTCCGAGTCTCGATAGCGGCCGTGAATCTTGGTTCCAGAGAAGATCTTGATATCCTGCCTGAGACACAGACACAGACAATTTAATTTAATATACACGGAAGACAAAGCAAATCGAGAGAGACATACACGCTCCAAAATGAGGTTCCAATGGGGGGTTCCAGGTGTATGTTGTATGTCGGGGTCACGTCTGCCAACGTCTCGGCTTGAGGTTGATCCTCGAAGTTGGTATTTTCCGACATATATGCTGTAGAACTTGTTTGGATTGAGCGATGGGAGGTAGATATGGAGATTGGTTCTGCATGTTGTGAGATTATAAGGAATCCGGGTCCGTTCGAAACTTCGTAAGGTTTACCTATCTAGGCCGACGTATGATGAGTGAAAACCAATTATCAGCGCATCTTGAGTCCCTGTGGCTTGTGGAGAAGGAGACGCGCTCTAGAGACAGACATATGTCTCACTTTCGCTCCTTATCGGTTCCCTGACGTGTTCTGGAAATGGGAGAATGCTTGTTTATGGGAGGTTATTATGTGCTACCCTGTGGATGTCGAAAGGGCGCGTATGAAGTGTCAGTTACTAATTGTCTTCGTGCAAACGGTCATGCAATGCACCTAGGGCAGCATGAACAACGGACTGTGTGGCGACATCAATCTTCGGAACCAGATTTGACCGGTCCAAACTATGAGGCATTGCCCATTAGGAACAGAATGTTGGATGACAACCTCAGCAGGGAGGCCAAATCATACGCGCTTCATGGAGAAGCTATCCTCAAAGGGACGTCACGCGGAGGCACATGTTGTCCACATTAGTATCAATTTATATCTTCATTGCTGACTGCGCAAGACCTCACATGATGGTATTTCAGAAAGCGGGGTATAACGAGTTGCTTGGCCAGCGGTGTTCGTCTTCTGGAATATTACCGACAGTGGCGCCATGACCCCTTGGATGGTCGAAGGCAGACGGAGATGATAGATCCGATAAGAAGTCATCACAGAGTATGCATGCATACACAGCCGGTCAACGTCCTTGCTTAGTCTGAAAGGCCGCAGTAGGATGGGGAAATTCAAGAATGTAAGTCGGTCTCGATTGCAGGGCGGAGGGCAGGAACGGAACGAAGGCCTACAATTTCGTGCATCATGCAAGTTTACCATGTATCAAGGTACACGCACCGAGTCTCCCTTAATTTTTCGATTATCCGTCACTGAACTTACGGGTGTGCGTGACGTGCAATTGTCGTCGACAGGTCGCCACTTCATGTTTATAATTCCGCAAAACTTTCTCAAGGACTGTCCACGCGGTCGAAGGGTAAAAAAGGCTGCTGTTTTGTGCGTCACCTAAAAAGCGATATTGTACAAACCGCACATCCTATTGGCAACCAATACACAACGTTTGAAACTAGAACTCAAGTTCGAGGGTCACACTCTTTGCGATCGTGCCAGTGTAAGAGTCGAAGATCTAAGCACGATGTCAGTATGTTATGCCGGGCTTAGCTGAAGGATCTGCACTTACACCCAAGGCTTCAAATTCTACAGTGACTAGTAAATCACAGCAGTGAATTCAATGATGAATGAACTCACTGAAGTTGATAGGCCATTGATTGGGTTGATTTTGCCTGAATACTGAAAGCCCCCGAATCTCTCGAGGGGTATTCCACTTGAAATACCGTTAGCTGTATACTGACAAGAGCGCTATACCAAGTCGATGCCTACCCCCGCGTTTTCGTCCGACTTGAAAACTACTTCAATTTTCCCGTCAACAATTCCGCCGTATTGGTTCATCTTGTACAGCTGGAAGGTGTCATTGTATTTAGCAACATGGGTGAACACTTCATGCCCATTGTTCTTGAACATCTGCATTGCCTGCTCGTAGTCGATCGTTGCTGAGGATCGCAGAATCATTGCCTGTCATTACGATGTCGAGGAACTTAATGCGCACCGGTCCACGTATCTCCATCCTTTGTACTGTGGTTCGGGGTGTGCGTGGTGGGGATCGCGAGGCCTGATCCGATTTGGAGTTTGAAGTTTTCGTAGCCTGGGTACAACGTCGAGTTTACTTGCCCTCTGTGTTTGAAAAGAATATAGAACGCCCCGCCCCCGTTCACAAAATTGTCGGAGTCTGGGACTTGGTTTGTAGTGAAGATGTAGCACTGGCACGCCCAATCCAGGGTGATGTAATGTGATTGGTCCGAGTTATAGATACGTTCACCAGAGAACAGCGAGACATCTTGACTGAGAAATAGGAGTGTGAGTGGAACTAAGAATGACGGGCATGGAGGAGCAACTCACACACTCCAAAAGGACGTCCCGATGGGGGGCTCTAGGTTGATGCTGTATTTCGGCATCTCGACCGTCTGAGAATCGTCGTGGGCGCTGGTTGACATGGTTGGGGCTTGCGGTGAAGTAAGGAATAGAACACATTTGACGAGAATTTATACCACGCGATGAGATGATAAACATCCGATCAGCGATGTGGAATTAGAAACAAGACATAAAGGTCGTTTTAGGCAACGTTTGCCTTCGCTTCTTCGTCGGTACCCACCAAGCTTCGTCCCTTCATTGTTGACATTGGCGAAGCTGGAACGTTCTGACTTGATCCACAATACTTCAAAAGTTCCATGGGCAATGCCGGATGGGCACGCCAGCGTTCGCTTCCAAAGGATAATTAGGGGTGCCAGACCAAGGGCCGCCGTGCTTCAACAGGTATAGAGACTTCGATCTTCCGATAACATCTTGTCATCGTTTGCTCATGGACCATAGCGAAGGGTGTACCTGATTGTATTTGTTCAATTCCCGGTAAACAGTGGTCTATAGGCAAAGTGACAAAGCAAACAGGGGAACCCACAGGAGTCAGTACGTACTTGTTTATATATTTATATTTCTAATAATGCCTGAAAATTGGAGTTAAAAAGTTTCGCTTGAGGGTGTCATTCTTTGTTATCGTTTCGATGTAAGAGCCAAATATCTGAGAATTATATTAGCATCTGCATCGCCGAAAGTGATGGAAACTCAAGACTCACGCCTAGAGCTTTAAAATCTGTATTAGGGTCATATATAGTGAGTGGCACGTTGAATTATCAGATGAATAAACTGACTGAAACTTAGAGGCCATTGATCGGATTGGTTTTGTCTGAACACTGACAGGAACCGGATTTCTCGGGGGCTGTTCCACTGAGGATGTTCATCTTATACAACTGGAATGTGTCGTTGTACTTTGCAACATGGGTGAACGTCTCGTTTCCATCGTTCTTGAGCTTGAACATTTGCATTGACTGCTCGTAGTCGATGGTCGCTTGCAGATTTACGCGGATTCAGCATTCAATATTGTGCCGAAGAATCCAATAGTACTAACCAGTCCAGTAATCTCCGTTCTTTGTGCTATGATTAGGGGTGTGGGTAGTTGGGGTCGCAGGCCCTGATCCAATTCGTAAGTTAAAGTTCTCGTAGCCCGGATAGAGGGTCGAATTGACTTGACCTCTGTGTTTGAACAAGATATAGAACGCCCCTCCCCCGCTCACGAAATTGCTCGAGTCAGGAGTCTGGTTCGCCGTAAATATGTAGCCCTTGCATGCCCAGTCTAAAATGATGTAATGCGAGCGATTCAAATTGTAGATT
The DNA here is from genome assembly GCA_012980535.1 of Pleurotus pulmonarius. Classification (NCBI taxonomy): domain Eukaryota; kingdom Fungi; phylum Basidiomycota; class Agaricomycetes; order Agaricales; family Pleurotaceae; genus Pleurotus; species Pleurotus pulmonarius. The sequence goes on along the minus strand of SJKF01000011.1, from coordinate 1,498,464 downwards.
CGCTCGCCAGAGCAGAGTAGGACATCCTGACTGAGAAGTGGGATAGTAAGGATACGCAAAAGGTCGAGCATGAGGGAAACACGTCAAACGCTCCAGAAGGACGTTCCGACGGGAGGCTCTAGCTGAAGGTTATATCTGGGCAGCCCGACGGCCGTTTCCTGTATAGTTTGCTCCTCGTTAGTATTGCCGGACTTGGTTCCAGGAAATAGTGTTGTGATTTGCGAAGCACTCACGGAGACGAGACGTTTATATCAACCTTCGGATGCCTACGCTTCTGTATCACAGAACTCACGAGCACATGTCTATCAAAGTAGTTCAACTCGGCGCGCTTGCTCACTTCTTGTTCGCTCTCCCACGTGTATGTCGAGATAGTAGCAAGCTATAATTGTACAATTGTACTCTAAGCCTCAAATCACAGTATTACAAGATCATGAATGCAAGATGGGTGCGCACTAGCGAAGATTCTTCAGATGTAAAACATGCTGTCCCGCAGCGATGGATGCACCTAGGGACCAAACACCAGGCATCATTAGTTTACCCAGTGGCGATGTGGTGGCGAAATGAGAGCCCAACGTACCCCTTCTCCCCATTTTATCCTCGCTTCGTTGAAGATCCGTGCGCGTTCGGCGTCCTTATCTGCCTTCTTGCCGCTGACAGACGTCTTGTCGTCGGACAGGAAGTCGTTGATATAGCACCTGCCCCGTTCGCAGGCCAAGTCGGCATAATACGCAGGGGGGATAAGGCTGACTGCCTTCGTCGCGCGGGCATAGAGATAGCTAAAGTTATGCGCTCCTTGCTGAATTTCGTCCGCGCCAAAGTTGTTCTCGTCGTAAATGACTACGTAGTGCGTAGGTCGGACCTGGCCTTGAAGACCGTTGTGAGCTTGGAGGTAGAAGTCAAAGTCGAAGCTAGGAAGGCATAGTGAGCTCAGGGACCCAGGGAGATGATATGGACGAATGCCTACATCGATGTTATGCCTCTGTCGACGACAGTACCAGGCTTGGTGTTCCCATTCCTGACAGCATTTGCTGAGTCGGTGGGGTAGAATCTGGCATGGTGACGCTTTCCACAGATGATGATTGATAGCTTGGGTTTATATTCTTTCGCCCGGCCGGAAGTGTTCATCTTCCTAAATGCCTCGAATATTTGCGAGAGTTCTTCTTCGAGGACAGTGTCGTATTGACCCTACGACGGGGTAAGCTGTTCCGCAAGGGCAGAATATGCGAGGAATAACAAACCTCTGAGACGCCGTCACGGAACACCAGTATACGGTCAGGCAGTGACTTGTTCTTGGCCTCGTACACTAACAGCCGCTCTACGAGCATGTCGCGAAGTTCATCGAGCATCTGTGGAACACGTCTCATCAACATGATTGGTAAGAACCACACATTGTTGGCACGCATACCTCTTTCTTGCTTTGTTGGATGCGCAAACTCGCGGGGAATTGGACAAACGAGGCGTCGACGCTGGCAACGACCGCAGCAATTGAAGGTGTCCCCTCAATGCTGCCAGGCCCGGGATGGGTCACATCGATGCCTACCAGCATCGTCTTCGTCTTCGTTAACCACTGCATTGCATTGGCGTCCAAAAGGTGGTTGTGCCCACCGAGCTTCGTGTTGACTTTCAACGCGACATTTGAGAAATACTGGTCCTGCTTCTTTGGGTCCGGCGGAAGGGCCTTGCCCGTCTGCATATGCAGAGTGTGGATGCCAAACTCCACGTCTCCCAATCGCTTGATGCCCGGGTAGATGAAATTATCACGGTTTGAGAGCAGGACGAGGATGAAGCTGGGTTTCTTGAACTTGGCGAGCTCCTGTTTGATACGTTGACGGATAATATCGATCGCGTGGGCCCGCGAAGGGTCGTTCATCACTGGTGGGAGCTGGTCGGTGACCAAGAGGTTCGGAAGCTGTGAAGGTACGGCCATCCCGCTTTTCGCCAACTTCTTTGAGAACCCTTGCACAAGCCCCTGCAACGACGGATCCGTCGGTCCTGAGAACGGCGACCGCCCATCCCTCACCACCAAAACCCACCAGCTATCCACCCTTGCAGGCTTATGGAACTGTACGTCCAGTATATTCCAGCTGCCCTCCCGCGCCTGCGTCCTTCCCACTTTGTATGAGAGGTTGGGTGGGAGGAGCTCGCGCGCGTCAATCACCGTCATATCATTGGAGATGTCGATGCCGAAGCCGTTGATGTGTGGGGGGTACGTAGCGGGCGTCAGCCCGAGCTTGGGGAAGCCGTTCTGAATGATTGCTTCGGCGTTAACGGCGGGCGGGTTGCATGCGACGCGGATCATCTCGCGCGTTTCGTTGTCGTTCAACTTCTGGAGGTAGGGGACATCGGGCGCGATGACGCAGAGTTCTGCTGGCACGAAATTCGGCCGCTTCGCACCGATGTCGATGCAGGGAAGGTCGTCGGGGTGCTGAAGAGTGATGTTGTACTCTAAGAGGGCATGAGTCCCGAATTCGACGTTGAAAGAAAGAGGAATATAACAAACTTCGCTTGAAGTATTGTTCGACAGAAACTCGTCCGCCCAATTCATCACAATCGAACATTTCTTTACGGGCAGACTTGTTCCCTATCGCCTTCAGTGGCTTCCGTTGCTTGTATCCAAGATGCGAAGTGGTGACCTTGATGCCCTTCGCGAACGCCCTTGGTAGCGTAGGAAGCCCACCACCGCGGCTTCTAGCATTGAGCAACTTCTGCGCCATATTTCCGGGTGTATAGAACGCTGTCATGCAGACATTCCTTTCATGAAATGAGCAAGCTACAGGAGACACAAATACGAACAATGAGGAGTGCACGCTTACACGTTGATCATAAGCCCACTGACGGTGGGTCGGACGGAGGTGAAGAAACCCCTCCATGCGTCGACACCCGGGCCAAGGCCGAAGCTCTCTCCTGGCCCAGTGGGTGGGAAGAAGTGGCGGTTTCGCCCAACGCGGATGGCGTTCTGAGATGCATGTCGCTGAACAACGAGGTTGAGCGCCGCGACAAGAGGAAGGGGATCGTAATTTCGCGCATCCGGCGCACCCTGCGAGTGCCTGAAAGGTATGTTAGACTAGGATAGTAAATCGGAGAGATGCGTGACGAACTTTGCAAGCATGCTCGGGTCGAGCGTCTGGGTGTGCTTGATAGTCACTTTATACGTCTTCGCTTTGGGGCCTGGGACGGTTTGCCCAGCCTCCAAGAACGGGATCTGCATCTCGAGAGGCTGCGGAAGCTCTCTGGCTGAAACAAGCCGGGCACTGTGATCGTGCGCGATGTGGCCAACAAATGGTTGACATTGAGGACTGTCTTCTATAAGCTGGAATATCCGCTCCTTCAGACGGTTGATATCTGTTTTGGGGGTGATATCGACTTGGTAATCATATACTGGCCCTTTGGGAAGCTTGACAGCGAAGAAATTGGCGCGGAGGGTGATGGGCTTCCCCGCCTTGCCGTATCCTGGTCGTAGCGGGCGTTTGAAGTCCTTTTTGCCCAAATTCAATGATGAGAACGATGCGACGAGTTTGTCTTCGAGTGCACTGAGATTCGGGTCTGTTCGAGCGGCGACGTTGGCGTTGAAGATGACAGGGCCGCCACCGAATCCGCCTCTTGATCCCCCACCTGGTCCTCCTCGAAATCCGCTGCCACCTGGACTTCCGCGAAATCCACCTCCACCTCCCCGGAACCCAGGCGATCCCCTTCCAGGCGATCCAGGGTCTCTATCGCTGCCGCTCATCGGCGAGCCTCCTCTTCCTCCGCCTCGTCCTCTGCCACCGCCTCTTCCACCACCCCTGCCTCCGCCACGATCCTGGCCTCGGGAGCTCATCTTCGTATTGACGTGTTTTGAAGCTGGTTGTCCTGTAAGAGTCTGTGGGAGCCACAATGATGCAGACGCAGGTGCAGTCTCTATTTATCCCATTGTGTCTAACGCAATTTCCAAGGCGCTTCCGGGGGTTTGTCTTCGATTTCGGAGGCAGTACGGTGCGTATTCCCATTCTAGACTCTAGAGCACCACCGTCCGCGATTCACCTTGAGTCAATCGCTGATGCATGAGCTAATCCGTCTGCTACTGGGTTGTAGATGTGCCACACGAGGCTGACTGCGCCCCTCCTGGCTGCTGCGTATAGGCGTTGATTGGTTCGAACATGCAGCATGTATGCCACATTGTTTGATTATACGACCGTTCGAGTAAAGAAAGTGATGCTAGGAAGCCGATCACAAAGGTGCTGTGTCTGATGCGATTACTATCTCCGTTCGGATTACCCTCCTAGCCATCTCCTCTTCGACGATTCATCCAGAACTTAGTGAACTTAGTGGGCTCAGCGGCATAGGGGAATGTGCGAAACAAGCGATGTCTCAGGGAAGCTAGCAAAGAGAAGGAACTTGGAGGTGGACATAGAAATGAGGTCAAGATAAATGGTACGTGCACGCCAATCTTTTCGAAATCTTCGGAAGCTCTGTGTTGTCCCCCTGCACGGTAGAAGTCAAACCCGCTGCTCCTCACTGCGCAGCGGGATGGGCTGGGAGTTAGAAACTCGGTACCTTGATGAGGGGACGCACTGTTTTCAATTTGATTCTTCACTCTGTGTGGCATTGGCATTTTTGGCAGTGACTCTTAGATACGATCACTGTGCAGGCACCAAACATACGATTCTGCCGTACGGGCTGCCCACATGTATCAAAATATTCTTTTAATGGCTCTAGTCTTCCTCGCGAACTTAGTGAACCTAACCACTAATATATCCCTAGCAGGTCAGTATACTTGAGGACGAACCACAACTTTATGATAGCGTAGCGTGCTCAAGACATGACGAATCCGTTGCTCAATGCACGACCGCAGTCATATCAGTCAACTTCTAAATTGCAGCGTGTAGGTTAAGTTGACCTAGTTCAGGTGCTTTTGGTCTTCGGAAAGATACACTGAACCATCTATGAATGAGATAGAAGAGACTGCGCAACCTCTATTGATAACCTTGATGCTACTTTATAGGACCATGCCATTGTGAAATTTCTCTTCTTCCTCCTTCACGCTTCTAGCTAAGCACTGCGCACAGAAGCACACTTTTAACGCAGTATGTCGATGGTTCTTAAATCACAAAGCCCATTAGTATCATAATCGTCCTGAAATAATGTAGGCGCTTCCCCATTAGGCCTCTTCCTGCAACTATGATGTCCAGCATTGACGTTGTAGTGAGAACCATTTTATTCAAACCCTCGCGAGTCTGTATATGAATCGGCGTCTCAGTGGGGAATGCGATGTACACTCAATGTACACCATCATCTTAATTCTTAATTCTTTCGATGTAATTATTTGATAAGCCAAGAGAGCTTGAGGACGCCTTGGGCAGTTAGCGCGTATCATATAACAGCTCTATAGCACTACAACAGGAAAATTACACCAAAATCAAATCAAACGAGGTGTCCTTATATTAATTCTAAGCGTTTAAACCCAACTAATCAAATCCGATCGAACCCTCGACCGATTATTCACCCAGCAATCGCTCAATCGACGAGCGTCATGAGCATAACGCCAGCTAGCAAGCTGCCGAGCGCGACGGCCTGGCGGCGCACGCCGCCGACGCCCATGTGCATGTGGGGGTCGTTGACGAAGTCCGCTGCGAGCATCTCGACGCACGCGGCGTAGATGAGCATGCCGGCGGATATGGCGGACATGATGCCCTGCGTGAGCCGGAGGTGCACTGAACGCCACGACAGTGAGCGGACGGTGAGCTGCGGGGCTGTGTGTGAAAGGTAACTCACCGCCCTGTCCCCCTCCTAATGAAAGCAGCCCTATCAGTATCCCGGCGGGCGTGGTGACAGCGAAGAGCGCGGAGAGGGCTGGAGCGAGCAGCGAGCGCGCGTGCTTATTCTTTGGGGGAGGCAGACTTGCTATCCGGATCCCCAGGGAGAGCCCCTCGAACAGCTGGTGGAAGAATATCGCGGTGACCAAGGACGCTGTAACAGCACCGGTGACGGGTTATTCGAATTACAAATAAAATGACAACGAGAACACGCACTGAAGTCCGCTTTGGGGGTTATCGACAATGTTAGACCGATGACGAGCGAGTGGATCATGATCCCGAGTTGGAGGACCTGCCCATCGAGGTGGCAAGTGTCAGCGCCACACTATTCATGATCGGGTACGCCAGCACACTCACCAAGATCCCCACAACCTGTCTCCGCCGCCCCACAGCAGGCCGCGGCCGTTCAGCATCGCCGCCGAACGCGCCCCCCTCCACCTCCGCCTCGTCCAGGAACCCGAGGTCGTGGTGGTGGTGATGGTGCCCATGTCCAACATCTTCGCGATGCGCAGTAGAATGGCTGCGCCCCCGCTCGCTGTCCAAGTCGTGGTGATGGTGGTGCGCGAACTGATGCGGCGCAAATATACCTACCACCGATGCCCTCTTCTTACTCTTCGTCTTCACCCTCACTGTCGTCGTCCTCTCTGATCCCTCCCCCTCCCCCTCGCTGCCGCCGATGTTTCCACACTTCTTCCCCCGCCCACTTGCCGTGCGCTCCTTCCGCAAACTCCCACAGAACTCATCATGTGTGCAGCAACACCGGTGATGGTCTCTATCGCCCAGTATGCTGATATACCTGGGGTTCGTCGAGTGCACTAACGGTAGGTAGGGATTCGGCGACGACGGCTCGTGGAGGGAGGAGGATCTATATCGAGCGATGGGGATCCCCGTGCGCACGGGGGAACTCGAACGAGCTGGAGGTGGAGATGGTGATGAAACTGGAGGGGTAGCAAGGAGGAGAGGTGTCCGCTCGGACACCGGTGTTGATGCGGCATCGTCTTGGATGACAACGGCTAGTGGTGGTAGAGGAAGTGGGGGAGGAGGGGAGGGGGAAGCCGCTCGCGACGGAGATTCTGTCGGCGAAGAGGGAAGAGAAGGGTTGGCGTTTAGGCGATCGACGTATGAAGTGGATATATCTGCCGTCTTGTGTCAGATAAGACAATCTATGTGGGGGTGCGCTCACATTCGACAAGAAATATAGTTAATAGTGAGCCGAGTCTACAGCCGCGATTTGGGTCAGAGTTCGAAGCTGACGAGTAGTGGAGGATACTCACATTATCAGGCCCGTCCAGCGCGCCACGTCTGTTCCCTTTCTGACCTCTGGATCCTGGAGCGACGTGTAGGCGTCTTGCAGCAAATGGCAGAAGGCTGTTGCCAGTATGACGCCCGTGCCAAAGTGCTTGCCGATGAAGAAGACAATGTGGGGGATGCGCAAGAAGCGTACCTTGCGGGATACGCCTGGGAACGACACAGCTTGAATCCCACCGAATGATCAGCTTATAGACTGTAGAACGTGGTAGTAGCAACGTACCAATTAGAGAGACGACGAGAATGAGGATCATAGCGCTGACCCGCTTTGCAAGCATTTCGTTGGGAAGGACGTCGAGTGTGCGGTCATCGTGATTCGTCGGAAACAAGTCGTTCATTGGGCGATGATGGTGGGGTTCAACGAAAGGACGCCTTGAAAGCTTCGCCGTCGCAGGTCCCCCTCATGATTCCAACTGGCGAGTACCCTCACAGTTCGCAAGGAGCCAATCGGAGCGCAGAAATTGAGCCAAGCTGACTGGGGCAAGGTAAATACGTCAGTCTATAACGTCGAAGGGTCAATTGTGATACAACCTGGTTGTGGACTTGCAGCTTATTGAAGGGGAAGTTGGAGAAATTACAACAGAGACACACGATGCATTACAAGAGCGGCAGGCGATTGAGGCAGCACAAGTATACGACACGACAAATCAAAGAGTCTTAGCACAAAACACAAGTCCAAAGCATGACAAAATTATAGCACAACGAAAGCAAAAGCAAGTTTTGAAACGAAATAAAGTGCGGGTGTGGGATGAAAAGCGAAGTATGGACTATAAACTACAGATGGGAAGGAGATGAGATAAAATATGGGAAGCTTCTGGAGACGATGAATTAGCTTTCATTCGTAGAGAGGAGATTCAGGGGGGACTAACCGTTGTGATGAACTCAATCACTTATATATATACGATGATCAGAATCATCACTTGCGCGAGCTGCGCTTCGCAGGGCGGGGCTTCTTAGCCCTCGTTTGCTTCACTTTCTTCTTTGGGGACGCCTCTGCAGCGCCATCGTCTTCGTCTTCATCCGCATCCTCTCGGGCTCTGCGCTTCGTGGCTCTCCTGGCAGGCTCTGCAGGGAGTCTGGAAGATGATGCAACAGGGGGTTCTTCGGCAGCGTTGGCGCGGGATCCCATATGGCGGGTGGAGCGACGGAGGGGAACACCGTCAGCGGTATGAATGGTTGTAGAGCCAGTGGCCGGAGCCTGGGCGGATGCCCGCGGGACTTTAGGCGGCGAATGTGGTGGGGGTGGTGGGGGAGGGGCTGTGGATGAAGGGGGTGCACCCCATTCACTCGCCCAAAAGACTTCGGGGTGGGATTTTCCGCTGAAGGCGTCAGCGCGCCTGAGAGGGCGCACAACGGGAGGAATCCGAGGGGTTTGAGGGACATTGCTGGCCTGTGCTTGGGGTGCATCAGACCCAGTGGATGGGGGGGCAGCGACATCGGCGGCTGCGTGAGCGACTTCAGAGCGAGGACCAGCGCGTCCAACATTTACCACAGACGGCCCCGCCGTGTCTTCGTCGTCGCGTTGTTCTATAGCCCATGCTTTCCCCTTGCCCTTCACCATCGTGGATCCAGCAGGGTAGTCATCACTTGAAGGGCCGAATGCACTCAGTGATTGCTCCACTGCCTCCGCGTCTTCGTCTTCGTTCGCGCCCTCCGCATCGGCAGAGGGTGCATCCGTTCCTTGAGCAGGAGCCTTGGCTTTCCCTTTCCCTTTCGCACTAGTCCAGTGATGAGTATTCTGAGATGGGCCGGGGAAGAATGTGGTGGGGAAGGCTCGGGGTAGCCCATTTCCATCTAAGTAGGCGTCGGAGGTAGCGCGCGAGGCATTGGGGGAGGGCGGAACGCTGTGAGAGATTTGTTGACCAGTAATCAGAGCATTCTGGCCGTCGTTGTCGTCAGTCTGCGAAGCGGCCGAATGGAGTACCACTTGTAGGTCCCTGGTGGATCACGACGCGTTAGGGAACATACGAGAGCGAGAAACACCAGAAGAAGTACTTACGCGGAAGACGAGCTGAGATTCCGGAGGATGCGCCGACTAGATATCGTTGAGCCACCAGCCTTGCCACAATTCAAGGAGAGTGAACTCACCGAGCATCCTCGAAATTTTCGATGGAAATTGGAAGGTGAGCAGCGACATCGCTCGTGAAAGCGAGCATGCGGGAATCCGCTTCGCCACCGAACTCAGCCCGGAGAGTAGTCGAAAGCCGAACAAGGTCATCGAAAGCGGAGAGTATTTGCGCCTGCAGCGCAGATAGTGCTGCAGAACGCTCTGCCACATCATTAGACGATGAAGAGGAACTAGAAGGTTGGTTGGTAGTAGAGTCCATAGCTGGATGAGATGCGGATGACGCGACTGAGTGGCAGTGGGTGAACTTATGGTAGATGGTAGAAGTCAAGAGCAAGAGGCGTCGGAGTCAGTTGTTGGGAGTTGTTGTTTAGAAATTGGAATTAGACCATTGTTCGATTCTTATAGGAATTCGGTGCCCGTGATTTGATTACCAGTGCGACAACAACGTGTCGACGATTCGCCCAGAGTGCTGTGCCGACCACCTTCTTTCGGATTAAACTGGTAGCTTTGGCGGACCCTGGTCTTGCTTTGGCCGAGTGGTACTGATGCGCTTCACGAGTAGTTATCTGTGCGGCCGTGGGGCTACATCATTGACCGCGAGCTCTTCACCAGCGAATTTCTCCTAGTTCTGAGACCCCGTTCACGACCCGCTAGACGACAACAATAGTTGTCTTGCAAGGAGCAGGACAGGGACAATAGGTGGAGTGATGCGTATAATTGCCTTTTTTAGCATGTATACACAATAGGCCGACGTTGTTGATCCAGATGGATCCAGTGAGGCCACCCACGACCCTGAAGTTGACAAATGCTGTTGTCAACGAAATTGGGCACATGCCGGATTAGGGCAGATTCCAGTGGCCATCGTCCATGCTTTGTTCACCTCCAGCGGAGCATATCGCAGAGCAAGGTGATGCGTCGCCAGATGCCATTAGATGTGGCATGTGCGCATTGCCTAGAGTCAAAGAAACGGCGGACAAAAACCTAAGACATCGTCAAAGCAGACGATCTACCCAGCGCACCTAGACTGCCTGAATCGGACAAGTTATGCACATCATGTGCTGAGCACTAGTGATGGCAGTGGTCGCGGTCAGGAACTCTACATCTCAGCGTTCTCAATGGTCAAGGCGGGAGAGCGCGAAGAGCGCAGTTTGTCACATGATCAACAAGCAAGCAGGCCCACGTGCCACGCGTTTCACTCGGCTCATTTTGAATTTGCACTCGCGACTCCTACCACTTCTACCCTAACTCCCAAATCAACTCGAATTCCCGTGCACAATAACTCAAACATGGGAGAAGAAGGCGAAGACGTCAAGCCGAAGTTGAATATCCAGGTCGTACATGGCGGCGTCCGTCAGTGCCCACACGCCTCGGTCGCCATTTGAGATAGGGTTAACTAATACGGTGTTTTGGAACAGAAATCACGATCAAGGTGAAGGCGAACACGCCTTTCAAAAAGATATTTGAAGCTGCAGAGGTGCGTCGAAGATCACTTACACTGCGACCAACGCGTCAACCTGGGCTTTGTGTAGAACCGGTTTAGCAAAGACCCTGGTGAGGCGAGCAGTCCCTTTCATGCCCCAAGATACTTACTATAGGTATCTCTAGGGACGTTTAAATTCACATACGACGGACAGCGCATCCAGCCAGATGAATCGCCCGCATCGGTGAGTAGCTACAGCCCGTCATCCATTGATCGTTGGATTCTGAAAGGCATTCAGCTGGGGATGGAGGATGGGGATCAGATTGACGCGAATCTTGAACAAGTAAGTTCTCCTCCCACTTTCCTTCCCCATCCATTCACTCCATATCTAGCTCGGGGGATCTTTCGGTTCATGCTCATGAGCCGCATAGCGGCCCCGTCCCCGCACATTATTGTATACTAGACATATCGTCTTAACCTGGACATCGATATATTATTACGCTGTCACACTAAACTCTCTTCAAGCGCCTCGAGGAATTTGGGCCGATAGACAGTAAGCCCCGAAGTTAACGCATATTGTCTGTATTACATTTGTGACAACTAAATCATGTACAACCATCAAGCAATGCAGAGAATCTAGGCCAGCACCAGCTCCACGATACCGGTCTCGCCGGCATCCCACAGTTTAGCGAATTTCAAACCCGATTGCGTCCTAAATAGGATGAGTACATCGACATTGGATGCATGTACTGAATCTCACCCTAGGGAAATGAATTCGTCTACTGTTCGTTCCTTACTGTTCAAGAAGCCCATCATGTTGATATCTTGCTGATATGGCCGAATTCTCCCCATGCCGTAGTTTGGAAGGAGCGGCTCAGGTGCCTAACAGACGAATGTCAATGGGATTAGGAAACAAGCGTATAGACAAAGGAAGCGTACCTGGTCGATAAGCGGATTTTCTGATGCTATAACTCTGGCGACGTTTTGCAAAACGAATTCATCTACACCGGGTACGAGCGATTGTTGTCAATCAAACGGGGAATCACGCTGACAGGCCAAGACCGACGTACGGATTAAGACTCGACTGCTGGGCTTCATGGCTTTGCGGACATTCGATAAGATCTTGACGCATTCGGCATCAGGCCAATCGTGCCTGCGATGAATGATCACTCGTTGTGGTAGCCTTCACTTAAGAACGAGCAACGTACAAAATATGACGAATCTGCATGATGTGATTTAGTATCGATTCATCTTAGGAATGAACGGCATGTGCGTACGTAGTAGAAGTCGCAACCAGCTACCGGGACTTGTGTAAAGAAGTCTAGAGGGGCAAACGCCACTCGATTGTTCTGCACAGCGGAAGGATCCTCTTGCGCCCAGAACTAAAGAGGTCGCCATCAACTAGACCGTACGAGAAGGGGTAAAGGAGTGATCGCACGTCTTTCGCCTGTTCGACAACGTGGGGCATGTCTTGTATAACCAACTTGAGTTGCGGGAATGTTTGAATAAGATCCATGGTAACATGTCCAGTGCTACCACCGACGTCACAAATGATTGTGCCGTTAGGGAAGCTACCCCAAGGGTAGACTAGTGACCGAGTTAATATGGATAGAGCCTGAGGTTAAGTGGAGGGAGAAAGTACCCTTGCGAAGCATACGCTTGCCGTTGACTTCCCCCAGGCCTTTCATTGCTCCTGCAAAGCGCTGTTAGTAGCTTGAGTACAGCCGTCAAAGATCATATTAGTGCTGGGACTTACGTCGGCTCTCTTTTGGCCTTCAGGCTGAGGTGGCAGGGTTGGTCGATGAGATAGCCTACACCGCGAGATAAGGGAGATGGCTCACGCTGGCATAGTGGTCGAAGACGGTACATCCCTGCATCCGATAGAAAGGGGATGCTTCGACGGCGTATGAGGGCCCCGATACGGGATCAGTAAGGGCTTCGTTTAGGTAGGCGGTGGACTTCATCCCTTCGTCAGTTCTACGCCATTTCAATCACAAGGGAGCCGAGCAGGAAAGTCCACGACCTACAAATGACCGACGTAACTCCATATCGGATCCTTGGCCAGTAGCTTGATCGACAGACGATTGTTTGCAAATACATTGGGTTGCACTGTAGAAACATGTATGAGGGGAGAGAATAATAATGCCACAAGATCAAAACATCGAACCTTCTTGGAAACAATGTCTCGTCGCTAATAAACGAAGAATTCGGCATAGCTTCCCAGAATCAAGTCCGGATTGCCTTGCGAGGACGTCGACATGTAAGCCTTCCGGTTTCTCAAGAAGGAGGTCCGCTATTTTTGCCTGGGTGACTACTTGCAAACAAGCAGGTTCTTTGAACTAGCGGCCGCTTGTCAATTCATATTTCTGCTAATCCGCTGAAATGCACGTACTCCGTAGGATCTCTGCAAGCCTTGCTCAGTAGGTCCGAGTGTGTATATGTTAACAACGTACATTGAACATCACATGGCCTGGACTTGCAACGGAGGTCGCAAGTTGACCACAGGCAGCCTCGATTATCCTGACAGCCTTCACTAATTCCTCACTCTGTTCTTCTGGAGTATCGAACGGACCAGGCTCCGTGGAGTCTAAGGATGGTACAGCTTTGCCAACAGCGTCATATTCGCTGAGGACGGTGGTTACAGCGGACGAAATGAGCTGTACGAGGGTTGTAAGGTGGGCAGCATCGCCCCTGCGTGTTTGTAGAGTTGGCATGGTCGGATTTCGAGGGGAGAACGTAGTCTCCTTCCGCTTTCGCGATGGTTATATATTACGATATCCGTTTGTGGGTGAAGGCCATTGACAGGTTGTTTCCAATGGATATATCACCGCGGGTGGTGAAGTGTGATAGGAGGAAACCCCATCCCGCGCCATGCGGGGTGAAGGGGCAGATCCAAGATATCTGGAGGTACAATGCATCATTATCGGATTTGTAGCAGTGATTTCCGAACTAGCGACATCTCATCCACAAGAAACCCCGTCACCTAGTAGATCGACCCCGGGTACAACCAAGCCTCCTGCGGCGGTTCGTGGATGGAAGGACAACTCTCCCGAAGATATCAAGCAAGGTAGCGAGTTATCTTATAGAAGAACCTAGGAAGGACGCAACGTTCAACGAGTCCAGGGAAGTTGACTTGGAACTAACTTGGAACTAAGAAATTTCGACTGAGGGACTCAGGGAGGCCCAGTTGCACGTGATCACCCTCCGATCATGATCGTCACGGTCCGTCACGGTCCGCCACTGTCGTCGCCACTCCTCAACGTTCAACTCTGCCGCATTTCTCTTTACGCGAGGCGATTCATGTATTAGACCGATACAAGCTCAAACGATGATTGAACATCGTAGCTACCAGAAGCAGCTTTGGGGATGGCTCAGCTACGCGTTTGCGAGGTACGCAGTGACACGCACTCGTCTTTCCGTTTCTCATGGTCATTTATCCAGCGAAGTTTTTGTGATAGTTTCCCTTACCCTTTTTTTGCCAATTTGTCTCGAGCAATTCGCGCGCGACAACGGATATCAGCTACCTGCCAAGACGGAACGGTGTTTAGAGTCGACGAGATGCGTTGTGCGGATAGGTTGGATGTGGATCGACACCGCAAGCTTTAGGTGAGTGACCGAGACCACGGATACATCCCGCTGATTCTTTTGAAGCCTATATGTGAACTCAATCTCGGTCGCGCTGCAGGCGTTGACGGTAATCTCCATGGGCGGCATTGCTGATCATCGTGAGTTGTATAGGAGGGCTCGATTTTGAGTTACTAACTCTTTCGTAGCACCTCACCGTAAACGATTACTTCTGTCGTTCGCCTTCATTGGCGCTGCGTCTGCCATCCTTTTCCTCCTTCTCCCTTCGTCTTCTTCCCTGTGGCTCCTCGCGGCACCCCTTGCTATGCTCGCCAATGTCGGCTTTGGTGCTTCAGTGGTTGCTATGAACGCGTACTTGCCTACCCTTGCCAGGGAATCTCCTGAGGTCCAAGCAAGACTGCACGACACTGATTCAACTGTTGACGAAGCCCCCTTACTACCATCTGACAATCAACCGAGCAGAAGCCGTACATACGACGAAGAGCTTTCCCGAGCAACATCCCGTATATCTTCGTTCGGAATAGCGCTTGGCTACGCCGCGGGGATCACGCTCCTCGTGATCGCGCTTTTCCCTGTGACCAAGCTTCGTGGTTCGACCTTTTCTCTTCGACTCTCTATCGGTCTGAGCGGTATCTGGTGGGCGTTGTTCTCGATCCCAGCTGCTCTGTGGCTCCCTGGTGCTACCGGCTTCGAACAGCCGTCGCAGAGTCCGTGGAACACACGTTCTGAGATCATTGGGTCATGGAAAAGGCTTGGTGGGATGCTTCACCCCCGCGAAATCAAACGTCTGAAAAATACATTCAAATATCTGGCCGCATGGTTTCTCCTTTCTGACGGGTTTACTACGATCACCTCCACCGCCATCCTCTTTGGCAAGACCAGTCTGCACATGAAGCCCAATGCCCTCATCATCGTTGGCGCCCTTACTCCTGCCTGCGGCATCGTCGGCTCCATAGTGTGGCCCATGCTGCAACGTAGAAACCTCTGGTCGAACCAGAAGATTCTGGTTGTATTGGTTATGATGGCATCTGCCATCCCGGCCTACGGATGTCTAGGCTTCTTGAGTGTCTTCGACGGAGATAGCCTTCGGTTCGGAGGGTTGACTACTCAGGGCGAGATGTTTGCTCTTGCAGTATATTTTGGTAAGCCTCGCCAACGATTTGAGAACGGCGAATCCAACTCAAAGCTGCCCTACAAGGCTTTGTTTACGGTGCATTCCAGGGATACGCTAGAGCTTTCTATGCTGAATTTCTGCCTTCTGGCGAGGAAGCTAGATGGTACGGCCTATACTCAATCACCGACAAGGTGAGGATACGGATACATAGAGTCTAACTCCTCCCTAACGTGACGCAGTCAAGTTCCTTTGTAGGGCCACTGATTGTCGGGATCATATCCGATGCTACGGGCAACATTCGATACGCATTCTTCTTCCTAGTAGCTATGATCTGGCTGGCGGTCCCTTTGCTGCTGAGTGTTGACGTCGAGGAAGGACGTCGCGATGCTAGGAAGTATCAATATGGGACCTCTCAGAGCATTGTTGACTCGACATAGTCTCTATGTATGGTAGCAACCGTTCCTGCAATTCATGCTCTCGGGAATTGTAGCTGATGTAGTGGTTACGGCGGCGTTCCATCTCCCCTCCCTCCCCTCAACTTAATTTAAATTCGCGCCTCTTCTGAGCCCATTCCTTCGCTTTCTGCCTCCTTAACTCCTTCAACGCTTCTTCATCCTTCGTAACACCATCCGGGATTTCAGTGGGTTCAGTTACGTTGGCTTGCTCACCACCACTTCCCTCGTCTTCATCCTCACTGTCGCCATAGCCAGTCAGACCACCAAGACCGCTTGGTTTCTGACTTGCAGGTTTAGCCTCCTGCTCACCGTCGTCTCGAGACTTCTCGATCTTGGCGCGACCTTTAATGACTTGCCAAGCAAGTTTCCACCGTCCGCGTAAGAAAGCAAAGCGCTTATCCCCTCCATGGTTGGCGAGAATCCGCATTTCAAGTTGTGCCGCGTTCGGAGACGTTACAATGTGCTTTGCAGTGCGGCGCATTAACTCCTTCTGTTCATCGTCCGGCTACAACGTATATTTAGTCAGTTCTTCATTACATAGCCGGCAGTCTGGATCAGTAGCGCACAAAGACCACCGCGACTCACCTCCTCGTCGCTTCCTCCCCAAGGATCTTCTTCTTCTGCGCGGCCGGTGGTTTCCAGCTCCTGTAAGGCCCTTAGACGGCTTTCCCTATCTCGATCCAAGATACGGCGCCTCTTATCCCTATTGTACGATTCAATCTCTTCCGGATCCAGGAAAAAGGTGTCTTCAGCGTCCGAGGGTAAATCAGACCACCCTGAGGGTGACACCGGGCGTGGACTAGACACTGCACCGCTTGGGCTCGGGAGAGACTCTAGTAAGAGACGTGCATCGTATCTAAATGCATCAGCATCAGCAATTGGCTTGTGCGGAGTAGCAGAGGCGAAATATGTAGAAAATATGACCTTAGCTAATATCAGTGGTTCCTTGGGTATCTGGCAAACTAGAGCAACTCCCCACACACGGCTTCACATGACTATCCCGCCTACTGGTGTCTACTGGTGAGGGATGTCGATAGAATCCACCTACCTGATAGTCGGAAGCGTATCCGTGCTTTCACTACGAATGTAGGAATCATCAGAGATGTTGAGGCTTCCCGTAGGTGCACTGGGCTTGGGCGGCGCTGCACCTTCGCCCCACCGAATAAGCCCGCTCCCAGCACCAGCATCAGTAACTTCGAGGGCGGCCGCTGCGATCTTGGCCTGGGAACCATGTATCAGATCGGCTTCGTACGCTTGTATGAACAACGCAGGGTCCGTCTCGTGGACAGGATCCTGACTGTCATGGGCTCCCTTATCATCTCTGCTCTTCTTGCTATGAAATTTGCGTTTTCTAGAGGACATCGTCAAGAAGGAACGTTGTTAAGCCAAGGAGCGCCAAAATTGTGTCGGAGCCGAATAGTTTAGTAGGAAGTACTTCTACAGCCTCCGCTTTCGATGTTGACACGGATTTTGGGAGCATGAGAACAGGACCAGAAAGCACATAAAGGAAGGCCAAAACACGGGGGGCGTAATGGTCGTGTCGACGGTCTGTGGCTCTTTGGCCGAGGTGACTCGCTGGTCGCCACACCTCCATCATCCTCCGCGAACAGAGAACAAAGCAGGGCGCACAAAGGAGATCATGATTTACACGCTGCAACTGAGCTTCCAGAAGCCGGGGCGGTGCCACTGACCGCGCCCTTATATTTTCCAGACCCTCAAACATTAGCCATCAACTCATACAGCCCATCACAATTCACGACAATTCACGATTCACCGATGCTTCCTCCCCTCAGGCTAACGTACATGCCTTTCATCTGCGTCGACAAGCTTGAGGAAGAGGACATATACGCAGAAATTACCTCGATAGTACTTTACACACATCTCTGGGCGCAAGGCATCTGCGACGAGAGATTCCATCTGCGAACTGGGAAAGGGACGAAGAAGAATCCCGCTCCTCCACCCCAGCCCTCCAACCACTTCTCGTTGTGGCTCATACTGGCTGGTCGGGAGGGTCATGCCGTAATGGTCGACATCGTCGCGGAGCAATCCACGGATCCAAACACCCCACCGAACGACGTGAAGAACCTCCATGGTCTCGTCCGTTTCAGCAGCAAGGACAGAAATACGGCGGAGCACGTTGGCTGCATATTCGAGGACATGGCCATTGTCAAGGGCCTCACGCCGCTCCACGTCCTCAACTTCATCCGCATAAGGGGTTTGCAGCATTATACGTTCACGCCATGTAACAAGGGTCGGCTGGGGTGTAGATATTGGCTTTATGTGCTCTACAGAGAGATGGAGTCAGCGAGTTTAGTGGCGCCTGGTGGGTGTAATACACTGAAGATGTACCTACTAAGGTTTTACAATCGGGCGGGAGGGCGGCAGCGGAAGAACACAAACGCGTGGGTGCGCGCTGCCGAACACGATTGGGACGACCTTCCAGCAGGGGAATTCTATGCGCCTAAGTGCAAGGTGAGCGATGTACTATGTACTCCACAGGGTGGTGAGCGCTGAATTCCGTGAGTACTAGATCGATATTTCCTACTGTCTGGAAGACATGGCCCCAGTTCAGCTCAACAATGGCCAGCGCGGAAAATGTCTGTTCGTTGATTAAGTTGTTTGTTTGTTGTATATGGATTGTTTCTTATTCTAGACTTACCTATGTATGTATTATGTACCCTTTGATATGCAGTACGTAGCGAGGAAAACTCTCAGGATTTGTACAAGTATCACAGTATATTATGGATTACCTACAATGCGAAACATTCAAGTTAGTGGAGACAGACTAGTGAGGAATTTCGGCTCCTTACTCGTATTATTGAATCTTGGTCTTCCTGTTGAACGGGTGAGGCCTTGAGGGGCCGCTAACTTAAGAAGGCGAAGCTCAGGAGGACCACCCTGAAATGGAAAGTCCACTCTTCTCTCCACTCCATTCCTCCATCCATCTCTCCATCGCTGCCAGGGGGGGTCTTGCAGCTAGCTATCGGAAAAATATGCCTTAAACTGATCAGACAAAATTAAGACTAGCATAACAGTAGTGATATGTACCATACATACGAAGTTTCCGCATAGGCAGCGTTCTCCAAATATATTATATATCTACATTCTACATAGCATGTATGAATACCTACCTACAGTTGCAAACTAGCTTGATTAAAGCCCCTGCATTGATTCCGGTGTAAGCCTGCGTCTCTGAGTCTAGATGGGGAGGCTAGCACCGAGTCGCCGAGTCACCCTGCGCTGCTCTTCATTGACACAAAGGAAGTTAGAACTAGGAAGGCGGGAAGATATAGAAGTTCAAGGCGGGTGGTCTAAAGGCTATACAGTTTCCGCTGAAGCACGCCTTTGTCCCCCGCCATGAGAAATACCAATGATACTGCGCACGGCGTTGAGGCGAATCAGACGATGACCGTACAGAGTAGGATGCGGCATTTCCCAGCGGAGTCAGAATGGACGGATGGAGTGGACGGAGCGGTGGACTTTCGAATCTAAGGTGTTTCTGAAGCTCAGCAGCATCAAGCGCCGGTCCATTTTGGGAGCCAAGCGCCTAATCGGTGGCAGTGCCACGCCACGTCCTCCGTACGCCAACCTCAACGTGTCACTGAGTGTCGCGTCTTTAACCGCTTCCATCATGGACTTTCTTCACTCGCAACTCGGGGCGCTGCAGCGCAACCTGGCCTTTGTTGCCACCGATTCAATCCCTTGGAAATTATACGTTCAGGCTTTCTCGTGGACCGTCGCGTTATTTGAGTCATATCTCATGTACGTTCAACATTTGACGGAACCGCCACTCGGACTGCATGTAACCGTTTTGCTGATGTCGATACAGACTGCGCCAATACCCACTATACTCGAAGACAGAACCTCCGGCAGCGCTAGCATCCTACTTTTCGAAGGACGAGTTCCTCAAATCGCAGAACTACGGCAAAGATAAAGCAAAGTTCTCGCTTTTCTCGGGGTTGTACAAACAATGCATCGATTCTGCGCTTCTTCAGTTCGGGTTCTACGCCTGGTCGTGGACGGCTGCCGGAAAAGTCACTTCATGGTTTGGCTATGGCCCGGATTATGAGGTACGTCTAGCGCCGAGTGGCTTGAATGAATTACTGACACGGGAAACCGCACGATAGATCACACAGTCCCTCATTTTCGCGTTCCTACTGTTCTTCATCTCCTCCATCCCCTCGCTCCCCCTCTCCGTGTACAGTACCTTTGTGCTCGAGGAGAAGCACGGGTTCAACAAGACCACACCAACCGTATTCATCACCGACCTCCTTAAGGGCTGGGCCATTGGTATCGTCTTGGGTGCCCCATTCCTTGCCCTGTTCCTCTATATCTTCGAATGGGCTGGAGACCGCTTTGTACCGTGGTTGATGGGCTTCATGTGCGCTCTCTCCCTTATCGGCGCACCTGCTATCTGCTAATATAACTCCATAGGATTTCCTTCCAGATGATTATGGTTGTCTTATACCCGACTGTCATCCAGCCGCTGTTCAACAAGCTGTCACCTTTAGCTGAGGGTGATTTGAGGACCAGGATCGAGGCGCTCGCCGGCAAGCTCAAGTTCCCTCTCAAGCACCTCTACGAAATCGATGGCTCGAAGCGCAGCTCTCACAGTAACGCATACTTCTTCGGCTTGCCTTGGGTACCTTTCTCCTTCTCACCCGCATATTCGCGCGCTGAATGACCCCCCACAGAGCAAGCACATCGTTATCTTCGACACGCTCATCCAGCAAAGCAAGCCCGAGGAAGTCGAAGCTGTCTTGGCACATGAACTGGGGCACTGGTACTTCCTGCACCCCACGAAGATGCTCGCCATCTCGCAACTCCACACCTTCGCCGTTCTGGCCACTTTCCCCGCTTTCATGCACGCGCCCCCCGTCCTCCGCGCCTTCGACTTCCCCAAAGCTGTCGCCGCCCAGCCGCCCACTATCGTAGCGTTCTTGTTGTTCCAGGTCTGTTTTCCTTTCTCTTGCCATGACTTACGAAATGCTGACTAAAATTACGTTCAGATGATCCTCACGCCCGTGGAGGCCGTCGTGAGCATCTGCCTCAACGCCGTAAGCAGGCACTTCGAGTGGCAAGCCGACCGCTTCGCATGCGAGCTCCAGGACCAACTCCAAGATCCCGGCATGAAGGACATGGGTGATCGTCTTGGACGCGCTCTCATCACCCTCCACGTCAAGAATCTGTCCACCGTATGGGTAGATTGGCTGTGAGCACTGGTATTAGCTTACTGTCGTTGCCAGAGCTAACTTTATTTGATGTAGATACTCGGCTTACCACCACTCGCATCCCACACTGACGGAGCGTTTGAAGGCGATGGAGACGTTCCAAGCCGCACGAGAGAAAAAGGCCTTGTAGGATATGTCTGTACGAATGGAATCTCTTTCGCGTGTCTTCCAAAAAGTAACATAGCGTTGCTACATAACATAAACCATATGACTAACTGAGTCCTGAAACATCCATTGTCCGCCAAATAGCAAACCGCCAACCCGCGAACCCCACACGGATACGCGGGGTGAGACAACTACGAGCCTGCTCGCTGAGTTATCTCTGGTAGCCCGTGATCAATCCCATTTTAACCCAGCGTCGCTCTCCGCCCCGTCGCCCCGTCCCGCGCCTGCAGGCGTCTCCGTGGGTTTCCAGTACCCCAAGCCCTGGGCTAAACGAGCGTACACATTGCATGCGATTCCGGTTATCAAAAGAATGAGGTACACGACTGGCACCAGCGGTGGTACGAGGAGGGCCATTAGGTCCTACAGTCAAACGGTTTACGTCGTCCGTCGTTAGGCAGGAGTCGTGAAAGCACTCACAGTCGGGTGATAAAAGTCTTCCTGCATCGCTATATAATGCAGCCCATTCTCTTCGCGCAAAGTCAGTCGAACCATCAGTCTGCGCGCCGTCCGTTTCTGTAAGAGCTGCAACGGATATAATATAAGCACAAGGGTTGCTCACCGCGACGGCGCAGGCTTGAACGGCGAAATAAATATATGGAATGTCTGCACGATGTCCAGCACTATCATCGACTGTTCTTGGTTATATGCTATGCCGCGTCAATCATTGAACTAAATCTCGAACTCAACATGTGCGCTTGAATCACTCACTGACTGACTGCACGTCAAGATCCAGCTTTGGCGACATGACGCGATACCATCTGCGTCAAATTACTCTCCATTGTCCCGTTATCCTCGCAGTCGTGAACGTGCTCACTGATATACACCGAGTACCGTGTCTCTCGACCCTGGCTTCGGTTTGACGGCGCACACTGGGTGGCTGAACCCTGCGTCGTGGGTGAGGTATCGGCGCACTGTCGCCTTCTGGATGTCGGGCGAGGGCGAGGTGGTCAAGTTCTTGACGACGTCGCAAATCTCTTGCTCAGGATTCTGCATCGTGGTGGTGGTGCAGCGGGACGATGTGAAGTGCCAGTGCGTGGTGGATGGTGGTGGTGACCTCATCTCCCCTGTTCCCCCCCTATTATCCTGTTCCCCCCTAGGGGTGTCCTGTGTTTCCACTGCCAGAAGTGTGTACATGCAACATTCTCTTCCGTATCCTCGCTTTCATCCTCAGAAGAAGATATAACACCAGGGGTCTTTCTTTCCGCCCACATGACCCAGATTCCAGGCCCTAATGATTCTGAAGACGGTACAACACCAAATGACTACCGTGTTCCGGTGGGAAGAAGCAAGAAAGATGTGGAAGAAATGGAAAAGTTAGCGCGTCGGCTTTGTAAAATGCGGACTCGGGGTCCGAGAGCAAGTAAAAGAGCGGACAATTCATTAGAGACCCTTGACTTACCGACCCACTCAAGAAAATCCATGAAGATTTAGCAGGATACACGATACCTCAGAATTTGGCAAAGGCACAACCGGAATCTGGGGCCACGGAGATGGAAGTGCGGTACATATCAGTGAAAGTAGAAAATCTGTTCATAGGTGTAGCCGCACATCGGTTTAGATTGATATGGTATCTCACGTGATTGCGCGGCGCGACGTCATGGGTGATATATCATAGACCTCTCGCTCCACTACCCATCTTTATAGATCATCAGGCGGCTTGTCGAAATCTATAAAGGCCACCCACGATGATGAATGCGCTCGAAAATCTTTTTCTCTCCCCCGCTACCCTCAAATGGCACTCCCAGTCTCAGCATGCGCTGCTACGATCGCGCAGGACGTCGTGGAGTATTTACGCGATTCCGTGCGCCTGGCTAAGGATGGCCGGATTTTCAAGGCCCTCAGTCCGTTGAGGACGTTTGATTTGGCATTGAATATCGTGTATATCGCGATTCAAGGAGTGATTATCATGATGTTTCAGCCGGTATGTTTTGCTTCTCATTGTTTGGAATTGTGCGGACGCGTTTTGTAATGACTATGGGGACACGGAGTGCGAGAAGGGGGCCGCGGGATGTGCGACATGGGTCTTTGAAGGAAACTTGAAGGGAATGAAAGTTGAACGCGTGCTCAACGCGTGGTATCACCTTTGCAGCCCTCGTCGAAATGCCGCAAGGCACTTGCGAAGCCGTATGGTCGCATTGCAGTCATAGGTGCCGGGCTAACGGGAATCTCGTCCGCTGCGTAAGTACTGATCACCATTTTGTGAGCTCCTGTCTGACTTGATTTGTGTTTATGTATATGCATCATGGATTACGGATCATTCAGCCATTGCGTTGCACACAACTTCGAAGTGGTTATCTACGAAGAGAACTCCCGAGACAAATTGGGCGGGATTTGGGCGCATGTGAACAGCACGTCGGGCCTGCAGCTCAATTCGATGCTCTACCGCTTTCACCCCGCGGTGTTGTGGAGGAAGGCGTTCCCACAGCAGAAGGATATTATTGAAGGTGAGTTCTCAGATTTCGAATCTGAATTAGAAAACTTACGCGTCGTTATATGACAGAGATCACTCGAGTCTGGAAAGAATACGGGTTGGAGAGCCGTACGAAGTTCGATGTAAGTAGATGCCTTGACTCAAGAGTGCAGTTACTGCAAACTCAACTCAATACTCATTGACGTGATTGTTAATTCATTAGACGGAGGTGACGTCTGTTCGTCGCGTCCATGAGGACGAGAAAACGACTTCGCAGCCAGAGTGGATCATCAATGGCGGCGAAGACGGCGTGTTCAATGCTGTGATCGTCACCGTGGGGACATGTGGCAAGCCGAAGTGGGTGAAGATTGAGGGTATGCCCGAGGACGTGGGCAAAGACGCGAAGAAGAATG
Organism: Pleurotus pulmonarius; assembly: GCA_012980535.1. Lineage (NCBI taxonomy): Eukaryota > Fungi > Basidiomycota > Agaricomycetes > Agaricales > Pleurotaceae > Pleurotus > Pleurotus pulmonarius. The sequence continues at coordinate 1,474,503 of SJKF01000011.1, read as the reverse complement.
AGAAAGACGAGGAGCATGAGGACGAATGTGCTGCTGGCCCTTTCTCGTACGCTACTGCCGTGAAGAAAGAGTACGAGGCCCCGCATCAAGACGACGGGAAGCCAGAGGATGACGAGGAATGTGCTGCTGGCCCTTTCTCGTACGCTGCCGCTGTGAAGCACGAACAGGAAGTAGCCGACCAACGCAACGAAGAGGATGATAGGAATAAGCCCAGCAGCAGCAGCAGGCCTATCGAAATAAAGCACATAAATCATAAGAAACATCGCAAGGAGACGTTTGCTCAGACGATTATCCATTCGTCTCAGCTTGACTCTATGCCTGGGTGGAAGCTGGAGGGAAAGAACGTCGTGGTGATTGGCAGCGGCGCAAGCGGTGTCGAAGCCGTCGAAACTGTGTTGGAACGAATTGAAGGAGGGAAGGGAGGGAATGTGTGGATGGTCGCCCGGTCGGATAAGTGGATTATTCCTCGGTGCGTGGTGCACACAAGTATTTTACTTATCTATGAAAGGCTAATAGCCCGATCTGTTGGATGCAGGAATATTATGATTGATACGGTGTTGGCGTGCCAGCCGTTCGGGAGGGAGATGCCACTGAGGTAAACTGCATTCGATATATTCGTTGTGTGCAGGCTGACGATGGACGGGCTAGTTTCCTCTGGGAGTTCTTCCTGACTCACTGGCACTACCGCGGCGTCAAGGACCTCGTTCCTGCTAACAAAGGGATATTCGAAGGGACTCCGGTACGCAACTGCTACCATCGCGCCGTTTATCGTGTTGTTCAACGGCGCTGCTCATTTTACTCGTTTTGCCCTATCATTACAGGTGGTCAATGACGAGTTCCTGGAACATGTACGCACAGGAAGGTGTGTCTACGTTCGGGGCGATCCAGTTCGGTGCACGAAAAATGCAGTTGTGGTGAATGAGCGTAAGCGGGGCACGAAACCCGGTGATGGTGGTAGAGAGATCGTGAGTTCTGTCCTTCACCCTCTCTAACGCATGCCCTTATACCGTGCTATTCTCCTAGTACCTCGATGCTGATGTTATCGTCCTCGCTACTGGCTTTGAGAAGCCGGATGTTAGTTTCTTGGACGATGGGCTGTTCCCGGATGGTTACGAAGTAGGTTGTGCTTTTACCCAAGCGGCCCCTGGGTTGTTTGGGTGGACGCTGATTTTGATCGCCGTCTGTGACAGCGCCCGGATCTGTACCTGCAGAACCTCTCGACTGAGGATTGGTCGATATTGATGACGAACTCGGCGTACCAGAGCGCTATTGGGACCGTGTAAGCCACTTCTTCGCGTTGTGACACATCATTGACGGGACTTTGCTACAGGGGCCACTTGTAAGCACATATTATTCGATGTTTGATGTCGCAGCACTAACAGCAACCTGGATTATCCGCCTGGATGGGCACAGCCACATCGGAATATGCATGTTTCTCTCCTAGTAATACTTCCTCAGTGTGCTAATCGAAAAGATTTCCAGACACGCGTATATTGTTGGTCCTTCTCATGGACGAGGGCGCGCGCCCCACCCCCAAGGACATGAAGCTCTGGGTGGATGTCGTGCGTTTCATCAAACGCGGCGCTTCTGGCGGCGCCTTTGGGTTCTTCACCTACGCTGAATTGAGTACGTTTCGTCCTCTCCAGCCCCTCCCTTCCCCCTCTCCCCCTTTATATGCTACATTTATCTGGTACACGGTACGCGAGCTGAACCTGGGTTGTTGTTTTTGTAGCTATCTGGTTACTGGGGTTCCACTTCTTGAGACCGGATAGGTTACGCTGGTGAGTGACGATTGTTGTTTTGGGTTAGAACTTTGAGGTGGGTGCTGATGGGATATTTCCCCGACATTAGGATTCTGTTCATTATGCAGGGGTGGGGTGTACATCCCAAGTAATCACATAGTATATGGACGTTGACCGAGTATGCGGTACGATGCAAAGGTAGGCGAACTGCGCGACAATCAGGTGGTCATGTACTGATACTTGGTCACAGACAGGTAAATATCAGAAAGACTACAAATACACTGTTTGCACGTATGGAAATTCGCAGCATCAAGAGCTTTTACTCCCTCGCAAGTACTGTAATCATCACAATGATCGTCGTGAGCTTGATGGCAAGACCTTCGCCCAAGACTGCGTACAGTGGAACACCCGGCGTCTGACGGCCATCATATATACAGCATACCAGCTGTGTTCAGCCTATTCATCATTGGAGCATCAACCTGTTCTTCATTCCCTGAGATCACGGTCTCCCGAAGGTCTAGCCAATTACGACAATGCTATGGTTGAGGGATGCTGTTACTGTGACTATTCGTGAATACTGGTGCCGCTCATGCCCTGCTGGCGTATATATTGCACGAGTCTCGCGAACGTCGGGCCCCCACAAATTGAGACGTTGTCACTTAGACTGCAACATGACAGTCATAGACCCCACTACCGTGTACGTAGGCCCTCGATGCGGATGACGTAGCCTCGCTAACACTCTCATAGTGCAGCTCCGCTCGTATGCACGTCCAAGATAGCGTGTGCACTGAACTGATACAGAGATACGTGGCCAGGTGCTCGCCTATATGCTCAACTATCTGCTATACGGCGCCTCCGTCGTGCAGTTCCGTGTGTATTTTTCCTTTGATGGAATACGTTCCTAACCTGCGAGCTGACGAGAAACTCGAATATGATTCTAGTTATTTACCTTATCCAGTACCCCAGAGATAGGCTGTCACTCAAGATGCTAGGTACGGCAGTCTTCCGCGTTAAATTTCAAACCTCTATACGTCGCGCTAATAACCACTAGTCTGGCTTGTGTTCGGACTGGAAACAGCCACGACTGCCGTGGTTGGAACCATCGGTTGGATGACCTTCGGCGAGGGATTCGGAGACCTAGCAAGCCTGAACCACTTGCCCTCCGGTTGGGCACTGTTCCCGTTCATCAGTGGAATCAGTAGGTGTCCTTCCCACAGAAATGACCGTATGCTCATGTCACCGTACACCCATTCACTGTTACATTCAACGTAGTCACGACTATCGTTCAAAACTTCCTTTCGTGGCGAATTTATAGACTTACGAATAGGGTATGGTTACCTGCTGTCATATTGGTTGTACGTGTGCCTCCTCTAGCTTCCTATGTTGATCGTTACACCCTTCCTTAGCTTTCCGTTGTGGGATGCGCCTTTTCCTTCCTTTTTGGCATTAGAGTGCGCGACAACCTTCTGCATCGGGCTAACAGGCTTAACTAGGAAGTTCAAGGTTATACAACTAGGGTTGCACTACGATACTCCGCAGGCTGTGGGCAAATACCTCGACGTAGGTTCTGCTTTGAATGTCCAGTACTTCATATACACATAGTCCGCATTAGGTCTGGATATCCTGCGCAGCAGTATGCGACGTCCTTGGAACTGGGGCGATAGTGACAATTGTGGCCGATCTTCTCTAAGTCTATAAGCGCTATTGACACATGCTATTTACAGCTTGCCAAATCCTATTCAAAGTCCCTGTTCAGGAGCACGAGGACATTGGTGTCGAATTTGCTGAAATTCACAGTGGAGACTGGTCTCGTCACCACCATCTGGGCGATTATCCATGTTAGTCTATGGGCGACAATGCCGCAAACGAGTTTCCACTATATTTTGTACGTCCCATCCTGACTTTTACACTCGGATTGCCGTACTCACGGCTACATGTGTGGCACAGCTATTTTAGTCTCCCGCGTCTGTAAGTCTTCCTCCTGGTCTGCTGAAGGTCAGGATATGAACCAAGGCATCGAATCTTGCAGATACTCCAATTGGCTCTTTGCAACCCTCAATTCGCGACTCTACCTCGCTTCTTCTGGGCAAGCTGACTCCCGTGCGCAGAGCTCCCTTTGGTCGGACCCGCCGGCCCCAAGAACACAAGATGGACACCCTACTATACATAATGGCTTTCGCGCCCAGGTCAGCGTCACGAAGACAACAGAAATAGTGGTGGAAGATCTTAACATGACCCACATCACACCCAATGTAGGTGTCTTACATGCAAAATCCCGATTCGTCGAGATTGAGGTATTTCTCCAGAAATATCATCACACAATTCTGGATTCGAGCAGTGTTTGATATCATGATCCATGCATGGTGAGCGTGGAAAATCATGCGATTTATGAACTTGTGTGTAGGATTATTTGAATGAACTGACATTGTTGCCGCGAATCAATTACTATCTTGCATGTCTGAACCTAGTTACGATCCTGGACGTCTTCCTGGTGTACTTTTGCGAAGCTGAGGCCCAAATACTGCAAGCATTCAAATATTCATGTTCTGAGCGTTGGAGACGCAGGGAGAAAATGCTTACCAGTACATATGAAGCCTTGGTGGTGCTGCCTCGGCAAGTCGAGCTTTTCGTCACGGCCAAGACTTTAGCTTTAGATCTGAGGGAGCGGAAGGGGTCTAATTAACAGCATAACTAAATACATTACCGATCGTGTGTCCGAGTAGCATTAAGGTATCTTTCCCGTAATCATTCTATACAACATACAGAAGTTGAAGCACTCAGCACGCGCATCCGCCACCTTCCTCATTGGTATCTTCCTGGCTCAATTGAAGATTACCCCCAGGCATCGACTTGCCGTTAGCCTCCCGCGAGGGTTTGTTCGTTTCGGGTGACCAGAGCTCCGGCGTGTCGAGAATTTTCTCAACGACTTCGGTGAAGGTCTCTTTCACACCTACTGCAGTCTTCGCCGAAGCTTCGATGAACAAAGAGTTCATCCGATCAGCGAAAGCTTTCGCCTCCGATGTAGACACCTGTCGGGAGAATTCCTAAACATAGTGGACCGTATCAATTCAATTCAATGAAAATACCAGCACCAGAAATATTCACCTTGTCGACTTTGTTTCCAACAAGAATCTTTACGACAGAATCGGAAACATATGTTTCGAGCTCGGAGTACCACCGTGGTAATGCATCAAACGATTCTCGACTTGAGACGTCGTAGACTTGCCATAAACGTATGTCAGTTTGGTTATAGCCGTTGCATCTGATGCATCCTACCTAGAATGACGCCCTGGGCGCCCCTGTAGTATGAAGATGTTATGGTGCGAAACCGTTCTTGTCCAGCGGTATCCTTCATTACGGATAAGACATGGAGCTTGGGACCTATATCGGAAGAAAGCCCACCCATATACTGAGCTTCACCTTCTTCCCTTTGATGTCCATTTTGTGCACCTTTGGACCATTCAAGTAAGCTCCAAAACGTACTAAAAACCCAAGGGTCGACTCACACGAAAGTCTACACCAATTGTGGCACTAGACTCATCCTCAGGAAGCCACTGCTCGTCAGAGAAGCGTAGAAGCAGGCTGCTCTTGCCGACTGATGAGTTCCCTATGAGGAGTATCTTGCAATTTATGGGTGCTTCAGTCGGTTTCTTGTCAATGGGCGCCATGATGGAAGAAGAGAACAAGCAGCACTGCAGCAGTCGTGACGCACTTTGCGGCGGTTAATCATGTGATTATCAGGAGAGAATACTTAGGAGCAAAAGTGACCTCGGTAACAAAAACCAAGTCAGCAAAGAGAGGCAAACGATCCAAAGTATCAGGTAATGTAAGTATGATACAGTCATACAGAATATCCAATGGTCCCATGAAATAAAGAGATACACAATGTAGAGTTCGATACAGCAAGTGTAAATGGACTAAGTAGGACTTCGTCGCTATCGCTATAGTAAACCCGACCCATCTCTGGAGTGGCTCCCCCACGCAGTGTGGAAGGTAGAGTCAGTAGACTCCAGGTTATGACCGCTACTTTGGAGATCGTATCGAGGGGGCTGAGCTGGCCTGGAGTAAGGATTGCCTGCGTGAGCCGCGGCGCTCGGAACGTGGTACGCTAGCTCCGGCGTGTTGCCCGTACTCTGGCTCTGCGGGAACATAGGGTCTTGGTGCGTATCTGGCGTTGATATTAAATTAGGTGTCGAGCGACTTGTCGGCACATTTGAGCGCGGGGACTTCGGAGGAGGGGGTATTGGGTCGCGGAAGGGTGATATTCTATCATTATGTGCATCAGTGGGATATGCCAAGGGAGTGAATGTTTGCTGGGAGTATGGGGGTGTGGGTAACGTAATATCGGGAGTGTGTGGTGCAGAAGAGACTGTGACAGCGTCTGGGTCAAAGGTGATGACATGGGACATGCCCGACTCGCGCCTTTGGTGAGTCTGGTGGGGATCTGTCGGCGGCGGTCGAGCGAGGTAGGGGTTATTTGAGAGTGACTCTGGTTCGTCTGGCACCCCTGGAGGAAGTCTGGCGTAAACAGGTGCGTGTGCATTGTTTACGCCCATATCCCAGCCAGCCTCTTCGCCGCTATCCTCTCTGACGATGCTCAGCACGTCTCTGCCGCCGTCTCTTCTGTTCCAATGAGTTTGCGAGCGAGAATAGTGGTCCCCAGATTCTTCATCTCGCGGGCGAGCGTCGAACTGAGAAGTGTAAGGTGAGATTCGCTGGGGTTGCGGAGCAAACAAGGTCGGTTTCGAGTTCAAAGGGAGCTCGGTATCAGACCCAGAGAGCGTTGCCTCAGATGCCGTGTCTGATAGATGAGCCCTGGCGAGTTTCGCTTGCCTTGCCTTACGTCTTGCGTAAATGATTTCTGGCTTAACTTTGTTCATCTGCCGAAGGATGTACCACATTGCGGCGATGGTGATCAAGATGGTGATCGCCAACACAATGTTGGAGATCAGTTTGCTCGTGCTGGTTGATTCACCTGATGGTCGTAACAAAGCCCGTCAGTTGATGGCAACCATGAAAGTGAAAAGAGCGTACCGGATTCAGATTGTTCAAGAATGACACCAAGATAGACGGTGACAAACTGCTTTGGTAGGGATAGTATCGCCGCTAGAGAGAAGGTAAATATACCCATCCCGCAAGTAGAGAACACGGCAGTAGTGACTGTTTCAAACTTGTTTAGAAACGGCCCTATATAAAGTGTGCTGAAACTCACAGTGACCCGGGATGGCGCTCAATCTAGCGACCAACGCAATTTTAAATCCACCATCTCTCACGACCTTCGCCAGACACGCATAGCTGATTTGCGTGCGCTCAAGCTTTTCGCCTCGAGAACGGCAGCAATACTTGAAGGCGTAGAAATTGCCGACTTCACCAATGAAGGTTCCAGCAGCAACGATACCGAACCCAATCCATAGACCCCAGACTAATCCACAAAGGATTGCAACGATCTCATGGCCGAAAAGCTAGGTGAAAATGTATTAGCGTGGGCAACAGAAGCCCAGAACCTTGTGCGCTTACCGGGGGGAAAGATATAATGAAAAGGATGCCAATAGGGACGAGCCAGCCACAAGGTACTCTAAAGAGTTGAATTTAGTTAGTAGTCCAATTTAGTTGCACAGCGAATGATGTACTATGGATGTGCTAAATGCTGAGAACACCGTGACAGCAAGACTGATGCCGTCGACGCTACAGAAGGTGTGCACAGCAGGGGGAATACTACTCACTTGTGAAGCCAGTCCGCTGCTGGCCGTAATGCATGGACAATCTCCTTGTGGTAGATTGAGACGAGCGCCGTAATTACGACAATGATGATGATCGCAACATAATACCCTAGTATGCTCAAACTGAGCTGCTGATACCACGATGAATACGTCGAAAAAACTCACAAGCCCACTCCCTCCGTATCCAGAACCTCCACTTCGTCAAGGATTTCCAGTCAATGGCGCCTGTTTTGAGCTCCCTGGCTTCGCTCGGCGTCGGACTTGGCGTGCGACTCAGGTCACGGCCAGCATCTTTGGGGGTTATTGTCACCGTTGACGCCGCTGCCGAGTTGAGCGTATCGAACGCTGGTGGAGGGTACTGATGCAGGGTGGCGTCGGTGGCGTCTGAGAGAGAATGTCGGTGTCGTGGTGGGCTGTCATACGGTGCGAATCCCGACGCCATGGAATGAGTAGGATATCGAGGGCGGGATTAGGGCGGCGCTCAGTGTATGAAGTGGTCTGAAGCAGGAGATGAAACAGAGGTTACGCAGGCATCAGGTGAATGTGGTGAGAAGCAAGGCTGCGCTTTGATTTGGCAGGCAATGCAACGGAGGAAGTCAGGCGCGTGGCAATACCATCCCAAATTGGTCGCGTCACGGGCAGTCACAGTCACATTTACCGCTTAGTACGTTACTTTGTTAGTCGTTGCCACCCACTTGCAAGCTATCGCCAAAGATAGTAAGGTGGGTAACCAAGTTGTATCACCGAGCTTCTTTTCTGGGCTCAAGTTGCGTCGGTGATACGATCGTCTTCGAGAGCAAAGAATGCACCTTGAAGACGGCCACCTAAACAGCGGCCGCTTTTGAAGTATTGGATGATCAACGCTTACCCGAGAAATTCAATTATCTAGCTTGTTGCTTCGGGCACTGCTTGGGCACTGCTCTGAACGGAGTCGAGTACCCATCGTGAGTATAATGCACAGCTGCATATGCTAATAATAGACTCAAGCGGTCCCCATCGTTCTTGGCGCAGTGATTTCCCAGTACTTGCTTCTGTTCAAACAATAACGTTGTTCCTAGCAAGCAAGAATCTGGGAGGCGACGTTACATATTTCTCACAAGTCCGGCCAGAACTTGTACGCCTGCTTTTGCGCCGTCTATCACGATCACTGGTCGTCCACCAGCCTCTGTAACTCCGGCCTTGACTAAATCTTCCATTCCACTCATACCTTCAGTCCATTGTTCGATATGTAAGTGCAATCAGCCTTCGCGGCGCTTCTTGTGATATCAGAGCGTAATGATGAGCACCTACCTGCGCAACCCAGGATGATAACATCGGCGCCTAGTGCGCTGACTTTAGCTGCGGTGCTCTTGATACGCCCTTCGACTACGGCGCGATCCGAACTTGTCTGAAGTTCCACAACACCGAGCCCGCTTGCAACACATCCGACGTAGCGCCCGCTTATACCCCCGAGGAACGCTGTAACGCCAGCATCGATGGCTGGAACCATGGCCGCTCCAGTGGTCAGAATACCGAACTTGGAGCCTGAAAGGAGAGCGTGGACGATTGAGGCCTGTATGAAACATGTAGAAGAGATAGGGGTGATCAGGATCATTAGAGATGGAAAGGTATTGCCGTTACGGCAATGCAAGTTAAATATGGGGTATCAGATGTAGACGCACATCGAAGATACCGATACAAGGCTTATCAGGCGCAGCATGCCGTAGGCAGTAAACGAGAGGGTGATCGGAGAAGCAGCAAACGAGGAAACCGGCGTATGGTTGTTGATCTATCGGCTCCATAGCTTTGAATGTCGAAGCGGCGGAGAGTATTGAGGTAGGTGGATCGTTGATGCTAGGCGGTGCGTCCGGGGGTCCAGTCTTGAAGTCTAACTCGATTCCGGGTGGACATAGGGGCGTCAAGTTGGAGGCGAGGGCTTGTGTGATGATCTAGAGTTTTGATATGTGAGTTACACGCTCGGTAAGACGCATTCGGACGAGGGACGTCTACATCTGAAGAGTTTGGGTTGATGATGAGAAGCTTAGTACCCGACACGGCCATAATGACTGGCAGGAGTAAGCTGGAGATGATCGTGTCCCCAGCGGGCACGTCGGACAGCCAATCTGTGTCTCACGATCATCAACGTATGTGGCGTCGTGACACTGATCAGGGTTAGAAGATGTTTATCATCCTCGATCGTATCTACCTCTGGGGAAGAATGGACTTCATTCAAGCTGGATACGGAGAGAATGCGCTGCGCGATGGACCCCAATATATGATCAGCAAAGGAAATATCGTCCAGTGAGTTTTACCCAGGCTGTTGATAACCTCTGCGACATCCTCTGAGAATGAAAGTTTCTCCAGAAGTGGGTGGCCAGCAAGAACGGTACCTACCACCGGCGATATCGACGGCAGCGTTCTCGGACAGCGGCTGTCGCATGAGGAGGAGGAGGAGGAGGAGGAATCTAGAACGTTACTCCGTGACTCAAAGAATCTCTGCTTACCGTCCCCTCTGAAGAGTCATAACGCCACAATTGACTAGTCTTCCCACTGAAGCTTCAGCTCTGACCTTTACACAGTCTTTCAAAATGATTTGCTACTCGATTTTGCAAGATGCGAGTCTCTCGTCTCAATGGATTTCCAGAGATCCATAGAAGACTGATCTTGGATTCAACGATAGCTCTCGTCGCTCAATGGATGCTTAGGTCTCTGTTAGTCATCAACAAAGTGTCACCTAATAGTGGCTCGGGCTCTAGGACTTGTTATTATCTTCCTCCATCATCGCAACATTCATTCCTGTTTTACTCCCATGTCCGGCACACAACAGGCTGCCTTGTCCGGGCCAACTCTAGCCGACCTGCTGACAATAGAATGCGGTGCTTCCATGTTCTACTCGTATGCCAGGGAAGTTGAAGTGTCCCGCATCTTCACAGATGCGGAGGCGCGCACCACGGTGCTCGTACCGACGAATAAAGCAATTGTGGCAATGCCGAAGAAACCGCGAGTATAGTTCAATCTACTGCCCGTTTATAAGTTCTGACGATGGCACAGACATCAATCGATCAGTGACGACGCGACTACTTCGGAGGAGGGATCTGACTCGAGGAGTAATGTCGAGAAGTGGGTTTCGGCGCATATCATCCCAGTACGTTGATCGTTGGCCATCCAGCTAAGAATAAATCAATGAAATGATCGGAGTAGGAATCTCCCATCGTACTGGCTTCAAAGACATATCCTACGCTTCTGCCCGGAAAGAACGTTTCGTTCACCGATGTATCTGATGAGAGGGAAGAAGAGTGGAGGAGAGTACCCCTGGAGGGCAAGGTCCGTATAACCGCAACCAGAGTGGTAAGCTAGAATCCTACCTTGAGATAGATATTCCCTCATTCTTTGCATAGGCTTCGAATGGCGTATTATATTTCATTGATGGAACAGTCTCAGTTGATTGATCAGATACCGCCTTCCCAAAGTGTCCCGCGTTTGAATTCCATCTTGTTGTTTTCCAGTGGTACTTACGGTGAGATTGACAAATGCTAATTGCGCTGCGCGCCCGTGAGTCTATACACCCTTAAGCAAGATACAAGTTTCACAAAAAGACCGGTATCCTATAATCCCAGGATTCCAAGGCGCTACTCCTCTTTGACTTGCACTCAATTATCAGCGTACATCCACTTGGAACGGCACATATATGGAGGACGCAAGCGCCACGATCGTCTGTACATAAATCTTCAAATCCTTTCCCGGCGACTAGTAGATAGCTCATGCACACAACAAGTGTGTGCATCCCTGTGAAACATATATACCTGGCGGGAGCCCTTGCCACCATAAACATTTTTCCGACGAGGGATGGCACCATCGGTACGGTGGATCGTATCAAGCTTCAAACATATCAGAATACCCAGAATGCATTGACATCAATGATCAGGCCGTACACGTAAGCAATTTCGAAACAAAATATCACCAAGACGGTACGATATCTATTTGGGCACTCCTAGCACTCCTAGCAAACTCGATAGATACTCTGATTAGAGATTAAGGTTGATAGGCGTGCAGCCAATGTTGAAGAGGCCGTCTGCAAGCAATTTTGTTAGCGCCACGTCCTGAATGAAAACAGTCGCCTGCTGAATGAACGCTCACTGAAAGTGTTTCCGGTACAACAGACAGTCTGTGTGTTGCTAACAAAATTAATCAGCATCCTACATATCTCGATTCATGACCGACAGTACTCACCACTTTGGACCACCGGCGATGGATAGAATGGGGCTGCATCCGAAGCCAACGAGACCCGTGATGCCGCCGAAGACGTTGTCGCAGCACTGGATGGGGCCAGTGTTGCACTCGCCGGCCGTGGGCTCGGTCGTCGCGCTAGTCGGGGCAGCGCCAACGGCAGCGATGACGACTGCGGCAGTAAAGAAGAGCGAGGCCTTGGAGAACATTTTGGAGAGAGAGATTTAAAGTGGTTGTCTGTTGACGGTGAAAGGCTTTTTGGATGTGTTCGTTGGGTTGCTGATAGTGAAGGCGGCGAGGCCCTTTATATATCGTCCAGAGGGCTCTACTTAGTGGTGTTCGAGCGCGTGGCCGCGGAGAAACGTCTGTAAACTTTGAATGTGAAACTTTGGGGTGGGTTCCCTGGTATGCATGATTCTGCGCCGAAGCACAGGCGTCGTCGGCGTCGGCGAACCCTGATCAATAGACTTCACAATATCAAGAAGCCCGGTCGTTGACGGTGGCGTGAATTGTCAATATATACAGGAAAGACGATATTGATTCTTGTGACAAAATATTACATTATCTAGAATTCAATGATTATGAGGTTCAAGCATCTCCCATCCATATAGAAACACGATAGGTCAACGTACTTTGGCTGTGGGGCGATTGCGGGAACGGAAGGGAAGTGTATTCATACATACCTCTGGAGGAATACATGCGAAGACTCAGAGGGGCGGGAGAAGATGCAGAGAAGACGGGCGAGGCTCGGGTTACGCTGAGGGTTTGTCATTGAGTTCGTTGAATGGTTTGGAGCCGCCCTGAATAAGAGCATCAGTTTCATTGAGTAAAGCAAGTCATATGAATTGCCTTCTCTGTCGGCGTTCGAGCACACACATCGTGGGTGTCTCGATATCAGCATACCACCTAGCATCTAGACTGCTATCTAGAAAGTTCCAAAACATCGCTCGAGACTCGAGTGGGCAACGGAGGGCTGCAATCAGAGAAAAATCGATAACCTTACTTTGGAGATTGACTTTTAATATAATGGACGTACAGCAACATTCGTGAAAAAATTCAGTGCACGGAACTTAGGTAAATCGAGAAATCTTTGGCCGTCAAAGATGGATCAGAGCTCCTCGGCGCAGGGGCACGAGGGTTGTCAAGCAGGCAAAGCGGGGGTTCGTATGTAGGCGTTGGTAGGCAAGGAGGGTTCGGAGGGGGAAATGGCCTATGGGTGCATCAGCAGCACGAGCCAGTTGGATGCAGCGTGAAAATGGTTGAGGGAACATCCATTCCTGTATAATCGACGCAAAGTAGAGCAGAAGATGGCCGGAATCTACTGATGTTTGATGTATTAACCTGTGAGGACGTTGGAAGGATCCTACGTACAATCGCTAACTCAAGGTCGACAGAGTTAAGTTGAATGCTTACATAAATAGGTGTTACGCTCGAGCGCCGCACAGAACAGTCAGATGCGAAGATACCGACAGGGCGCAGTGCCCAAGAAGTCTGGCTGGGGCTCCATTCCCTCGATCCTCGCCGTTATCTTCTCAGGTGTGGAAGCAAAGCAAGTGGGAGGCAGAATTCTTGGATACATCGATGGCGAGGGGGAGATCGCGGCAGTAGCCGACGCGAGAAAGCACTCACCTGGCTGAGACGAGACGGATGAGGGGGAACAGGTGAAGAAAACCGAACCCACAATATACACACCGCCCTGCAGCATCGACGTAGCTTCTACTATATTTTCAACGAAGGATCCAATACTCACGGAAGTCATTGTACTTCACTAGCCTGGATGACCATCACTTTGAACATCGAATCCAGCCACGGGTGTCAACATGACAGCTTGGCGTCTGAACTTGCTCAGCGTTGAAAATATCAATGCTGGCAGTGATACGGGTGGAGAGTGGGCAGGAGTTGGTGGGTCTTCAGCAAGGGGCCAGAGTTGGTGGGTCTTCAGCAACGTATGCTAACGAAGACAGGAACATGCCCTTGCGGTTGTAGTCGGTGCTGGAAGTCAGAACGAGGGAATATATTGCGAGAAAGGGATAGAATATGGGAGGCAGATACGTCGAAACCATCATCACTTTGCGGTTGAAGCCGTGGACTATGAGTGAGCATGTTGACCGACTTGCTATACAGCTTCCTTGTCACCGTCGTCCTATATCGATTTTCGAGGATGTTGGAGGCGCGGGATGTTCGCGTATTCGGCGTCTACGACCAAACAAACAAACAACGCGCTCTCTATCATGTCTGCAACGAGGAGCCCGAACACCACCAATAATTTCGACTGAAGCAACTTTCGCGTTCGCATCGTTTTGCGTTCTCGCTGTGCAGTGTGAACTCAATCAGAGCTTAGGCGCCTGCCTATGCGCGCTCTGTGGACACTTGCTGCGCCAAAGTGGCCAACGGGGTGGTTGTACATCATCTCGCGAAACCTCTCTGCGTCGGGAATCCTTGGACGGCGTCGACAACTGTGTTCGAAAATGGCTCTTGTCTTGGGGAGCTTCGGGAGGCGCCACGTGCTCATCGGTATTGGACACCCTAAGCGGGAAGTAGCGACAGTACCACGATTGGACATTGAGATCGAACTGTGGAATAGGCGGGTGGGCGGTACGCGTCCCCAGTAGAGGGACCAAACGATGTTTCGATTCCGGAGCATGGGACGCGTGCCTCGGGTGGCGATGGCGGGGTGGCAATTGTGGATGTTGCAGACAACAAAGGTGTTTGTCGCCACGTTCGATTGGTTCTTTGGCCAGGTGAGTGTGCCGCTCCCTTTGGCATCAAAGCAAATGGATCTACAGCGTATATATATGAGCGTAGACTCTCCGTCAAATATTCGCTACACATAACCCACCCAGTACGCGATGTCTCACTTCAAATATCTCCCTCTTCCCGCCTTCGACGAGTTTGCGCAGGAAAATGAAGTTAACGAGCAGTACGTATACAATCTTGCCTTTGGTATCCAGTTGCTGAGGCGTCTATCGTAGAGAAAGCGGGCCCGCGGGCCGAGATATCAGAATCGAGTTCGTCCAGGATCCGCCCCATATCTGGGCCAACGTTGCGAGCAGCGAAAGCGAGGCCCCAGCCACAGTCGTGTATATCACCCACCCAGACCCCGGACTCCGAGAAGTCGTAACCCATCTGGTTTCAACCTTCATGTATATCCAACCGCCGCCCTACCATAACGCCGAGATGGACGAGCTCATGCACTCTGCGACCGAGCGCGGCGGTTCTGTGGTTGATGAAGAAAGCAGGGGTGAGATGGGTCGGTCGCGCGCAGCCCTAACTCGTGTGGATTGGCCGCTGTGGTGCTACATGCTGGTGGTGGTTTGCATATGCCTCGCTCCAGCGATCATTGATCGTCTCTGAAACGGGCGTCGGGGTAGCTAAGCAGACACTTTGAATTTCAGGTAGCCTTGGTGTATGTCATAGGAAATAGGAATATCGTTGGCCTGGGATGATGCACCGTAGGAGAAAGTAGCAACCAAAACAGGTGTTCATGAGAAAACCGCCGGAATCGAAGCTCAGTGCCTTATGTTCACGGGTGGCAATAGGACGTCAATGTCGAAAGCGTGAACGTTTTGCACCCCCAGACGGCCGCTTTTTGCGCAGCAAGTGGTGATGCAGGGGGATGCTGGTAGAATTCATGATATAATGGAGTCGCATGATGGGTTCGTGAGCAAGATACCTTGTCTAGATATCCTTAGAAGCATAATGGGGTAGAGCACCAGGAGGAATAGTCCGGAAGCGATGGGTCTATGAAGTCTGAGGTCAACCTGATGATACAAACACGAGTCTACCTCTTTAACGAGAGCACGAAGGCGAGGCAGATCTTCAAAGTCTCTCAATGCTGGCATGCACCGTAGAAGGGACGGCAGAACGATGTACGGCGCGGAACCATGGTAGCACACAGAACGACCGCAAAACGACTCGGACGTGAACGCGAACGCGAACGACTCATCCCGTAGATGCCATTCGAGTGCAAGTGAAGTGAGGAGATGAGACAAGGGGCTCGCACAGTGCGAAGAGGGGTAGGTCAATGCCTTTATCGTCGTCTACAAAGTCCTCGACATGCCAGGATTCGAGACGAGATTGTGGGCGGAGTTAGGAGTTCCTCACCGTTGCAGACAGTGAGAACTTGGCGTTGTTGATTAGACGCGCGAGAAATTCTGTCGCCGAATCAAGACCTACTGTGTCTTGAACCTCACCATCAGATGACAGTGAATGATTTCGATCGCGAGTCGGACACGCCCACCCAAAGGCGTTGTTGATTTCGATGTATCGGCTCTCATTCTCTATTTTGGTGACGAGCATGAGAGCAAAGCAGGTCTGGTGAACTACACAAGTTTCCTTGTGCATCTCCGGCGTGTACGCCAACGCTGTCAAGATGATCCACCATATCGCAGCCAACCTTTGGCGCCTCGGCCTCAAATTCAAAGCTTCACCACCTGACGAGTGATATCGATACAGGATGGCTTTCGCGAGGATCGCATGCTAGATTGAGACTGTAGAGGTTACGTGGACGCTATACTATAGTATGCCGTGGACATGGTGCGTTTGGTTTCCACCTCCCCAGCGAGGCGAGTACCTTTTCGCAGCTCTCCAACTCCTTACTGAATAAGAAGCATCACACAGACACACGCTTCCCAGAACTAACTCTTAGAAGATAGTTAATAAGGAGTCCGACTCGTGTGTGCGCCTCCCCCAAACGCAGACATAATGATATACTCCTCCGATGAGTCGACATATCTCCTCGACATTCTGCTCTCTGCCGTGTCCCCTACACGTCGTACGAGGATGCAGTAACTCACTGCGCGATTCTGATTTCGGGTATTGTGAAGCGACGCATGATGGAACGACGTGAATGCAAGAGACGGGGAGAAAGATGAAGTTGATGATGCGGATGATTATGAAGACTTGGCGAGCGAGATGCTCATATTTCGTTGGCAATGTAGTCTTCGGCGCTTGGACAAGCACCTACTGCACACTGCACGCCTCACGCCCTTCGCCCCATTGTATAGGCCCCGTTTCCATCTTCGCGTTACGATGACCTTTGCCTCCCAAACCCCAGAAAATATCAGTGAAGAAGAGAATGGAGCCCGAGACCTCTAGGTGGGCTCCGTATTCGCAAACTGCGAGTATCCCGCCCTCGCGCTGAGGATCCCCCCGCCACTTCATCATCGTGCCCAATACATCACTCGCGTGTCCGCGTCCGTGATACCATACGCGCGCATACATTCCTCAATGACATATTCTTCGCTTTCGCTCGCCCTACGTCGTCCCTTCCTCTCCGTGCCCGAACTCCCTGCCATTTCCAGCTTTCCTCCGTCGCCCACAGCTCCGCACTCGGACCCAAGCCCATACATACACGTTTGCGCCAACACCACCGAGAATACGTATGCAACCGCACCTGGCCTCCTCTCTATCGTCGTCCCGCCTCCCTCCACGACGTCCAGCGGCACCGGCAGCCGCTATGACAGATCCTCGCTGGATTGTACACCAATTTCTTGCCGAATTTCTGGTGTCTCCTCCCTTCCTTACCACCATCACCTTCCGGATCCCTCAAGTTCGGCTACTTGACGCGCGGGGCCCCTCGATGTTCATGCGTAGGACTTGGGCCTCGTGCAGAGACTCTGCGACTCTGTCCAACGCGTGCGGGCTGCTATTAGGCATTATTAAGACGACTCCGTATTCCTTGTAATCTCGCGAGTCGCCCGCGACAAGTTGGATTATGGCTACGACCACGGCGGCGGCGTATATGCGTGCACATATGTACATCGGGAACAAAGGGAGCATTCGCGTCTGCCCTTCCTCCTCGTAGCAGCAGCAGTCGCAGGCCTTGGAACTCTGCGGGCGCTCCGAGTTGCCCGTCAACATCGTCGCACCTGCCATCGACGATCTCCTTCTTGCCTTGACTGCGGGACAATGATGCGATCACGACGAGAGTGAGTACAAGTGGAGAAGATTTGGGAATCGGGAATCGGGTTCCCAGGTCCAGTTTAACGGTGGTTGAAGCTGTATATCGGTGAAGGCGGCAAGGGGAGGAGGCGTATTGCGACGAACACGGCCCAGCATCACGCGTCTGAGACAACGTTCGCAAGCGTCTGGCCTTCAAATCTTCAACGTTTCAACCCTGATGTCCCCGTATATGTTCGAACGTGCAGGCCCACGGGCCGTCAATATCGTGGGCCTGCACGTTGAGCTACGAAACACATATTGAATGCCCGCGAACGGGCTAGGCGTACACGCTAGCGGAAGGAAGACATGGAGTGGACACCGGATTCTGCTCTCCTCTCGCCCTAGCTCCTTCGTCGCAAACCCACCGCCACCGGATGCACCGTCACCGACATCACTCATTCATTAGCTATCTATCTTTTGCTCATTTTCGTTTTTTCTGCACCAGCTTCACTCACGATCGAGTAGGATATATACATATATATGCGCCTCCGTATTCCCAGCGAGATGGATGATTAAAGCTGTATCATTGCATTGCACCCCTTTGAAACTGCCAACATACCCTATATCTGTACAACCTAGCTATTCTACTCATGTAGCTTGCGTGCTCATATGGATGCTATTACCGAGACAGTCACGAATGTGTCTCCCGATGTAGTAGGTCGCTTCTGTTGACCTCACTCTGGGGTGAGCGGTGCAGTTGGGAGTAGCTTGCTTCGCCCACAGGGAGAGTGACGAGTCACCTACTCTTGTACCGATCGGCGCGCGCTCAGCGCAGCCCATCTTCGTAGCTCTTGTGCTTGGCACGTCTCCTAGGCCGCACATCAGGCTGCGAGTCCTCCGTGCCAGAAAGGTGCCAGGGCTTGTCTTTAATGGGGTGGACACGGCTGTCCCTGTACCCACGCTGGCAGAGGCGTTGTTCGACATGTTGCATCTGGTCAAAGTCAGGGAGGGCACAGTCGCCAACGGTGCTTTTCGTCTAGTACTAAGTAGACTCAACATTGCATGAAACTAAACTGAATACTGACGCCACTGTCCCGCATGCCGATGCTGCGCGTCTCTGGCAACCACATCCTGAATTCCAATGAGAGTGTTTGAGAATATGATGATGGAACACGTAGCAAGCCAGTGTTGTCGCTTCTAGGGTCTCATGCAAGGACAGGAATATATGATGATGACAAGCGCTAGATTGATGCTACATGGATAATTTGGAGCTACTTATGTAGTTAGGAGGAAATGTCCTGTGGTTTTTGAATATCTGTCCAACGAGGACCTATGGCAATATCCTTTATGTCAAGAAAAATGTTTTCTCGGGCCGACATCACCATCAAGCACGGGTAGGACACAATAATGCAGTCTCTGAACACAGGAGGAATCCAGAGGATGCGGGAATTTGGGGAGCCTTGATTGCTTTCACCATAAAGCCATTCTCCACGGCGAACAACTGAATGTGGCGGGGGACATCTTTGTTTGTACAAGGCCCCACCATTGGCATGCGTGTAATTGCCATGTCCTTTTGCTATGTTGCTAAAGCCCGCTGCTGTGTTCTGCAGTTGCTGCCCTGTTGCAGCATCCCAGATGCGGATTGTCTTGTTGCCTGACCCTGACACAATCTGGGCCCCATTGTGCAAGAACGCAACGGAAGTGACTTGGCTTTCATGCCCAGTGAGTGCATTGCCAACTTGCTGCCCTGTTGCAGCATCCCAGATGCGAATTGTGTTGTCATGTGACTGTAAGGGCAACCTCAAGATGGCCGACAGCGCAAGCCTAGCAGAGGGAGAATCCAAAGATATGAATAAGACTAACTACAATACATGAGAGAGCTGCTCACCTAGCAGAGGGAGAATCCAAAGAGAACAGGATAAGGATTCTCCATGCTAGGAAGCGAAGTATATACTGTAGTAGCGTGGGAGGAATGAAGGAATAACTGTACAGTACACCAGCCACAGGTCCGAACGAATATCACAAGGTACGAGGAAACATGTGATAATGAAGTGGAGGGGGAATGTACAGGAGTCGTGCCAGCGACCTGGGGAAGTAGGGGCGAAGGGAGATGAAGTGGGGAAAGAGAGTGGAAGTAGCCCGGACGAGCCCCAAGGTGTATAGACGAGTCCGAGCGAGTCCGAGCGAGTCCGAAGTGCGGGAAGACTTCGGAGTCACCGGACGAGGCTCGGATGTGAAGGGAGTGGGCGGAAAGGAAGTGGGAAGGAAAGGGAGCGAAAGGAATGTATGTAAGAGTCCGTGGGGTGAAGGGAAAGAGAAAGGAACGAGGAGGAAGGGAGAGGGACAGGGGGAATAGGAGAAAATAGGAGTGTCCCCTTACATCACCCCCCCTTCAAGGTCGCGGCGACCCGACGCGGAGATTCTTGCCTGCCACGCCACGAATTCACCAACCCCGAAACCCCGGATTGCTGCGAGAAGATGTCGAAGTACGATTGCACAGAGCCCGGAGCCTTCCGACTGCGCCAACGCTCCCAGGACTGGTCCAGTGCTGTAGGAGTCATCCGGAGCGGTGCAGGAGTCGTCGGAGTCGTCCGGAGTACGCGTACTGCATCCGGATGACGATTGTGGAAGTCCTTGACCTTCTGGGCAGCGTGCTGGAGGTTGCTCGCGGGCTCCCAGGAGTCGTGCTCAATACCATAGCCTCGCCAGCGCACCAGATACTTCAGGACCCGACCAAACCGTCTGCTGTTCCGGACCTCTTCTACCTCGTGTTCCTCTTCTCCGTCAACGAGCTGCGGAGGTGGCGGAGTGACAGGGCGTCTACCTGGGATGGGGTCCGGAACGAAGGGAGAGAGTTTGACGACAGGGAAGACGGGATGGAGACGGGATAAGCCCGGAGGGAGCTGGAGTCGGTACGCTGCCTTGCCAACCTTCCGGACGACCTTGTAAGGACCGAGTCGTGCGTGTCCGAGTTTCCGGGAAGGTCGGGCGAGGTTGATGTCCGACGAGTCCAGCCAAACCTTGTCACCCGGCTGGTACTCCGGAGCGGGAGTCCGACGCTGATCGTAGTAACGCTTCATGTCGTCCTGAGCCTTGACCAATGCAGACTGAGCTTCATCGACTGCGGACTTCATCCGGTCTACAAACTCGTTTGCGGACTCCATCCGAGACGGTGGCTGATGAGGTTCGAACCCGAGGCGAGGATGTCGGCCGGTATCTAGGAGGAAGGGTGACTGCTGGGTGGATGCATGGACCCGGTTGTTGTATGCGAACTCCGCCATAGGTAGGAGTCGAGCCCAGTCGTCCTGACGCTCTCCGACGAAGATCCGGAGATAGGACTCGAGTTCCTGGTTAGTCCGCTCCGTCTGTCCGTCGGATTGAGGGTGGTATGCAGTGGATGCAGCCAGCTTGATTCCGAGCATCCGATAGACCTCTCGGGTGAACTCTGCGACGAACTGCGGACCCCGGTCGGACACAACGGACCGAGGGAGTCCGTGCAACTTCCAGACGTTCTGCAGGTACAAGTTCGCGGATCCGAGGGCGGACACTGTGGTGTGAGTCGGAATGAAGTGGGCGCGTTTGCTTACGGAGTCGACCACATTCATGACGGCGTCAAATCCATCGGACTCCGGAAGCTCGACAATGAAGTCGACGCTCAGGCGATCCCAGCGTTCATCCGGAATAGGAAGCGGATGGAGTTCACCCATGGGCGGATGCCTTTGGGCCTTCGTCCGGAGACAGAGGTCGCAATGGCGGGTGTAGGATCCGACGTACCGGGACATGTTGGGCCACCAGTAACTGCGCGAAACGAGCTCAAGGGTCTTCCATCTGCCAGCGTGTCCTGCGACCTTGGAGTCGTGGTGCTGGGCTACAATAGTCCGACGCAAGTCCGGTGAGTCCGGAACATAGATCTTACCCCGGAACATCAGGAGTCCGTCCGATTGAGACCATTCCGCACTCCGGACTGTCTTGCGACTCCCCTGCACCTTCTTCAACTCCTCTGCCGCCTTTGCCACTGCATCTTCGAACTTCGCATCCCGCACTCCAGTCCGGATAGCCGTGAGGATATCCTTCTCCTCCCCTTCAAGAGTGACACCCGTGGCACGGACAGCAAAGTAGGACGGCTTAAGTAAAACCACATCCTTGTTGTCGTCCTTACCATCCGAGTGATCCGAGCGTCGCGAGAGAGCATCCGGCTTACCCATAGTCCGACCCGGACGGTGCTGGAGAGTGAAGTCGAAGCGGGAGAGGTATAGGGACCAGCGGGCCTGACGACGGTTGAGCTTCTGGGCCTTGATGAAGTACTCGAGGTTCTTGTGGTCCGTCCAGATCTCAAACGGAGTCTCCGCGCCTTCAAGGTAGTGCCGCCATTCTTCGAGTGCCCGGATGATTGAAAGCATCTCCTTGTCGTGTATTTCGTAGTTCCGCTCCGCAGCCTGTAGACTTTTAGAGTAGAATGCGACAGGATGCCATTTACCATCATCTGGATCCAGCTGCGACAAGACTGCACCCGTAGCGTAGTCCGACGAGTCCGCTTCAACCCGGTATGGCCGATCCTCCTTCGGAAAGACCAGAACAGGTTCCGAAGTGATCAGCTCCTTGATCCGAAGAAATGCGGATTGAGCGGAGTCGTTCCACTGCCATTCCTTTGCGCAAGTGAGGTCGAAGAGAGGCCGAGCGATGTGTGAGTAGTCCTTGATGAAGCGGCGGTAGAAGTTGACGAACCCGAGGAAGGATTGGAGTTCAGTCCGAGTCCGAGGGGTCGGCCAGTCCGCGACTCCGGAAACCTTTACGGGGTCCATCTCGATCTTACCCTCGGAGATGACGACTCCGAGATACTCCACCTTGGTTTGCTCGAAATCGCACTTGTCTGCTCGGAGGAAGAGCTTGTTCCGCTGGAGGATCTCCAGGACTCGCTTGAGAACCCGGCGATGCTCTTCGCGCGTCTTGGTGTAGATCAGAATGTCATCCAGATAGATAATGACCACACCTTCCGTAATGAGCTCCCGGAACAGGTCGTTCATCATGGTCTGGAAGGTAGACGGGCTGTTGGTCAGTCCGAAGAACATCACCAACGGTTCAAAGAGTCCGCGCGTAGTCCGAAATGCGGCCTTCCACTCGTCACCCTCCTTGATCCGGACGTTGTTGAAACCCCATCGGACATCGAGCTTGGAGAAGTAGCGAGCGTTCCGGAGTTTGTCCACCAAGTCCGAGATGAGCGGAAGCGGGTACCGATTCTTGACCGTCATGTTGTTGAGCTTCCGATAGTCCTGAACCAAGCGGAGAGATCCGTCCTTCTTCTTGACAAAGAACACTGGGGCGGCCATGGGCGACTTGCTGGGGCGGATCCGACCAGTCCGGAGATTTTCTTCCAGAAACTCGTCCAGCTGTTTCTGCTCCGCCGGAGACAGCGGGTAGCACTTGGTAGAGGTCGGTTCCGCTCCGTCCAGTAGCTCGATGGCATGGTCCCACGGACGCGGCATGGGCAGTTCATCAAAGGACTCCTTTGCGAAGACGTCCTCAAATTCCTGAAGGAAGTCCGGGACTGCGCTGTTCCGAGGATCGTGGGGTTTGTTACGCTGGAAAGCCAATGCGAGGCGCTGCGAGACCGTCTCCGAAGCCCGGACGTGTTCTTCCCGAAGAGTCCGAAGGTACTCCGGAGTCGGAGGAGGAATGGCCGCGAAGATACGGTCACCATTCTCAAGTCCGGAGTCATCCGGAGTTGTAGCCTCATCGTCCTCATCATCATCCTCGCAGTCCTGAAGCTGCGGGAGATCGTCCGAGTGCAGTTCCTCAACCCTTGGCATCGGACCCGTACGACACTCCCGGAGTCGCACGGACTCCTTGCGTCGGGTCAGCTTGTCATGGCGGAACTCCTTCCGGCAGGTGTCGCATCCGGACGGACAACGGCTCATGGTCACCTCCTTCGTCTGCCAGTCGATCTCGGGGTTGTGCTTCCGAAGCCAGGTGTATCCGAGGATGATGTCCTGCCGTCCGATGTTAGTGACCGCGAAAAGCATCCGTTCCGTGTGATCCTTGAACCGGAGTACAAGGTCTACGACTTCGGAGATGGATCCGTTTTCGTTTGGCGATCCGTCGACATTGAAGACCGGAATCGGAGCGGACAGCTTGCGTCGGGTGAAACCATGGGCATCAGCAAAGCGCGGATGCATGAAGACTCCGGTGGCTCCGCAGTCCACCAGGGCCTGCAGGGTACATCGGTGTTGTGTATCCGTGCTCTGCACTTCAACGGGTATATCTAGCGAAAGCTTGCCGGGCAGCGCAGAGATCTTATAGCTACTGGGTAGCCGCCGTTCCCACTGCGGGCGAAACCTTCGGAGTGTGCGGATTGTAACCGGAGTCGTTTGCTTAACGTCGGACGAATCATCGGAGTGATTGGGATCGTCTATTTCGTCTACGCTAAGACAAGCAAATCGGTTATTCACCAACGAGGTCGCACTGATCACTCGTTGGTCCGGACAAAATCCGCTGTGTCTGATTCCTCAACCGGGGCCGTTCCCTCATCGTCTATTCCTTCCGGAGTCCCTGTGCTTTCTACAACGTCGGCCACGGTCAAGAGATCTTCGATGGCGGACATCCGCTCCTCGGTGGTCATGAACCGGACATCATACCGGAGTGGGCACTCGCGGGACATGTGGCCGGGCTTGCCGCATCGGTAGCAGAGCTGCGAAGTGGCGGGTCGGGAGCGGGTGTGGTCGACGTCCATGGGGACACCGGGTGAGAGAGCCTTCGGAGGAGGCGGAGGTTGGAAACGGGGTTGCAGAGGCGGGAGCTGGGTCCGAGGCGCAGGGAGTACGCCCGCAGGAGTCCGAGCGACTCCGGAGTTGGCTACAGGTCGGACGATGGGTCCGGAGTGTCCGGAGTTACCGGAGTGCACGCCGAAGTGGAAGGATTGGTTAGCAGCACGGTTGTCAGCAACCCGCTGCGCGGCCTTGTACCATTCCTCGAAGTTGTCCTCGTCCGGACAGTCTGCGGACTCGGCAACGCGACTCTGGATGATGGAGTCCAATCCGCGGCGGAACTTCATCGTGATGTTGGAGCCTTCGGAGTATCCGGACTGGTCTACAAGGTCCCGGAACTCGTCGAGGTACTCCTGGAAAGTCCGACGGCCTTGGTGGTACCGGGAGGACTCCAGTTTCAGCATGGCGGCTTCGCGTTCCCGATCCGGAAGGAAGCGAGTCCGGAATTCGGTTGCGAAGGCGGCCCAGGACTCGAAGTACGGATCCTTCGGACTCCGGAGCACCATGTCCGCGTACTCCTTAGCTCGATCCTTCTGGAAGAAGGAGAGACACCAGAGGATTTTGGCCTGCTCGGTCGGAAAGTGGTCCGGACAGAGCTGGAAGTAGATGGAGCACGCGTTGTAGAATGCGCGACCATCCTTGCGGTTTCCGTCGAAGATCGGGGGAGAGGCGGGCTTCAAACGGGAACGCGGAGTGTTTTCGGATCGACTCGGGGCGTGCTGGGAGGCTTCAGTGCCCCTCGGCTCGGAGTCCGGAGTCGTTTTCGGAGTGATCGGACGGGGTGTTAAGAGGAGTTCTTCGATTCGGGCGAGTGTGTCGTGGATGGAACTGATTTGGGTTTGGTGTTCGTACGTCTGAGCCCACAAGGTCTGCAAACTCTCGGAGTCCGGTCCTGAGTCGGCTGGTCCGGATGGCGGGATCTGGCTGGAAGCGCCCGTCATTTCGGAGTCGTCAGGGGAGCGAGGGATGGAGTTCCTTGGGTCCTCAGAGGTGGGTGGGAGTAGCAGGAGAGCGTCCGGAATGTCCGCAAAACCGGAGAGACGTCGGGAACGAGTCCGGAGTGGCGCAGGACGTTTTCCGTAGGGCTCTGGTGCCAGGATGGGAGATCCTGTTCTGCTGTAAGGGCAACCTCAAGATGGCCGACAGCGCAAGCCTAGCAGAGGGAGAATCCAAAGATATGAATAAGACTAACTACAATACATGAGAGAGCTGCTCACCTAGCAGAGGGAGAATCCAAAGAGAACAGGATAAGGATTCTCCATGCTAGGAAGCGAAGTATATACTGTAGTAGCGTGGGAGGAATGAAGGAATAACTGTACAGTACACCAGCCACAGGTCCGAACGAATATCACAAGGTACGAGGAAACATGTGATAATGAAGTGGAGGGGGAATGTACAGGAGTCGTGCCAGCGACCTGGGGAAGTAGGGGCGAAGGGAGATGAAGTGGGGAAAGAGAGTGGAAGTAGCCCGGACGAGCCCCAAGGTGTATAGACGAGTCCGAGCGAGTCCGAGCGAGTCCGAAGTGCGGGAAGACTTCGGAGTCACCGGACGAGGCTCGGATGTGAAGGGAGTGGGCGGAAAGGAAGTGGGAAGGAAAGGGAGCGAAAGGAATGTATGTAAGAGTCCGTGGGGTGAAGGGAAAGAGAAAGGAACGAGGAGGAAGGGAGAGGGACAGGGGGAATAGGAGAAAATAGGAGTGTCCCCTTACAGTGACCCTGACACAATCCGTGCCCCGTTGTGCGAGAATGCGACAGAAGTGACCCAGTCTTCATGCCCAGTGAGTGCATTGCCAACTTGCTGCCCTGTTGCAGCATCCCAGATGCGGATTGTTGTGTCGTCTGACCCTGACACAATCTGCACCCCGTTGGACGAGATCGCAATGGAAGTGACCGAGTCTTCATGCCCGGTGAGTGCATTGCCAACTTGCTGCCCTGTTGCAGCATCCCAGATGCGGATTGTCTTGTCGTCTGACCCTGACACAATCTGCGCCCCTTTGTGTGAGAATGCGACAGAAGTGACCCAGTCTTCATGCCCAGTGAGTGCATTGCCAACTTGCTGCTCTGTTGCAGCATCCCAGATGCGGATCGTCTTGTCCCATGACCCTGACACAACCTGTGCCCCGTTGTGCGAGAACCCAACAGAAGTGACCCAGTTTTCATGCCCAGTGAGTGCCTTGCCAACTTGCTGCCCTGTTGCAGCATCCCAGATGCGGATCGTCTTGTCATATGACCCTGACACAATCTGTGCCCCATTGTGCGAGAACGCAACAGAAGTGACCCAGTCTTCATGCCCAGTGAGTGCATTGCCAACTTGCTGCCCTGTTGCAGCATCCCAGATGCGGATTGTCTTGTCGCCTGATCCTGACACAATCTGTGCCCCGTTGGGCGAGAACGCAACAGAAGTGACCTCGCATTCATGCCCAGTGAGTGTATTGCCAACTTGCTGCCCTGTTGCAGCATCCCAGATGCGGATCGTCTTGTCATATGACCCTGACACAATCTGTGCCCCATTGTGCGAGAACGCAACAGAAGTGACCCAGGTATCATGCCCAGTGAGTGCATTGCCAACTTGCTGCCCTGTTGCAGCATCCCAGATGCGGATTGTCTTGTTGTGTGACCCTGACACAATCTGTGCCCCATTGGGTGAGAACGCAACGGAAGTGACCTCGCGTTCATGCCCAGTGAGTGTATTGCCGACTTGCTGCCCTGTTGCAGCATCCCACATGCGGATTGTCTTGTCATTTGACCCTGACACAATCTGTGCCCCATTGTGCAAGAACGCAACAGAAGTGACCGAGTCTTCATGCCCAGTGAGTGCGTTGCCAACTTGCTGCCCTGTTGCAGCATCCCAGATGCGGATTGTCTTGTCGCCTGATCCTGACACAATCTGGGACCCATTGTGCGAGAACGCAACAGAAGTGACTCGGCTTTCATGCCCCGTGAGTGCATTGCCAACTTGCTGTCCTGTTGCAGCATCCCAGATGCGGATTGTCTTGTCCCATGACGCTGACACAATCTGCACCCCGTTGGGCGAGAATGCAACAGAGGTGGTCGAGCCTTGCACACCAATCACCAGGGCTTCTGTAGTAGGCCATATCTTTTCACCACCCTTGATTACGGTTATGGGAATGCAAAATTGGTCCTCGTAAAGTTGCCTAATTTTTGATGCTTTAGGCGAGAAAGTAAGTCCTGAGTAATACAACTGTGGTGCAGAGAGCATGTAGCCATCGCGAAATCGCTTCTCAAATTTGATGAAGTCCGCTAGGATTGAAACAAGCTCTCCAGGCGAGTGTAACTATTCATAATTAGTCAACGATGAACCGTGACGATGGAATACATTGCACTCACCAATGCCCACTTCTCGAAGCACGGCAGCATTCCGCCCGGCCCATCTTGCCGGCTTTCCATGCAGCTATGGACCTCGAGCCAATATAGGAAACGATTCTTGAGAAAAAATGAAAGAGCCGCTCTCAGGGGATTAAGTGCTTTAGCCCGCGATTTCTGGGGATCAGTGGGCGTGACCTGCTCTTCAAGCACGCTGAGGGATTTGTCCAGGTGATACGCGGCACATTGACACGCATACTTTAGCTCAGGATTGAGTTTCTCGGCTCGCTCTCGAAAACCTTTGATTTCACTATTCAACGCGTACGACGTGTCAAAACCGCACATGTTGAACCTGAGCTGGGTATTTGTGATGTCGAGACATGCTAGAGCCAGGAGTTCTTGATGGTGCGGCCCAATATCAACTGAGAAGTCAGATCGTTTAGGTACCTTGCCTTCGTCGTCTCCAGGCACCTCAACAAGGTAGTCGCGGAAGGAGGTATGAAGGGGTAAAACAGGCACTTTGGCGTCGTCGAAGGTGCTCCCGCTAAGCAACGAGCCAAGCAAGGGAAGGATTGACTTCAAGGCTGACAGCTCTTCACCTGACTCCAAGGCCGACCACTGCCCACATGGCTCCTCGGCCGACTGCCTTTCGTGAGAAAGGGTGGCAGCAGCAAGCGGCAGTAAGGTGTTGCGGTGCTGCGGTGAGCGCACTAGGAAGATTGATGCCATTAGATGCTTGAACGCCTTCAACTGGAGGTCATTTTGTGGGTCAATGTACTCCTTCAGAACCTGCTCGTATATTCCATCCAGTTTGCTCCCTACTTTTAACTTCTTGATGAAGCGTTCCCTATCCACTTGTGACCTCGTCATCAGCTCATTACAGAGAAGAGCAGCACATTGGAAGAGGCCCTCCGCCGCATGTGTGACATCATCCACAAGGTCCGCAACATCCGGCCACTTGCCAAGTTTCAGACGAACAAAGATGTGGATGTCCTCGACAGTGAGCCATTGCTCGCCATCAAGAGATATTGGTGCTATGAGTGATGGACGGTTGAGCTGGGCAAGGATATCTTGATTTGGCCGGCAAGTAAAGAGAAAGCGACAATGTTGCGGAAGGTCGGATGAAGACAAAAATATTTGGTCGAGAAGGTCAAGCAAGGAACGCAATTCCGGACATTCGTCGAGAGCATCGATGACGAGGACAATGGGTCTACGGCTATCCGCATGCTTCAGCCCTTTAATGAATAGATCCTCTACTTGATTGTTAAGGGGAGAGCCCTTAACTTGCTCCATGTCGAGGGTACGCAAATAATGAAGATAACGGGGGTCGCGTGACGCCAGGCCCCAGGCCCATGTAAGAACAAGTTTATCGATGGAACGATTGGCCGCTGATCGATTGAAAGCAAAAAAAGCCACATTGGCAAGAGACAACTGGATGTTTGCGAGTTCTCGAGATACCGTGTGGATAATGGCCGACTTTCCCTTGCCAGCGACACCGTACAGCAGCAAGGCGCGCTGATCCCCCGGGAGAATGGCCCACTCTTGAATGCGTGTACGAATGGCTTTGCGTGTGCCGTGGGCACAGGACTTCGAGGGGTCAAGCCCTGCATCGTCCGCACGGGGAATCGAATCCACGAACAATTTATCCTCTACGTTTCGTCAGATATGGTTGCTTAAAACTGCATTGTACCCACCTATTTTGATGCCAATATGCAGTATGTCGGACAGCATTTTCTCCCTATCCAGAGTCTGGCTATGCTCAAGACGCTTCATGATGGTCCCAAGCTGCCCTTGAAGCTTCCTGATCTCTCCTTCCAAGTCTTGCTGGTTCACAGCTGATAAAGACAATGAGCCATCATGAGACTCCGTACGATGGAACACTGACCAAGTTTGATTGGCGACAGCGAGGCAACAAAGTAGAGGCATCGATACACTGCTGGAAACACGTATTGATAGACTTCAATTTGTTTCTGGCGATGTTGGTCTTGCTCGCGGTTGTCCCAGTCTGCAACGAGCGTGCAGGCGTCACCGACAGCTTGTAATAAGCCGGTGACGGATTCGCGGCGCTTGACGTAACCGTCGCATTCCTGAACGGAGGAATTGGTGTCGATTCGCACAAAGATGATTGAAGTCTTACCGAGGCAATGACTTCCACCAACCCGATGATGACTTTACCAGCGGGGGTCGCAAGCTGCGTTTCATGGATAAGTGAGTTGAATGCGCGGAAATGGGAACGGGTTACTTGTGATAATGCTTTCCCAACCCCGATGAAACGCTGAACGTTGGCGAAGGTAGTGAGAAAGATAGAGTTGATGGGAGGGAAATCCTCAATGCTCGTGAACTTGGGGTCAAACTCAGTGCGAGTGGTACGCTTGAAAGTCATAACGGGGTCCTCTCTCAAGGAGCTCAATGACTCGGGCGACGTCCGGGAGACTTTGACTATTGGGATGGTTTGCATATATAGCAGGAATGTATGTCAGGTACGAACCATCACCATCCAGGGAGCCCAATGGCACCTTCGTCTGGGCAAGTAGTTTCTCTCCATCGTTGTCGGTCACATAGAGCTTGATTTCAACATTCGCGGTAGGCTTAGAAAAGCTGCGCAAGATCAGAGCAGCCACAGCGTCCAAAACGGCAGAACCTACAAGATCATGGGTGGGTTTTCCGTCGATTTTGGCGGCGGGGCAGGCGCCCGGGGTTTCTTCCTCTTCACGAGATTTGCAAAGCTATCCAACCTGATCAGATTTGCAAAGACGCACAAAAGGAGTACAGAATCTCACCGATTCGTAGATGGCTTGGGCATAGCCTCCGTATCCTTCTTTGCTATTGCCTTGTGCAACGAATCGATTGGATATCCCGCATCTTCAAAACCCTCGATGAACACAGTGGCGCGCACCGGGCATTGGGACTTGAACACTCCGAAGGTTGTTTTTGAGAGGCCTACTAAACCTCGGCATCCAATGTCTTGAAGAAGATGGTGAGCAGTAGTCTTGGGCGAGACAGAGGGACTCACAAGTGATTGCAGTGTAAGCAAACTCAGTGTCGCTCTGCGTCGTCGCCATCTTTCGAGTCGTAGTCGATGGGAACAACGAGGTAAGCGTCTCTTTTGAACGGACATGTGTACACTGCACAGCATATGTGGGACCCAGCTATGAATAGGAATTGATGGGCGCCGTCTTGCCTTGACCTCGACTCACCGCCTTCCGGCGCTCTTGCCATGGGTCGGTTTGCCATGCAAGCCAGGACCAGACTGCTGCCAGGTTGAGCATAACAGAGGATGAAACACATCCGCATGTATTACCTAGTAGCTGAGCTGTGAGCGAGAGGGCGTCATGAATTGATAAGCCCAGGCTGTATGGCGGTGGGACACGATGGACCGACCGACCGAGGGAACCGATTTCCAAATACCATCGTTGGCTTTCTCTTGCCCTGGTCACCCAGACCGCCTCACATCCACAGAGCTTGGCACCTGCTGCGTCAGATCTTCGTCCTCCGGGCGTCCTCTCATCCAATCAGCCAGTCAGCCTGCACCAAACAGGGTCCTTTGACACTCCTCATATTCCTCGAGTACATTTGTGAATCTAGATACTAGCAGGTCGCGTGTACTGTCAATATCTGCCTCAGGCAGTGGAACGATCCTCTCCGCGCCCTCGACGTCAGCGTTTGGCATGGCTGTCTCTTCCCCGGCGGCCTCTTCGCGTCCGGGCACCTCCGGTGCGTCAGCGGGGAGCGGGACGAATGCGGCGGCGCAGGGGGACGCTACGAACTTCAATGTCAACGGAGCTGCGTCTGTTGAGATGGGCGTGGGCGCTGGGCGCTGCGGTTGTGGCACTCTTGGATAATTCTCGTTGCAGGACACATGGCCAACCTAGGGTGAAAGGTGAGTGAGTCTACTAATCGCATAGCTTGTCACTGACTCTTTGACTTGTCGCTACATTCATGCAACGAGTACAGCCCGTTCGTCCTAGATTTGAATTTGCGACCAGAGGATTTTGATATGGAGGACGATACGGAGTATATGACGCGGGAACCCAACGGGGGGCGTCGTAGTGGACTTTTAGTTCGAGGCAGGCAGGGCGTCTTTTTGTGGTGAGAGTTCGAGTTCCAGCGCGTCCTGTACGTGATGTGCGTGGATTGCTGAAGTGACGTGTAACTCTCCTCTCATATGCCTTCACCTTGCAGCGCCATCGCACATAGTACGCACTCTACGAGCATACCAAGCACTGCGGCAATCCATGCCATTCCCGTTAGACGCCTGGTTCAACAACATGCAGCCAGACCGGTGGGCTTCTAGGGAACGTGTCCATCAGATTTAGACGGATTTGCACGATAGTGAGGACGAAGAGAGCGATGGCGGCTAGCAGCGTTCGGGCGTAACCTCAGGCAATTTAGGCGTACCGGTGAGTTTTGCTTGCGTAGCAAAGAGGAAAGTCGATCTCACCCTTGAATGGACATGTCGTTATAGCCATCCAGAAGTGCACCCGTATGACTATCGTCAACTCGTTCCTTTCTCGAAGACAACTGGTGACTCAATGTTCCCAAGCTCAGCGCTCAGCCTTGAAACGGTCAAGAATGTCTATTGCATTGGTCGACGTTTGCAAGTTCGATTCCCGGAGGTCGTAGTTGGGCTGGATTCTACAGCCGCAGCGCTGCCACTCGCGAGGCTCGCCAGCTTGACCTTCTAGGCGCTAGCTCAACATTGCGCGAACGAGAGCTCGTCACCAGACTGTGAGGCTGACGGAGTATGCACCCTCCAACCGCGTCGTTGAGAGTCCCGCTCCCGCCACTCCGTCCTCTCCAGACTATGCTTCGCGCATTCTAAAGCTCGCCCACGTATGCCCATACATCCACCTGATCCTCGCGAATGCCATCCTGTATCGATATCACTCGTCTCGCTCAGTAAGAGGTGGTGAAGCTTGCCAAGGCGCCAGTGGCTGGCTGCGCTGGAGGATCTTCTTGGTAGCGTTGGCCTTCACGCTGGAGACGCCCGCGAAGGAAAGGGAATAGATAGTTCGCCGAATAGAGACCTGCTTCATTCCCATGTTCGTTACCAAAGTCAGAGTGAGAGCGGATGCATCGAAATCAACTTCGCCTTTGAGTGGGCGTGTCCGACTCGCCATCGGAATCATTAAATGTCGTGAGGTTGAAGACACAGTAGGTTGGGATTCGGGGACAGATGCTAGCGCGTCTCACAAGCAACACGTTCTCACCGTCTGCAATGACGAGGAACCCTAACTCCGCCAACAATCTCGAATGAAGCAGACCATGGCGTGTCGAGGACTTTGTAGACGACGATAAGGCCCTTGAACTACCCCTCTTGGCACTGTGCGAGCCCCTTCTCTCATCTCCTCACTTCCTTGCACTCGAATGGCATCTAGGAGACGAGTCGTTCGCGTTCACGTCCGAGTGGTTCTGCATGCTCCCTCCGCTCTAGGTCGGCCACGCATCCTGCAGCAAAAACTGCCCAAGAGTGTAGCGGAGGCGAGCGCGCCGCCGCTTGACCGAGGCAACGCGCAGCAGTGCGGAGGGAGGGCGGGATACATACATTGCAAAGCACGTACATCCACGTCTCAATCTGCATTGGTGACGGTATCCGTCGGATCAACGCCCGGCTTCGTGGTCAGACAGCTGGCAATGCAGGTAAAGGATGGGCTTCGGGGAGGACAGCTGCGCAGCTAGTCCTCAACACTCTGAAGCTCGAAGGTCTGAATCGTGAGGCAGACAATGTGAATCGTGCTAGGATCTCCGCGCCGAAGGCTACCCGTTATTCGCGCCGAATACTGCCAATGTCAAGGCGATGGGCGAGTAGGTGCCCACCCCAACGTCTTCGCCGATCCCAAGTTGGGTAAGAGGGTGGATTGTCACGCAGGTGCGTTGCGCCTGCTCGTCTAGCCGCGGGGATCGAAGGGTGACATCCACCATACTTGCAGGGAGCTTGCCCGGATTTGGTTTCTTTGAACTCGGTCCAGAAGGACGGGGGACGGCAAAGCGAGTGGCGTAGCGTTGAGATCTTGGGATGCCGTTGCTTAGTCGGTGCGGGAGATGTTGGAGAGAGGGCGTGGGGAGGTGCACTGAGGATTGAATATTGGGGATGGATGCGCTCTTCGCCATTGCAGCGGGGGGGAGGCGAAAATGACATCAACTAGCGGAGAAGAGGAAGATCAGGCAGGAGGTCAGGGAGCCAGGTAGAAAACGAACTCAAGACGTCCAGGGTCTCTTCACGCTGATAACCCGACGTAGTGCGCCGAAATAAAGCCATTGGTCATCGGCCTTGGGATTATTGTAGACGGGTGACATCTCGGAAAAGAGGGGGGTAGGAAGAAGCCACTCGCGCGCCAGTGCCTTCTGGATGCGTTGGGATGTGGACTGATGCATGTGTTGGTGTAAGAGACAAGGAAGAGGCAGCATCCCGCGGCATCGATTCATCGCTAACCGGTCCAGTGACTTGCAAGGGACTCGAAACAAATCTCGAGTCCCTGCCATCGGATGAAAGTGCTAGCCTCGTGACCAGGCCTCTATGAAGTGTACTGAATCGGCCGTAACCCCTCGTGTTCGCCTCATCGTCCTCCATTTTGACGCAGTGAAGGCACAGGCCGGGCAGTCAGGAAGAAGCGCGTCGATGTCGAGATCTCGAGAGTGCCTACGGGTACGCCGATGGTGACGGGCAACTCGGACCCCCCGCAGAGTTTCAAGGCTTGCGAACGTGGTCGCTACGAGGGGAGGGGCAGACCAAAATGCTCCCTTTCTTCCGCGTGCATGCACATGCATGCATATACGTCGTAGTCGTGGCTAGTATCCAACTTGTCGCGGGGGAGATTACAAGGGTTTATCGTAATCTGGATGGTACGCGAGTTCGGGGGATAGTTGGGTGGTTGATATCTTAGTAGTCAGTGCGTGAACCCTTCCGGATCGCAGGCTCACATCTTGGGCAGAGTCGCAGAGCCTCTTCATGGGGCCTGAGTCCTACGCATGAATATCGCGGGCCCAGCGCGTCAAGTAGCCGGACATGAGGGATCCGGAAGGCGACGGCAGAAAGGAAGGGAGGGGACCCCCAACACGACAAGAAATCGGACTACAACCTAGGGAGGATCTGTCATAGCGACTGCCAGTCCCGCTAGGCGCCGTGGAGGGAGGCGGGCGAGGATAGAGCGGAGAGCAGGTGCGATTCTCGGGAGTATTCTCGGCGGCGTTGGCGCAAACGCGCTTGGGGTCCGAGTGCGGGGCTGTAGGCGACGGAGGAGAGGAAAAGGGTGAGAGGTTCGCGAGAGGAGAGAGAGAGAGGAGGTAGGGGTAGCGAAAGAGAAGGATTGCCATTATGTAAGGAATGTATGCGCGCGTATGGGATGTATGTGGCACGATGAGGCGGCAGTCGTCCGTGCGAGGGGTGCTTCTTGTAGTAGCTACCTTGCGCAAAAGCACTCGCCTGGCTTAGAAGAGACCGGTCAGAAAGTTTAGGGAGCAGGTAGGCAAACCAAACACACCGTGTCCACGCCGCCCCTAAAGCACGCCTCTATCGTTTCACCGTAGCATCCAATGCTCGAGAATGTAATTCCTGGGCCTTGAGGCTTCTCCTGCGACTTGAAGCAGGCGAGGAGGGCTGAGCGCTGCAAGAGGCGGAGTGAGTCGAAGCCTGGTTGGTGTATGGCTCGCTGGTGATTCACCAGGGCAGAGAATGTCACTCTTCAGTGAGCGTGGCCGAGTTGTCAAGTTGTGATCTGGCTTTGGAGGGTTGTTGAAGGCGCAGAAACTTCGTGGACTCTGAGAAAGAAGCTTGCACGTCTATGCACATGACCAAACGGACAACTTCGCGCTCCCTATACATTTCATCTCGTCGCCATCTACAACGACGAGGAACCGCAAATAATCTCGAGTGAAACATGGCGCAAAGTTTCGACAACTTCTCAGGCGACGATGAAGAACTTAACCGACCCCTCTAGAGCTCTGACCTGGACCAAATAGCATCCGTGTCCCTGTGTTCGCGTTCGCGACCGAGCCGTTTTGCATTTGCGCTACCTCTCATCAGACCCTATGCTTCCGCTCCGCACATCATGAGCTCGCTATGGCCTGAAGTCAATTCACCTCTATAATTGCTTGTTGCGCCCAAATTACCGATGAACTTGTGGGCCGGGGTTCACGCGCCTTCCCAGACCTGAGTCCCGCCATCTTATCCTCTCTCCTAATCCCTTCTCGTTCTCCCGTTCTTCTCGTTTCTCGTTCTTTTCCTTTCGTTTGTGCGCTTTCTGGTTTCTCGTGCTCTTTTCCTGTTCGTATTTGTACGGGCATACGTTCGCAATGACCCAGCCGCTGCCTGCAACCAAGGACCCGACCACGAGCATCAGAGATAATCATGATTTAGAGAGGATTGTGGATCTTGGCAAACGTCGCCAGGAATGCGGGGTCTGCCGAGCGCCGCCTTTATTTGGCACCGGGTTCTGAGGCAAACAGAGGCGCGTCTACGCACCAACTCAGAACATTGACTTCTGCCCCGACATCCATCATGCCTCTGCGTCGTCCTTCCCTGCGTAGTAAATCACGTTCTCCAGCGCCCCCGCCTGAATCTGAGCCCTCTAGTCGACAAAGTCGGGCCTTCTTACCCCCGTCGCACTATGCTGCAGCTGCAGGACTCACTTACCACGCATCGGATACAGGTAACCCCGCCTATGCTACCAGCGATATACAACGCGAAGCAAGGCCGAGGACAGCATTTGATAATTATGGACGCGACTATGGACCCTCTTCCGCGTCTCCAAACGGCCAAACTCAGAGGGGAATTCCGATGCTGGAGGCTCAGCTTTTGCCATCACTCAGGGACACCATCAGTAGAATGACCCGATCTCCGTCTCGAGGTAGCAGGGCGGCTGAAACTTCGAACTCGACTCTATCTCAGCTTTCTATTCCCCGGTCTTCTGGACGATCTGCGTCTGCGTTGGATTACTACTCGAGTCCTGCTCAGAATGGTGACTTTGATGCTTCAACGTTCTCTACGCCCAGGCCCTGTGGCACTCCCAACCAAGATGGCGAACATAAAACTCCTCGCACAGATACTCCGAGGTCGAGGCCCAAGTCGGTTCTCAAGAATGTTCTCAGGTCGCCCATGGTCAAATCAAGTCCGGTCACAGGCAGAGGAAGAGAGCCTTCCAGGACAAGCAACGCCGTGAAGCCACAGTCGACAGGTGCCACGACAGATATGCACGACCAAAAGCTCGTAAGTCATCCCATTGTGAGCATATATTGGCCTCATTAAGTGTCGTACGAAGTCCGGCGAAAACCCGTTCGGAACCAGGAGTCGCTCGTGCACAGATCCAGGCTCTCAACCCCGGCCTCGGGTGCTAGTACCATCGTCTATGGGTACTCCTCAATTACCCGCAAAGACTGATTCGAAATCAGGAGTCTCTTCTCTTCCCCGATTCCAAGGCCGTCGCAAGGGAAACGACAAGCTTGGTGGTCACTACTCCGAGAAACCTTCTCATTTACCGTATAGAGATCCAGAAACAAGCACGGACGAGTCAGATTTAGAATACCGTTACGAAGCCGCCGCCAAAGAACGCAGGCGTCTCGTGATTGCGAATGCGGACACCTACAGCATCTCTTCAAGCTCGGAGAGTGATCTTGATGGGAGAAGATCTCGGGTGCCCGTACCGACGGACAGGAACAAGCGCTCTACCCCGAAGGCTGCTGGATACTCTCGTCCTGCTCGCGCGTCTCCTTCTCAAAGTACCCGACCTGTGATAGGACTTGGACTGGACCTGTCTCGGAACAATCCTCATGCCGACCCAGACGAACGGCCTAACTCTCGCTCTCGGCTACGTGGAATCCAGGCTGCCCAAAATGTGCCCTCTGTGGACGACACTGGACGTACCATTTATGACGACGGTCTTGGCGAAAAGGAGAGATCTTGGGATGCTGGCCATACGACGAACGCTGTCGACGATATACATGCCGTGCACGAAAGACGCCGCGAAGCTCTGTTAGGCATTGTCAGCGGCTTGGCGCTTGGGTCTGATTCGAATGATACTTCTTTGGCTTCATATCAAGGACTCAACGACCACGAACAGGGCGTGGCGGTAAGTGACTCAGGTGACGTACACCATCGAGAGGACGATTGTCGAGATGTGATGTCCAAACATAATCAGGGAACTCCTCGATCGAATTCTTCCAAGGACGATGCAATTGGCGCATTAAGGTCGACCCTTCCGAAGTCTTCTAAGGGCGACAAGAGATCCTTGCTGGCGCGTCCTTCTACTGTCATACATGGGCCCAAGTCTCCTTCCCAATCCAAACCCCAAGATGGATCGAGGTCCCCGGTTATCAAGACGTTTACGAGCCCTCCGGGAACTTTGAAAAAGAGGATGAGTGCCTTTTACGTCAACGCTCCTCCGGATGGCAACGATAACGCGGAGGAGCGGCGCGATGGATGGCAGCAGCTCGCGAAGCACAGGTCGCCTCAGCAAGAAGACAGAAAGTATCCTGATAACGACGATTATGGCGGCTATGCAACGCAACCTTCGAGTAATTCATTAGAAGAGGTACCACACGACACGGAGGAAGCCTCGTTCGCGGCGCCGATGATGCAGTCTCACAGCGAAGGCACGGTATCACAGGCTGGTAGTGATGTCTCCGCTGTCGAACAGCATACCGTATGGGGGGATGAAGGCTACGATGGGCTGAGCGTTGGGGCAGAAGCACTGTTTAGAAAGATTAGCGGCACGGAAACATCGAAGAGGTCAAACGAGAGACGACAGGATACCGAGCGATCCAGAAGCCCTTACGACGGTCGTTCAAACAGGCCCACCAACAAGTCCTCCAGCGCTCTAAAGTCTCCGCCTGTTGCTACAACCTCCAACACCTATTCGACATCGGAAATGGCGTACAGCGCTAGTGATGCCTCTATCTACGACGACGAAGAGGATGATGTCGATGTACGACACCCAGAATACGACCATTCGGCGCAAGACGGACATGCTCTCCACCAGCCTCCCAGGAGTTGGCAGACTGACGTTCCTGCAGATATCTACGAAGTACTTCTTCGACGCCACGGGGAGGGCGAGCTTCGTCGCCAACAACTCATTTGGGAGATCGGCGAGAGTGAAAAGGCCTACGTGGCACGCCTACAAATGATAGTCGACTTCTTCATACTCCCCCTCCGCGTGAAGAATAGCAAAGCGTGGATATCGGGCGTTCCGCTGGACCTGGCCAAGTTGTTGGACTGGTTGGATGATATCGTAAACCTGCATGTTCAACTTCTTGACGCAATACAGCGCGCGCGTACGGCACAATACCCGGTGGTGG
This sequence comes from Pleurotus pulmonarius, assembly GCA_012980535.1. Lineage (NCBI taxonomy): Eukaryota > Fungi > Basidiomycota > Agaricomycetes > Agaricales > Pleurotaceae > Pleurotus > Pleurotus pulmonarius. Next base: position 1,435,578 of record SJKF01000011.1, on the reverse strand, counting down.
AGCGGATCGCGGAGGCTATCAGGCCATTCGTCCCGCGATTAGAAGTCTACCAACCTTATCTCGTGAGGCTGGGCGACCTGACCGAGTTGGTCAGCCAACAAGTAAAGGACGCTACCGACTTGGGCGAGTTCATCAGAATGCAGGAGACCTCGGCCGAATGTGATGGGTGGACAATCGAGAAGCTGTTGTCGGAGCCTGTAAGCAGACTCGCTCAATATCCAGAATTATTTCAGGTACGTTCTTTCTTTCTGCGTCCTTTTGGTCCCCGAAGGTCTAAGATTGGTGCCATCCTCCCAGAGGCTTCAGGATGCTACACAGAAGACACACCCCGATTATTTGTCCGCCTTGACCCTCTGCCATTCAACTAACCTTATGATACGCATCATGACGGAAGTGAAAATACGAGAGGACGAATACGACCTTGTCAAGGGTTTGTCGACCCGAATAAGGGGCTTGCCTGCGGATCTGGAGCTACCCAGGCGAGATCGTCGGTTGGTAATGGAAGGGGTCCTCCGGCAGGTCCAACCTACGCCTGGGCGCGAAATGTCCTCCCCGACTCAGATGTCCACATCACCATCTTTCGACCCTTCGAGGCGAAGTGATATGCTCGCCAACGCGGTTAGTGAATGGGGCGCGGATAGGCGTAATAGGTCAGGCTCGACAGCGTCCTCGTCGACGGGGGTTTCCTTTAGATCTTATAGCTCGACTTCATCCGCATTCCCGGTGACCCCAGTACACGAGCAATTTCCCCGTGACGTCGGTTTATCTACACCTAATTCAAAATATCAGTCAGGCAAAAAGGCTACAACCCTTCCGACGCCGATATACAAGGAATATTCGCAGCCACCACAAGCTCCAACGGAGCTCGTGCATATTTTCTTGTTTACAGACCTAGCTCTTTTCGTGCATCCAGAAGACGGCTCAAGGACATCTTGGTCGCTTATGAATGAACATGGTGTTGCTCAGATTGTAGACGTCGCGGAGGCAGAATGTCACAGGGTTAACGGTGAGCATGGCCGACAATTTGCACAATGACGCTGCTGAGTCGCCACTGAAGGTAAAGCAATAAGAGTCGAGTTAATCCCACTCAGGGTGGACGACCGAGACGGGTCCCTGCAAAGCTTCTATTTTTGTATGCCAGACGAAGCGTCCGATGCCACTGCGTGGGTGTCCGCCTTTCGCAGGTGCCAAAGTTTCACTCTTCGCACCCTCTCGATTCCATCTTGCTATGGCTCTGTAAGGGTACCCCAAAAGTACGATGGTCCTCCGGCGGCTGTGGAGAATACGATCCAGACAATATTGGCTTCGGGGTTACCCATGCCAAAGAGTCCTTCGGTTCAATTAACTTCAGGAGAGCGAGGGAACGTGGTGTCTAGGGAGCGCGAGGAACGTGGCTGGTGGTCTGTGAGATTCAGACAGGTGCTCCGCGAGGTTCAATGCGAAGAGGATCCATATTTTGTACCACAATTTTGATTCTGCAAATCATTCCACTAAGCAAATGGATCTGACTTAATAAATTCCGACGTTCGTGCCCTTTATGTACCCTATTGGAATACCGTTGGCGACAGTCTTGTAAAAGCGTCTCTGTACTCTCGACGGTATAAGTATGTTGCGCGCGGCCGTTATGAAACCACGTGACCTTCTCTTTCCAGAACTTCGATGACCACTACAATTGCGTATTCCGAACCATCTCATCTTCTGGCATTCACAAGCTGAATCCCGTCTGAACCAATTCGTTCGAAGGTACTTTCGCAACAGTGTTGCTCCAGTGTTGATTCCTGAAGATGGATGATATTGATGATGGCGGCGGCGCTTTGAGTAGCGACTCGCCTGCTGTCCAAGGTTCTCGGATTGAGATTGGGGCGTTCGGCCTGGACAGATTGCAGGCGGGTTTAGCGGCCTCAAGGTCGAGCCTGGGGTCCCTGATTCGCCGACTGTCTTCCAGCAGCAGCTCAGGGCGTCGCGCGCCAACAACTGGGGAGGTCTGGCAATCAGGAGAGCGGTCAAACGGATTCCGCGGCGAATTCGATGAGGGAACGATTGCCGATGGCCAAACGAGTGCACTTCTCGATGGCTACGACGACGTGCCCAATGGCGAGATTGGCTCTCATCCTCGCGTCGAAGGCGAAACTCACGCGCACGCTTCAATTGCCTCAGGTTACGCCAGAACGCCGCCATCGTATTCGAGGAGTGCTGTCCAATCTTCGCCGTTGCGAAGAGCTGGGTGAGTCTCAATCATTGCGTTTATTGTTGGGTCATTGGATGTTTCCTGGCTTCCTGGCTTGGTGACATGATCTCTGCCCACATTCATTTGCCCATCTGATGCGGGGTCTTTTGACTGTGAAGGTTCAAGATCCTTTTTGCCTATTACTTTTCCTATAATTATCCCATCACCTGGGCTCACCTTCTATTTGCTCTATATACCTGCTCTCCTCCACTCGTCTACGATGTCGCCGCTGCCTCACTTTGTCATGACCTCCGTGCCTAATGCTCTGCCCGCCAGCTTGCTCCAGACAAAATCATCGCACTCACCCTCCAATCCGCAAGGGACCTCAGATCATGACCAACCAGCCCATATCCATTTCATCCCTCACTCCCACAAATCCATACGTCTTAACACGATGCAACTCTCGAACATGTTACTTTCTCCGCCTCAGTATGGCTCTCTGCCAACACACCAACCTCAACCCGCCCACCCACAGGCGAGACGACTGTCTTCTACGCATCGCGGGCGGGGCAGAGAACGAGACTCGTTTATTTTTCCAACACACACAGTGTCCGAAGATTTACCGCCGACGGAGACATCGGCGGCCAAGGATGACCCTGCCCATGCGAGCGATGTACCTCAACATATTGCCTCCTCCATCGACGGTCCTCACACCGACTTGTCATTGTCCACCGGATCTCTCTCTGCTTCGTCTCACGCTTCTAGTTCCGTGGACGCCTTGACAGCGTCTACCAACAGATTTCCATCTACACTTTCATTCTTTGATTCAGATGACTCGGACTCTGGGCGGGAGTCGGACAATGACACCGAGGTCGGCGGCTATGGGGCGACGCCACGGCAGCCTACGTCTTCGTTACCTTTAGTTTCTCCAGCACCTCCACGTTCGCCCATATCCCATCCTGGACCTTCTGGATTGTCGCTTTTACTTTCGCGAACGAGGCAGGCAGCTCAACGTGCGCAGGGCGACTTGGATCGTGATCGTAGCATTGGGTCGCATGGGGTACGAGAATCGCTTACGGATCTTGAAAGCGACGCGCCCGCGGTCACGTTTACAAAACCATCGTCTAGTCCTCCCAGCGTATCATCCTCCCTACACACTTCACACGGGTATGGGGCCGTCCACGTAAATTCACCGTTGAATCCTAAGACACATGACGAACGTGCTCCGTTGCTCTCAAACGTTAACAATGGTATACTTCCCTCAGAACATTCCATCCTATCGCACACGGGGCGGTCTTCTCAGTCCCATTCACACTCGCACTCGCCTTTCAAAGGGAAAAGCACTTCTGGCCCCCTATCTCCCCTAGCAGGGGCTATTTCCAGAGGCGTAAATCTCGGGTGGAGGGAGGTAAAAAGCGTCGACAATTGGAGATCTGCGGCAAAGGCGTTGCCCGCTGTTCTTTTAGGAAGTTTGCTCAACATTCTTGACGGGGTTAGCTGTGAGTAACTCCCCTCAGATCCATTTTTGGTGCTCCTGTTTCTTTCTTTCACTCTTGAAATTAGAATAAGCTCAGACATGGCGTATTTTTGGATGCCCATGTTGGGCCTTGCCGCTTCTACACTTCCAGAAGCTAGATGTTCGGCATCACTTTTATTTTTGGGTTCGGGTGATGCCTTTGGGTCGTGCTCATTGCTGATGCCCGTTCATATCCACTTGTTCACAGATGGAATGATCATATTTCCTGCTTCCTCTGTATTTGCTGAACACCAGGCCGGTCCAATGGGGGTTTCGATGTTCTTCGTCTCGTGTGTGATAGCACAGTTGGTGTACACGTTCGGAGGAAGCGGATTTGCGGGGGCGAATGGGAGTATGATGATTGAGGTCGTGGTGAGTGCACTTTTTTTACTGCGCTTCTTTCTTTTTGGGGTATGAACCTTATTGACGATATGTTCGTATGTGTGTTTCTCGCTCTGGTGTAGCCATTTTTCCATATTCTGGCGACTAGTATTGCTGAGGAGATAGGAGAAGGCTATCCAAAAGAGATCATTGCGACTACTCTAGTAGCTTATGCGCTATCCTCTATATTGACTGGTAAGTTTCTGCTTGTCACGAAGGCCAGCCCACTGCGGCAAGGTTATAGCTGAACATGGACGCATGAAATCTAGGACTGGCCTTCTTCCTCCTCGGGGCGTTGAAGCTAGGTGTGATTATTGGTTTCTTCCCTAGACATATACTCGTTGGGTGAGCTATTCGTGTATCAAATCTTTTACCATAACGCTAACGCCGCCAATAGTTGTATTGGGGGCGTAGGCGTCTTTCTGATACAGACGGGGTACGTTTGATTCCCATGCGACCGACGCTTTGAGTGGTGCTAATCTATATTCACGAATTTTGTCTGGATCTTATAGCTTGACCGTCAGCACGAGGTTACCTGATGACGACTTCGCATTCGACTTGGCAACATTCAGGTTTTTCTTCCTGAATTCGCACAATCTGGTTCTATGGCTAGTGCCTTTGGCACTTGCAGTGTTGTTGAGGCTCATCACTCACAAGTACACTCATCAGTTGGTCTTCCCCATGTGTACGTATCTAAATCATCAAGCTCGCATAGCTCTGACTTGTATATTTCGTCTAGATTTCATCACTATACCTATCTTGTTCTACATCGTTGTCGCCGCTGCCCAACTTGATCTAGGCGTGCTGCGACGCGATGGTTGGTTATTCAACATGGCGACCGAACAGGTTGCATGGTATAAATTTTATACTTATTTGGGTATGCACTATCGATCCTTCCCGCATTAACACTGCTCTCATTGTTCATAGACTTCAACGCCGTTCGCCTTTCCCCTCTGTGGAATACACTGCCCACACAATTCGCGCTGTATGTCTCTCAATTTCACCCCTGATACTGAGACCAATCTAAACGTTGCCAGACTCTTTTTCAACGTGCTTCACCCACCGCTCAACGTACCCGCTCTGTGTGAGTCCTAGTGGTCTGCCTATGATTGGTACCCATTGACTTCCCTGATCCAGCGGTGTCTCTCAACGAGGATATTGACACGAACAAGGAATTAGTTGGTCATGGGTACTCAAACTTACTTGCTGGCTTGGCCGGCACAGTGTGAGTAGCTCCGCTCTTCTTTCTTGCCGAGAGTTCCATCGATTGAAGAGAACCTGCGGATAGACCAAATTACCTCGTATATGTGAATACACTACTGTAGGGTTCTTCCTCTCTAACTCCTTTGTCAGGCTGACACAGGCGCCTAGCTTCTACCGTGTTGGCGGAAGCACGCGGATAGCAGGGCTTTTGTTGGCCATCGCCACTGCTGCTTTGCTTTTTGTCGGCACCGGTCCAATTGCATTCATACGTGGGTCCTCTTTACCTTTAACTCACCTCTACGCACTCAATGCCATCCTTAGCTGTGATGGTTGTCGGCGCTCTCATTCTCGTTCTTGGTATTGATCTTGTGAAGGAAGCTGTTTGGGACGCGAGACATCGTGCGAGCAGGTACTGTTAACTTCATGATCCGCACTCGCTCACTTCTGATTTCTTTTCTCCACAGGAACGAATATATCACCATTATTAGCATCATGGTCTGCATGACCGTCTGGGATTTCGTCATTGGAGTGTTGTTCGGCATCATTATGAGCTGTGTGTTTCCTTCGCATTCTAGGTCCAAAGTGCCAAGTGACTTACCCTTTCTTTTCTTAAAGGCTTCTTTTTCGTAGTCCAGAATTCGCAAGTTCCCAGCATACGCGCCGTGCATAATGGGGAGACGGCGATGTCTTCTGTTAGGCGGCCGAGTTCACAGCGGGATTACCTACGAGAAGTTTCGAAGCAGACCACAATTATGAACCTGCAAGGTCAGACGACCCCAATTCCTGTTCACTCACATCCTCTCATGCAAGTGAATTCAACGCAGGGTTCCTCTTCTTCGGCACAATCGTTTCAGTAGAGGAATGTATTCGCGACCTAATTGAGGGCGCGTCGTGGAATCGGAACCCGGTTCGCTTCCTCGTGCTTGATCTATCCATGGCTGCGGGTATAGACATGTCAGCTGCTGAGGCATTCGTTCGGGTACATCGGCTAGTCATGGCGAAGCATGTCATCCTCGTTTTCTGTGGGTTCGACAGTCGATCGGCCATAGGACAGGCGCTGGAAACTGTGGAGGTCCTTGGCGCTAACGGCGTAGAGCTGTTTTCTACTTTGAACGATGCGTTGGAATGTGAGCTTGCCCTTTCCTCACTTTCAAGCTGTCAGAGGGCTGATACCTATCTCGTATTTAGGGACGGAAAATGCGTACCTTAGGGCATGGTTTCGATCTCATAAGACAGAAATCTCTGCATATGGTAACCACCAGCTTCGCTCGGGCAGACGCTTTATACTGATCGCAGCATATGTAGCTTTGCCTGGCAGACGTGAGGCGGACATTCAATTCGCTGAATCCTTGGGGACCTCTCCAAGAATATCGCATCTGCACGATGCGGGAAACAGGACAATTGCGCAGGCACAGGGTATGTGACTACCCAAATCGGCTCTAATGTGCATCAGCTTATTTATCATCTCTAGGTTTCCAGCACGATGTCAATGTCGAAGACCGCTTGGAGCCATTCAACACATTAGTGAAGGCTTTCTCGTCTTATGGAGAAATATCTGTGGAATTATTTAGACCCATGTTGGCATCCTTGCAACGTATCTCGATACCTGACGGACACATTCTGTGGAAACAAAACGACCTTCCTGACGGCTTGTATATCGTCGAATCGGGCGTCCTGCGAGCGCGGTATGATTTTGCTGATTTCACGCCGACCTTGGAGGAGTCAATGGTACCAGGCACGCTCGCTGGGGAGCTCACCGCGCTCTCCGATTCCCCTCGCAACGCCACAGTCGTCGCCGAGCGGCCCTCGGTTCTGTGGAAACTGAGTATCCAGGATCTTCGTACGCTAGAGAAGGACCATCCTGCTTTGTTTTGGAAATTCTGCCAGCTGGTGCTCAAAGGTACGTGATTATACCTCCTGCGATCTCGCGAGACTGACGAAGGCCAATAGTTGCGAAGGTGGATTACGATATTTTATTGTCCTCGTTAGCTACGAGGAGATGACGAGTTGGTTGATTATCATTTATCATCATTGAAAACGACGCATTTGTAGCATACTTAGATGTATTCATTTTTACGGGCTTTCATATGTTGCATATTATCATTATGGATGTTTCTACAAAAATCTTCAACTAAATACATGATTGGATGATTCTGAAGTAAACGTGGCAACATTGAAATTCGTATATATCATCCAAAATCCCAAACACGATCGAGAACAAAAGATACATATCTTAAATTTACAGAAAGCAAGCGAATAGTCAAATCTCCTAGCGGCCGTCTAATTAGATTTTCAAGGTGCAGTCATGGCTATCAGCATTTCCCCAACGCCCCTCCTGACAACTCTTACGACACTAACACCCCCTCCACTCCCTCCTAAATGCCTCCGCCCACGCCATCACGACATACACGATCCCCGCGGGCAGCACGCACTTCACGCCCACCTCCCTCCAGTCCCACCGCCGTCCCCCCCACTTCCCGCCCCGCCACCTTTTCCAATACCCACCCCGCCCGTTCGCGCGGGCGCCCCCGACACCAACGCCGCTACCCACACCGACACCCGCAGGAGAGGGGAAATTCGGGAGGCTGGGGAAGGAGTTTTGGAGGAGGGACGTGACGCTCCCTCGCGGGCGGTTGTGCGCGTGGTGCTGGTAGTGGTGCGCTTGCGAGTGCGAGTGTGAAGTGGCGGACTTTGGGGACGGTGCATTTGAGTTTGTGTGAGGCTGGTCGTCGCGCTCCCACCAGAGATTGCTGGTCACCCAGATCTGGACGCTGCGACTCACGCACGTCGTGGTTCCTATGATCGCCCATACGATCACTGGGCGCCTTGCGGCTCCTTCGAACATCCCTGGTGACACAAAGATGAGACAAAAACGAAGACTATGAGGATTTACGTACCCCCATCGAATATCCGTAGCGTCCAGTTAGTTGCGGGCCAGCATATCGCTTGCAGACCCAGCAATCTGACGAGCGTCGATAGTGGGGTGTAGTATATCCTCCAGCGCGTTAGAAGACCAGTTGTCAGCGCGAGGCACTGGAAGCCCGTTAGAATGGACTGAAAAAGTTGCGTATCAGCGTCTTGTTGTTAATGGATGATCGGAATGCCTACCCACAGCGCGGCGACTGCATAGTCCACCCTCTCTGGCCTCCCCCGCGCGTACTCCCCCGCACCATAGAATACGAAGTAGAGATTGTACAGGGTTCCAATTATGGCTGGTACGACGGACAGAAGGCGCGAGAATTCGAAGAGGAGCGGCGTCAGCCGTTCTTGCAGAGAATTTGGGGGAATGAGCGGTTCGTGCGAAGGGATGATGCGGGCTGTCGGTAGACGCTTGGGCTTTGCAGCGACAGCATGAGAAGAAAGAGATAATGAACGAGATGATTGTGCACTCACCGGCTCGTCAGCTTCGGTTTCAGTTTCACCCGCACCAAGCATCCCTGGTGTAGTTGATATCAACTTTCCGCCTTCTCTATCTCTATCTCTGCCCTTCCCATACACGCCGACCCTTGCCCTTATTGCGCCGTGCTGACTGGAAGATAGTGAATGTGGCGCATGCCAGATAACGCCGTCGAGCTCCCCCTCGTGGTGCCCGTCGTCATACTCTTCGCTATCTGATTTCATAGATTCGGAAGAGGGCGTAGATGGATATGATAGCGGGTACAGAGGATACGTGTGCGGCGAATGCAAGACTGGAGACGAGTTGACCTTCCTGGCTGTCGCGGTGCGCAAGGGGGGTGCCGCTGGGAGGTCTGCCGGTGTGAAGAGGAACTTGGAGGGGTGAACGTAGGCGGGATACTGCGTCGACGACGATCTGGGGCGCGTTCGTGAAGTCCCCCCGCTCACCGCGCTGGCTTTCGCGACCTCAGAGGCGCTGTCGAACGAACGAGTGAGTTTGTGGCGGCGTCGTTGGGCAGCATCGCAGGACATGGGTACGAGATCTACCAGGGCTCACCATCGTACCTTTGTACTTTATACTAAAACCCTAAAACCACACCCGACAACTTGAATGGATTCCGGTGTGAATTGGAAATGTGGCTGGAGATAAGGGCCCCCCGAATGGAGGACGTCCGTTCCGACTTGGAATTGGGGCCAGTCAGGAGCTCAGGGATTGCCTTGCAGGTGTCGCGTACGGGTTATGAAATGCGTGTGCACACGGACATGGAAGAACGAAAACAAACGACACGAACGCCATTGGTGCGGCTGGGGCGCTAATTACATCAAGCCAAGGCTTGTTTTACTAGTACTGACAACATGATAACAATTACAGCCGAGAGCACCATGTTCATTGGTAAATAAAGTTGTATCTTGAGAAGGAAAGCGTTTCAGTACAACACGATTTGGGAAGAGGATGAGCACGCACCGGGAAAGCAGATGAGGAATGGCGCTAAGCTGGGGGCCATACCGCGCGGCGTTGTCGTACAGCTCGAACAGAGGGATCGCGAGGAGCTTCATGTTCTTCGGGACAGCAAGCACCTCTGCAAACCACTCGTTAGGGAAGGCGAATCAACAGCGACGACGAAAGAATGCACTTCGCTCTGGCATCTGCACGAGGAACATCTTCTTGCATTCTTTCGGCTTCGTTATATGGGCTGGGATGAAGGGGTACTATTTCCGCGCGCCGTTTTCATCGTCATCATCCCCGTGGCAAGCACCAACTTAAAGTAAAGACGCACCATGAACGTCTCGAAATTTGGGCGCCACCACTGCGCCAAACAATCTCCGATCTCCCACTCGTTGTCCACCCCGTGCGTGGAGTTGAACTGCGCAGAGCCAGTTGGAGGCGCGAGGCGCGCGTCGAGCTGACGCTTGAGACCGTCGATCTCATCCTCGCCTGGTTTGAGATAGTCCCCAGGGCTGAACAGGCACGACGCCAAGTTAGTGAGACGATGAGCGGAAGGAAAGGGTAGAAGCACGCAATTTAGACTCATAAATAACATGCATATAAGTGGTGCATATAGCAGTCCCACACAGGAAACATACCGCATACAAGCCTCCCTAGGAGCAGAGCAGATCATAGAGGGTGGTACTCACAGTTTGAAAAACGCGTTCGCAATCTGTAACATCAAAATATGCGGGTGCCCGTGATCGTGCACGACGAGAATGCCCTCGACAGTCCTGCGCATGCCGAAATCCTCATAGTTGTTCTGCAAGCGCTGCAGACGCGCTGCGACGCTGGGGTCCTCCTCGGGTTGGGCTTCCTTCGTACTACCAAAATGAGAAATAAAAGGTAGGGTAGAGCACCGGAATATGAGAGTATGTTGAGAACGATAGAGGGTTTCTCACCTGAAGGTAAAGTTTGATAACGGGTATCTGAGGAGAACACGCGTCAGTCGGTGAGGGGGTCATTGTATGATTGTATGCAATAGAGGCGTACAGGGCGATAGTGTTCGACATCGTTGACGGCGATGAGCAAGCTTAGTGCACACTGCAGGTGGCGCCAGTCGAGTCGGGTTGTTTACTCAGGAGGTCATTGCCAAATAGCGCCTTCAATGATGGTACCAAATCGAATTCAACAAGCTCATCAATTCTGCAGATTCCGAGATATGTCTCTCTATGCCTCTTGGCAACCTTTCTGTCTTGGCCACGCAGCTGGATATATCATATAACTCGATGTCAGTGATGCACTTCAAAAGCTGCTTCGTCCCTACGCGGCCACTGCAGCCGTGCCAATGCTAAGGCTGGTCCATTGACCTTCACATCCAATGTGCACGAGCTCACCTATCTCGGCTTGATTGTATAGTGACAGTCGGATATGCATACAGGTTGAAACCAGATCGGATCTTGCGGGTCATCTTTCTCTGCGGCGAAGTATGCCTCAGCAACACTCCCCGTGCAACTCGTCAGTAGAGATACTCAAGCGAGACACCGCGCCCTTGATGTGTTACTGGGTAGCGAATATGTTTCCAAGGGAAAGTACGCAGCGCCAAGCAACAAGTGCGAAAAGCTGACTACGACCGACACGTACGCACCGCGAAGCCTGAAGAGGAAAACGGAAGGAAATGGACAGGTAAGCAACGGTGTACCTGATAAGGAAGCACGAGCCCCCAGATCTAGCTACGATGCGAGCGGGCACGGCCCACGAAGAGTGGGATGTAAGTATGCGCGGTCACCTTGTAACAGAGGCCTATACTCACTTTTGGACTGGGTTGTCAGTGAACGAGGACGCGAAACGAAGAACTAGAGTGGCCAGCCCATGATGAGCACGTACCTGATTCCTCGTATGTTCTGCGTTAGCTCATGGGCATTGTAGGAGAGGTGAGGATCGACAACGTTGACGGCGCTCAAGTTGTGCTAGACGCGGTCAAGTAACGAGTTGAACTCGATGTTTCACTGCTTCATTCCTTGCCCCTGCTGCGAGGTCCAAGACTAACTTCGGGTATTTTGACGGTATACTCCTCTATCGCGCGTACGAAGCCGACTAGTGCTCATCACTTATTTTCCTGTCCAACAGTGGTCTACAATAGAAGCTAGAAGGTATCCAAAGCCTGGCGTTCACCGTATGTGCTCTTCGCTACCGCCTCTTCGTTGCCTGCTCCGGCCTTTGAGGCGGTCGGACATACATATAGCTCGACGCCAATGTAGATATAAACTCCCCGAAGCCGGGCAAGTCGGGTCGGGTGGCAGGCACGTTCAGGGCACCAGTCAAATCGTGTCCAGCAATATTGGACGAGATCAGGCTGTGTTCCCCGACGAAGTCGATTGTAATGTCTACAGGCTTACCCCCGCTACATTGACGAACTTTGAGCGCTTCGAGGAAGGAATGGAAGTTCGCGTATGGGACGTACTGCTCCGAATCGCGGACATTGGCACCTGCCCTGCCATTTTCGGGATTGTTCTGCGACATCGATGTACTGATTGCACAGTCCGTTGTTGGTGGACTTTTTGGCGGGGTTCTCTGTGAGTGTCGTCTAGTTGGGGGAAGTGTTCGTTAGAATAGGCAGGCTTATATGTCTCCAAAGGGACATGGCCATGGCCACTTTGACGTTGAAAATTGGTGGTCCCAGTATCCCCAGGTGGCCAAACAGATTATGCAATTGACCACTGTCGGTCACACCATGGTCTGTGGCCTCAAACGCTGTACTTTCACGTCATCGACTACGATGCCCTTCTCTACCAGTTACTTTTCACAATCAACGTCCAACCATGGAGGACACGGGCCTCAGCATTCCAGCATTCCAGCATTCCACAATCAACGACACACAAACGCGCATATATGTGTACCGAAATCCCGCCGAGGCTCGCCAACACGCTCTTCGCCCACCTCCTCAGCAATTACAAGAGCAGGGAGCGATCGCCCCCGTGCTCCATAACAACGAGATCGTTATAATGCTCGAATAGCGAGTTTACAGATGGATGTTTTTCAATATGTCGGAAAAATCCTAGGCGCCTTGTAAGGGCCGTCCATTTTGAGTAGCTTGTAAGGGTCCTTGCATTGTCCATACAATGTGAACCAATGAGAATAAATCAATCGTGAGATGATCTTACCCCATATGAGGCCCTTGAGATCGTGCCTCGACCCTTGTGATGCCTCGAGAGCCCCACTTCGCTTTCCCCACGTCCAAGTTCAAGTTCGAGTTCGAGTTCGCCCCCGGCGCCATTGCTGCAACACTTGAGCGCAGCTAGGTGTGTAATCGCATTTCATAGTATAATCTACATGAGGCTTATCCTCTCCTAGATCCCCCTCCCGCCTTTGTACATACCTCGACACCAACCAACGCAGCGGCCTCGCCCTCGGAAATCCCAACCTTTCGTAGTGGAGGAAACGAAAGAAAGGCCATACTAGTGAGTCCTCGGTGCTCACTATGTGTCAACACTAACTGATTGTGCACGACATAGCTAGCTCTCCCCACCACGCTCGTGCCGCTTTACTGTGGCGCAACGCTGCTGTTCCTGACATCCCTTCGACCGTAAACCACTGTCCACAGTGCTCGACTTCGCATCAATTCGTCCCACATGCATCGTCCCACACACATCGTCCCACACACATCGTCCCCCTCCCCCACCCCACCTGCGCAGATTAGGACCAGAACGAGATCACTTCTCATCTGTGGGTCGTGTTCTCCATCCGCGATCTATTGCCATCTTCGTCGATCGGTTTCAAATCGGTTATCGACGCCCTTCTCCATTCAGATCATACGTTCCCCCCTCGCTATCAACCCAAATGCCACCAAAGCGCAAGCGCACCGGTACATCGTCCACATTGCAAATATGCGCGATCTGTGGCCAAGACATCCGTGCGAGAGGAATGGCAGCCCATCGCAAGAAATGCGAGAAGGATCGGGCGGACACGCTGCATGACATGGCTGAAAAGCAGCTACAAGCGGCTGCTCAAGTCGAGCTGGAGGCAGCTATTGCAGGATCGTCAGCAGGTAAGTTCACATGTATATTCTACGAAGGTCATAGGATTTCTGGCTAATACATGTAATAGGCCCCGCTGATCCAGCAGACATGCCCGACCATGCACCAGGACAAGTCACTGACCAACATGATGGCCACCGAGCATTCAGCCCAATCGTGTTGGAATATGTAGACCTTGACGGTGTTCAGATCAACGGTACGTCTAAATTAATATTTAATGTAGAAGAAAACTACTGACCGATGCTCTGCTCTAGATGAACCTCCTGCGCTGTTTGCAAAGGATGATATCAAGTCTGAATATCATCCCCATAGCCAAAAGGCTCCCACCGTCCAACCGTTCGATACTTACCAGCGACGTCCTACTGTCCCTCCAGTTGAACCATCGACACGTAGTAATTCCCTACCGCCATGGAGCCCATTTCGCAGCCGCCTGGATTTTGAGGTCGCTTCACTGGCTCTTGATGCTGCATTGAAGAAGGAGCATGTTGAGATTCTTGTCTCACTTCTCAAACGCTGTAGTCAGGATCCTCAGCAATTTACGATCCAAAATGCGGCAGATATAGATGATATATGGACTTTAGCTTCTCACAAGGCACCAGAGGTGGGTATATGTATACCACGATTGCTTTATAGGTACAAAGATTGTTAATAAAATGTAGTTCATCCGGGACGACATCGAAGTTGAGTACAATGGTGAAACAATGACCTTCGAAATGTGGTACCGACCACTCTGGGACTGGGCATTAAGCTTGATTCAAGACACCTCGCTTGCTCCGTATTTTGAATGGAATAGCCAACGGCTATACAAGTTCAATGGAACTGACTTTGTACGGTTTGTTGATGAACCACTGACTGGCGAACGACTTTGGAACATGGAGGTGGGTAATATCAATGACTTATTACCTTTTAAAATTGCTAACAAGATATTGTATAAACATCAGTCAAACATCCCTGAAGATGGAACACCATTCTTTTTTACTTTATATGCCGACAAGTCTAAGCTCTCGAGCTTTGGAACTGCAAAAGCATATCCTGTGATTGCACGGTGTGCTAACTTATGCACTGCTGTTCGGAACGGTCGTGGCATTGGTGGTGGAACAGTTGTGGGTTGGCTTCCTGTTGTGAGTCTCCTTCATATTGTACACAGGTTTCAGATTGACTGGTGAGATTATTAAACAGATCAAAGAGGACTCAGAGGACTCAGGGAAGCGAAAATTCATCATCCACAAATCCATGGTGTGGCATCAAGGTATTGGAAAAATACTGAATTCCGTCCAGAGTGCTTCATACCATGGATATTGGGTCACCTGTGCAGATTCGGTGAAACGGAGGTTCTTCCCGATAGATGTGTTTCATAGTCATGACTATGAGGAGGCGTAAGTCAGATCTGTATCCCTTATAAGCCTTGTTACCACACTAAAAGTTACCCATAGATGTATTATGACAGCAACACGTGGTCTTCGAAGTTTGTTCCCCTGTCCTGTGTGTCTCGTTCCTAGAGACATGCAAATGGAACATGGAACAATGTACCCTCTACGCACAACAGACTCAATGAAGGCAGTATACATGTCTGCAATGTCTCAACTAACCAAGAAGGACCAGGAGGAAACACTAAAGGCAGTTGGTTTGCGGGAGATTGAGGTGAGCTTGACAGGTTAATCATTTAAATTGTACTAACTTAAAAATGGCTAGAATACATTTTGGACAGGCAATCTGTCTGATCCATACACAGGAGCATCATTTGATCTGCTCCATAGTTTTGATAATGGGCTCTTTGAGGATCACTTGTTCCAGCAAGTCATTGCCCGCATCCAGGCGCTTGGCAGTCAGATGGTGGGCAAGTTCGATACACAGTAGGTATCATCTCCCACACTCCTTGACAATCACTCATTACCCTTCAGGTTCGACTTGATCCCACGATGGCGTAATTTGCATCACTTCGAAACTGTAAGCAATATTGCCTTCAATGATGCATCCAAAAACCATGACATTAGCAAGGTATGTCTTTAGCCTCTTAGATCAACATTGATATTGATATTGATCTGAAAACAGCTTATACTGTTTGCATCCTACAACATTCTTACCAAGAATGTGGATGCAACAGGATATCTCTTGCTACGCTGCCTTCGTGCATATATCAATATGCGCATGTATGCTGGAATGCAGGTGCATACTAATGATACAATTGCTGCCGGCCGACTTGCGGTTGAAGCATTCTCAGTTTTAATGAAAGTGAGTTCCATAACTTCCTGTTCATATGATGAATGTCACTCACAACCATGATGAGGAATATGCTGAAGAGTCCAACAAAGATGCAGAAGTGCCCAAGAACTGGAACTTTCCCAAAAATCATTTATATGTCCATCTTTTTGATGACATTGTTGCAAAAGGTGTTACTCGAAATTATAACACAAAGCCAAGCGAGCAAATGCACTATGGAATTCGGAAAACATATTTCACAACCAACTTCAAGAATATTGCTCCACAGGTAAATGATTTTGTCTATTCATTGAACAAATTAACTTATACTTGTTTCCAAAGATTCTGGGAAAGATACATTTTGTCCTGGTGGCAGAATACATCTGGCAAGACATCAAAGAGTATGATGAAGAGCTTGCAGCAGCTGCTATAGAGTCGACCGAGGAAGATACTACTCCCGAAGATCATCAAAATAAAACAAGCTATCACACTCCACATCTCTCACTCACTGTTGCTCAGCCTCTACTTTCATTCAAGGAGCTCGAAACAATTCATGCCAATGATTCAGCACCAAAGCTCTTCCACAATTTCCACATCCGCCTTGCCAACTTTCTTTCCCAGAGGCTGCCAGCAGAAGACCTTCCGAATGGGAGATATCTTAGGTTGAGTCCGAATGACAAGGTAAAGAATAAGTATATAACATTCATATAAGATAACTCAAGTCCAAATAGATTATGGAATTCCGCTACCTCAAAGTCAATTATGAATCATGTGACACTTGGACTATGGCCACCGATCACTTACGGTGCAGTCCAAAGTTCCATGGCAGCCCACGGCATGACCATGTAATTGTCAAAACAGAAGCACCGCTTGGAGTATTTACACCATTCCTCATTGGCAAAATTATCTTCATGTTTCGGTGCACCATTCAAGAAAAGAACTATCATCTTGCCCTCATTGATCCACTTGACGCTCTTATCAACCCACGTCGTGTTATTGACATCGAGCTCGGTCTCATTCGACTTCGTACCAAACCACACCGAACCGGCGAATTCATATTCATTGAATCCATTGTGCGTGGAGCCCTGGTTACTGAGGCATTTGATACTCCTGGTGACTACCTACTTGTTGATACATTAGATGATGATATGTTTCTCAGATACAAACAAGAAGGCCTTTAATATAATTGTTTAGTTATTTTTGCCAATAGCGAACAGGAAACTTGAATTTTACTTTAGGTAGCCTGTATACCACTTCATCCACACTCATGGATCATCCATGGAGTTCAGCTCTAGTGCCCACCAAATTACCTTATTAAATTGGAGCCAGGGGTATTGCAAATAAGGTAAGATATACCACAGTGAACGATAGAAGCCCCTGAGTTATTCTCGGCGCTCAGGGGTAGATCATAAATACTAGTTGAACGTCCAGCATCACAGCTGCTTGTGGACCCTGGTAAGTCATTCGGTGGTGGGTGTGGGTGCCATGGGCGCAAATTATAATACATCCTTGTGAGTAATCCACCATGCCATGGCCGCATGTCCCGCATCGTGCGGCAGCGGCTAACAAATGCACCACAAGTCATGCCCACGCAGCACGACCCAGCATGTTCACTTACTCAATTAACCATAACAGTTAATTGAGTAAGTGAACATGCTGCCTCGGTGCTGCAGCGACAGCGAGGGATAAATAGGTAAGGAAAGGTAGCATGAACAAGTCAGTCCCTTACCTCTCCGACTTAACCTCTCCCGCCGCAATCAAAGAATCAGCCGCCGCATCAATAATGTCTTCCCAGTTCTCGGCCTCAACCCCTGGTCTGTCCGCAAGCACAGTTGCACAGATGGGAGGACTTGTAAAGGTCAGCCTTTACTTAATATTCTTGCCCACCTTATTGACCCTCATTAGGCTTTGCAAGATGCGCAACTTGAGAACGGCGAGCTTAAACAACAATTGATGGAGCTTCAGGACAAGATTGCGGCATTGGAAGCCTCGAAGCCACGCAGAGGGAACCGGGGATCTCACGTCACCGCCAGCACCGTAAACCCAGAAGAAGAAGCTAGCAAACGTAGATTGGCCCAAATCGCTAAACGTTACACGATCATGCACCAACTCTGGGTGCCTGATAGTGTATTCCCAGTCTCGCGGCCCCCCAAACCGTCCAACGACCCCAGTTACTATGGCGCAAGAGAGAACTGGATGTTGGGAATCGCTGCAGAGCTCTACGAGGTCTTCCCCGAGGATATGCATAGCCTACTCAGGCTGGCGAGCACGGGTACTGAGGTATGTGTCATCCACCTTGCGTTCTAATTTATCATATTGAAACTGATCAATCTAGTTTCAATTTTCCTTGGGAGCGCAGCGTCAAGCAATGGCTCACACACTGAGGAACTGCGCCGCTCATATTTTCGATATACTCGGCGTACCTAGTCAAGCATTCAAGGACAGCGACTCGCGCCGAGCCTCGCCTGAGCTCGTTGCCCTCCTCAAGCCCAGTAGGAACGGTGTTTATCCTTCGCTCCCACCCTTGCTGTACCCGCTGGGAAACATGACCGACATCTTTCAAAATCCCGTCCTCCCACTTGTAAGTACTATTCATTATTCACAGTGTCAGACTCGTTGCTGATCATATCCATAATCCAGATTCTGCGCATTGCATTATTTGGCAAAACATCTCTTTCATCAAAGCCAGCGGCAAATTCATCTGGACGCAAGTGGGCAGTCACCCAAGTTACGACGGGTAGCATCTGTCTGGCGGCCATCATGGTAAGCCCGCCGTTTTTCTCATTCACACATTGTACAGTCTCACTGACATTCTATAACAACAGGCGCGCTTCCTTGCATCACCCGACAACGACCTCTCATCAATTGGCGGACAAACGAAGATCAACTACGAACAAGACTTCCATGCCTACTACGAACTTATCGAGTCAACGAAGACGACACGAAAGGGGCGGCAGCTCCACAGTCTGTTCCAGCAAACAGTTTTCAAGGACACGCCATCGAGCTGCAACTTGGACGACGACGGCAGTGATTCGGAGCAAGATGCCGCATCGGAATTCGCTCGTATCAAGGCCGCTATGCTAGAAGTCACCGAGTCTGACAGCGATAACAACGACGAAGAACACGGCCAGTATTCGCAATGCCGCACTAACTCCACCTCTGAGTTCGAGACGTTTGAACCCCGTTCGTTTCCACCACCATCGAGTCCACCACCAGCAAGTCCAAGTCCGACCCCGTCCCCCGCTTTATCGTACATCACGGCGCCGCCACCATTCCCCCAATCCATCAACTTCGAGGAGCTCGGCCCTCTCCTGACGATGCCGCCCATGTCAACGGTGAACGGCCAACCACTGCCAGTGGCATCCGCGATCGATTCTCATCTCACGCCTTCCACATCTTGCCTACAACCTGTCGACAATGCGAGCCCACAATACTTGCTACAGGACGAACCCGCTGTGCCAGAAATCGTGCCAGGAAAAGGGAAAGGGCGAGGCCGTGGTGTCAAAAAGCCTCGGGGAAAGGGTGCGGTGGTTGCTGGCATTCAGGACGCGCAACCTCGTCGTACGAGCACACGAACGGCACGCGCATAGAAATGTATGTAGTTGCTTTACCATACAGCATGTACTGCCCTCCCCTCCTCCCTCCCCGCCCAATGCTATGAATTTTCGTTGGTTTTCTTTATTTTCAAGTTCCCCAAGGCCATGTCTTACTTATGCTAATTCACAATACAATGTATGGGACTGTGCCGTAGTGGTAATTGTCCTCGTTTATTATAGGAAGGTTTTTATATCACAAGGTCGTAAGTTCGATTCCCAATGGTTCCAATGTCACTAACTAAATAATAATCATAGATCATCAAGATAAGACAAAATACAACCAGATAAGATACTGATAAGATACTGATAACATTCCAAGAATTCTCCGTACCCAATGAGATTACAGTACGCTTACAATTTCTTTTTGAGTCTCCGCTAGCATTATAAGCGTGCCCTACCTTATAAGGTTTATCTTACCACACAATCTTGGGCGTCTCATTGTGAGAACTCCAGCTTCCCACAAAATCCTACGCCTTCCTCAAAAGGCCTCACAATGTTTGGCTCATATTATGGCCACAAAGCCCCTTACAAGCGCTTAAATGTCGGCTAGGACTTTTCCGACATATTGCAATGATCCTAGTATGTATCCCTCTGAGCCATCTGTACCACTGTTCTGAAGACTGTTAGCTATCGCGCTGCATATACTGATGACCATACTTCAAGCCGCATAATCGTGTCCCGCGGTAAATTTGGTCTTAATGCAGGGACCCTTGAGCCTCAACAGCTGCACACCTCAGCGAGGCGAGAACAGGAGCACGAAAGGGCATAGGTGAGATTCAAGGTTCAGGGAGACCCGAACCGTGCGCGCAAGACCTCAAGTGCAAACGTCCATGGAAGGGAGCTTGTGAATGGATTGGACACCTTAGACCGAAGCACGGAGCGCTCTACCAAGAATGGGCTCTGGCTGCTGGCCAGTAGGGCTTGTGGAGCCTCATCCTCAAAGGTGCGGGCTCGCGAGTTCGTGGGTGCTGGAGTAGAAGTCGACCCGGCGTAGCAATGAGACAATGAAGAGAGGTAAATTGACAGACGGCCGGAGACCGGTGTTTTCCTCCCTTTCGTGCTTCTCGGTTCGGTGATGATTGGAAACCGAATGTTTGATGGGACGAAGGGCGTGGAGTAGGGGGGGTAGTTGATGGCTACAGTATGAAGAAAAGGCGTTCACAAGAGCACGGGCGAGGTAGGGGGACACGACAGGCAGGGCATGTGAGGTTAGCCGCGCGGCCTGACTAGAAACTGGGGCTCCAGCATGCCAGTGACGATGGGGTTACGGGAGGGTGAATTCAACGAGATGGTGTGTCCACGCCATCCTTTTTTCTCCATCAAGGCTCAGTGCGCACTGTCTATGTTGTGTGCAATTATAGCCTCACACGGAGAGGACAGAGCTGCTCGAGAATTAAGTCCGTAGATAGGAGGGTAGATAGAAATGGATCATCTTGCAGCTGTTACGATCTTTGGTAGTAGTGCAGCAAGTGAGTAAAATCACACCATGACTCTTCCTCTTTTATGGTGCCTCCTTGGGCACCACCATATGCATGTCCCGCAGTCACAACGCCTAACTCATCCTCTTGTCTTCCACCTGTTATGATGATGCTGCAGGGCTGAACGTACTTCCATTCTCCAAGCGCAGGTAACAACGACAGTGGTTGACATCCAGCACTCGCACATTCCCCAACAACGACACTGAGCGGCGGCAAGTGAGCATATAAAACGAAGATACATGTGAGGTGTGGAGCAAGACGGGGTGTTGGCAGTTGCTGAAGACAGGTGTGGATGAAGACTTGGACAAGTTCCACAGGGTCAGAGAGATGATGCACTCACACCATGTGTGCCGACTATATCTACAATCAAATTTAGTTAGCACGAGAGGGCCCAAATTGAATTGCAGTTGCTGAATATGAACAGCTGCTCAGCCGAAAACATCAGGACAGAAAGAAGGGTGTATATGCGCAGCCCCAGAACTAACAAACTGAAATTAGAGGGCAGCATACACACTAAGCAGGACAACAGGGTGTTGGAATTTGAGTCTCGCCTTCAATTAGAATAATATGTACAAATACTCAAAGTTACTGTGCCACCTGTAGCTTGATAATATCATCCATTGTTCTCACTGTACCACCACTTTTAACACAGGGAGGGTGATGTTTGCGCCACCCTCTGCGAGACACTGGTTGTTGAGGATAGCAAAGGCTGAGCAGAAGCTAGGGCAGTGGAGGAAGACTGAGAAACCAGATCTACATTGGGGGTTGGGGAAGAGGGGAAGAGGGACACTCAGACATCATCAGCCTCATTAATCTATGTAATTCTCACATCCCCTTGGGAATAGGCATTCTCAAGAGGCTCAATCTAGGGGGAGGCGACTAAGGCAGCAAGAAATGTGAGGGTGCTACAGAGAAGATCCAAGGAGGTGGGAATCATAATGAAGGCAAGGGGGATAATACATGTGGTAGATTGATGCTACATGGACAATGTAGATATGTTTATGTACTTAAGAGGAAATGTTCTGTGGTTTGTGGATATCATTCCAACAAGGGCCTATGGCAGTATCCTGTATGTCAAGGAAAATGTTTTTTCGGGCTGACATTGCCATCAAGCATGGGTAGGACACTATAACACAATCTCTGAGGACAGGAGGAATCCAGAGGATGTGGGAACCTGGAGAGCCTTGTTTCCTTGCGTCATAAAGCCATTCTCCATGGCGAATAACTAGATGTGGCAGGGGACTTTTTTGTTTGTACAAGGCATCATTGGCATGCATGTGAATGCCATGTCCTTTTGCTGTGTTGCTAAAGCCTGCTGCTGCGTCCTGCAATTGCTGTCCTATTGCAGCATGCCAGATGCGGATTGACCTGTCCCATGACCCTGACACAATCTGTGCCCCGTCAGGTGAGAATGCGACAGAAGTGACCAATCCTTCATGCCTAGTGAGTGCATTGCCAACTTGCTGCCCTGTTGAAGCATCCCAGATGCAGATTGTCTGGTCAGATGATCCTGACACAATGTGTGCACTGTCAGGTGAGAATGCGACAGAAGTGACCTCATATTCATGCCCAGTGAGTGCATCACCAACTTGCTGCCCTGTTGCAGCATCCCAGATGCAGATTGTATTGTCATATGACCCTGACACAATCTGTGCCCCATTAGGTGAGAAAGTGACAGAAGTGACCATGGATTTATGCCCAGTGAGTGCATCACCCACTTGCTGCCCTGTTGCTGCATCCCAGATGCAGATCATCCAGTCTGATGACCCTGACACAATCTGTGCTCCATCAGGCGAGAATGCAACACAAGTGACCCAGTGTTGATGCCCAGTGAGTGCACCACCAACTTGCTGCCCTGTTGCAGTATCCCAGATGCAGATTGTTCGGTCAGATGACCCTGACACAATGTGTGCACTGTCAGGTGAGAATGCGACAGAAGTGACCTCATATTCATGCCCAGTGAGTGCATCACCAACTTGCTGCCCTGTTGCAGCATCCCAGATGCGGATTGTCTGGTCATATGACCCTGTCACAATCTGTGCACCGTCAGGTGAGAATGCGACAGAGGTGACCTCATATTCATGCCCAGTGAGTGCATCTCTGACTTGCTGCCCTGTTGCAGCATCCCAGATGCAGATTGTCCAGTCAGATGACCCTGACACAATCTGGGCTCCATCAGGTGAGAATGCAACAGACCTGGTTCCTCCTTGCACACCAATCACTAGGGCTTCCGCAATTGGCCATATCTTTTCCTGCCCATTGATCACAGTGATGGGAATGCAAAATCGGTCTTTGTAAAGTTGCCTGATTTTTGATGCTTCAGGCAAGAAAGTAAGGCCTGAGTAATACACCTGTGGTGCAGAGAGCATGTAGCCATTGCGAAATCACTTCTCAAATTTGATGAAGTCTGCTAGGATTGAGACAAGCTCTCCAGGTGAGCATAACTGTTGATTATTCCCCTTGCCTTAGGTCTACCATCATGGTAACCGGCGTCCGGCCTCTACGGGGCGCAAGGGGAGCTATTCCAAACGGAACCAACAGGACGTCTTAGTATACATAAGTATACTAAGTTAATGGAGTGAAAAACCTCTAGTAGCGACCGGAACGTCGTAACACGTGTTCGTAACACAAACCAACGGTAGCAGCCCGCAAAAACATAGAGACAGCATTAGAGGCTGTAGACTTAGGATTGACAAAGCACCAATAAACGGAACAGCACGTAACACCTTTTGTTAGACTCAAGGCTGGATAACGAGACAGAATACAACCAAACGAAACACAATGACATATATTTCGCGCGAACCCGCGACTATGACCGGAAAGCGGGACACGAGAGGATATAACAAGCTACTATGAACGACCGAAGGGTGCTGAAATGTATGGGCCGAATTTGCTAGGAAACTAGAGGCCATTGCAGACAACGATGGAAGCAGGCCTTGGAACGCGCTGCTAGCACGCGCTTGAACCACGCGAAACCAGAGACAAAGGCAAGGTGAACGTGCCCCACATTATATAAGACCAGCCATACGAGAGACTCTCCTGAACCAATACTACGACCATCGAGACTGAAGAGCAGTTTTTTGAACCCAACACCCGACAATGGCCGATACCAATCACCCACAGGACCCGTCGTCCAAGGCACAGAAGGTCACTGGGAACGACACTGCGACAAAGAAGCAGGAGGTGAATGTGAGTACACGAACAAAGGGGAGAGAAATACTACTCACCAAGGACATACATCAGAGAACCAAAGACGACGAACCGGATAGACACAGGAAGACACCCACCGGCCAAGGAAGCAGATCTAGTATTGGCGGACGCAACCTCTCGACCCCCGGCCCGACTGCTCGAACACGTCCCCACCCCACTTCCAAAGGGGGAGCTGGCGCCCCCCCTCCCCTCATCATCCCGACCATCACCCACATCACAAATGCTGGGGGTACGGGAAGCCAGAACGCCCCCGCAACCCAGGCCCCACAAGCTCCCGCTGCAACGAAACCCGTCTCGGAGAATAACAGGCAAGGCACCACAGATGACGACGACCAGAACATGGAGAGTACCCCCGAAAGGGGAGACGTGTACACAGATGCTGACGCATCAATGGGTGTCAATGAGGAGACAGACGAAGAGGTTGAAGTCGACGACAATCGTGGATCGCCCGGGGGGTATTTCTTCCTCGACGAACCGGAGAACCCGCACCTAAAGAAATCTCAATCAGGCGATATGCCTAACCTTCCCCCCGCAGCCGGAAAACCATACACATCCGCGATCTGGCCCGCAGTCGTCATCCCGAGCGACACCCTGACTAAGAACATCGACCCAAGGGTACTCGAGGCGATCTTCGAAGACCCCGAGTCTTTCCTGGCTATCGTACCATATGGAGCTGGGTATAGACAGAGAGTGGACCATCCTGATATGGCGAAGGACATTCAAGACTTCCTCCTCGCCTTCGCCTTCGAGAACTGCGAACACCTCGAGATAGAGCCAGCCGCAGCCAAAAACACGGGGTGGACCAACAACTTTGACAGCCCAATCCCTCTAATCCTCTCTGGCTTCACAAACGAGCTGCGGAAGTTCTTACTCTGGCACCAAACGTTCCCCTTTGTGGCAGGCACCTCCAGGTATGCGTTCTCGGTCGTGAAGTTCACCCGCAACGTACGAAGCTGGCATATCACTCACCTGAAAGGAGCGTGTGTAACCGATTACCCCCCGAGGATGGAGGAAGTCATGGAGGCGATCCGGTATCACCTCCTGATGAGCCGCGAATTCCGAGCGATTGTTGACGAATGCTATGCCGAAAGAAGCGACAACATCCTTGACAACATCGACGACCGAGTGATAGACGCGCTGCTCTCGTTCTCGATCGAGTACATGTCCTACGAGAAAGATGGACGTCAGCACAAGCTCTGGCACCTGATGGGAAAGCCAATCACAGACGACAAGGAGAAACACGACCGGTGGCTCACGCTCATTCGAAAGCAGAAGTTCTTCCTGGGATGGCGCGACATCCAGCCTATCCGAGCATTCAACCCATGCGACTTTTGCAAAGCGGAAGGCCACCCAGAAGAGAAGTGCCCGTACCCCAATACGGCGGATTGGAAAGGCCCGATTCCTACCGAAGTTCGAGCGAAGTGGGCAAGAGAAGACGCAGCCAAAGCTGGGAACTTTAGCCCAAACCCGAACGCAAACCGAGGAGGTAGGGGATGGGGAGGCAACCGTGGAAGGGGAGGTAACGGGAGAGGAGGCAGAGGTGGTAGAGGAAGAGGACGTGGAGCTTGAGGGCGTCTGACCCTGATCCAAACATGGGGCCACAATGGGCGCCCATGTCCTAGACTAATCTATTCACGATCTGACTATGACCATCGCCTCGTCTCTTACGATCCCCCCTTCACTCCTGCCTCTTCCTGCTGAAAGCGACTTTGTATATCCTGTAACACTATATTTATTGAAAATGCCCGATTTACGTTGGCACAAACCACGAGAGAACCTCAACACATGACCAGAACACGCACCCGACACGGGAAAAAGGTGAGGCAAACCTCTTAAGAGATATTCTCCCAACAAATGTGCCCGTCTAACAACGACCACGATGATACCTAACAAACGAATCAAATCCACGGCACCGCCCCCCGACCTCGAGAGGGAAGACCTTGAAGCAGATCGCGACCAGGACAAACGACGGAAAATACCAACGAGGATTCCAGAGGGGGCCGTAGTAATCACCAAAAGCCGGGACGACCGTAACACACTAGGAACACCCAATAGGAAGTCTAATGAATATCGTCCTTACCAAACATCTATAGGAAACAACCGAGCGCTAGCGAATCTCCTGGGTGCAATTTGGAGAGTAGAGGCGGGTAGATTCAACGAAGGCAGCTCGACCCACCCCACGGTACGCATTGTGTCCCCGTATACAGCACTATTTCCCCCGGCCCAACGACAAACCAACCCGCACTGGGGAACGAGAGATACCCCGCCCCCCGAAATCCACATGCCAGCGATTCCCTGCACCACCGGAAATCTTCCCAATCTCGTTTTTGATGAAGCGACAATCTATGGTGCAGTCGACTCAAAGGTAGCAGCTGGAATACGAGGCAAAGCAGAAGAACTCACTGCTGTAATACCTTTCGGAGCAGGAAACAAACTCTTTGACACCCAACCGGGACTCGTAAATGGAATCAAGGACTTCCTTGAAGCCTTGGTGGAGAGGAATGGAGAAGGAGTAAAGCTAGAGGTCCAGAGAGCGGCGAGAGAAGGAAGAGCGCCGCATACGGCAACGTTTGCCAAACCATTCACCATAATCGTAGCCGGCGTACCACACCGAATTCGAACCTTTTTGTTACAAAGACAAACCTTCGCATTTCGATCCCAAGGCACACCCTATGCCTTCTTCGTAGCCGACCCCGATCAACCAACTAAGCCATGGATCATCTACACCTTCAAAGGCGACTATATTGTAGAAAGCGGGGAACGGATGAAGGAGGCGCTAACGTCCATATGTAGGACGATCGAGGGACTGCCAGCGGCACGAAACTTCGTCAACAAGACGCTTATGGAACGTAGAATGGGGAATACGGCAGAAGAAAGGATGCAGATGATCCTTTCCACTATGAGCCTCGTATACACCGAACGACGGAGGGAGGATGGCCGACAAACCCCCTTATGGCAGCTCCACGGTATGCCTATCTCCCCGAACATTGACACGCAACGAGAATGGCTCAAGCTCGTCCGGAGGATTCGGTTTTACCTCAACGACTACACGGCTATGGAGCCGGAGAGGATACCCTTTGGGTGTGTATGGTGCAAATCACTCACGCACGACGGGAATGCCTGCCCCCTCCCAGACCACAGAGATTGGAAAGGCCCGGTGCCTGATGACAAACACTACGCGCCTGAAATCGTAGACACGATACCCACCAACAAAGAAGGACGAAGGAGGGGCAAGGGCAAAGGAAAAGGGAAAGGGCGTAGACATACTCAGGAGTAGTCATAGTCATGTAGTCGGACATGATGATATATAGATATCCATGCGTTCATCTTAACAACGGAGGAGGCTGAATTTACTGACAGCTAAGCTGGACAGGTAAGCCAAATCCTATCAAATGCCGGTACAGCGGCTGAGAGTTCGACACTAAACACTGTCCTCGATGGGAACCCGACAACCCATTTAAAAACAGTGACTGTACACCCTAGCACGCCTGGCTAGCGGAGCAAAGGGCATCCTTAACCGAGCTGCGAACAACCTTAACCACATAAATACCAACGCCTCAGGCGCCGCGTACAACCAAGAGGGAGGAATAGGTGCCACTGCTCACCGAACCCCCGACGACTGGTTGGATGCAAACGACACAAGCAGAGGCGGTCACCGAGGCCGTGAAGAAACCCGAAATGCCGGACAAACTGAACATAGACTAAACAGGAAAGCTAGAGAAAGAGCGGGCATCAAAGTAGCAACATTAAATGTCAAAGGCTACGGGGCGACACAATACGATGTCAATAAAAAATGGACACACATACATGGCATAATACGTGACAAAAAGTTAGCTGTAATGGCAGTCCAAGAAACACACATGGATGATGAAAGAAGGGACAACATCCAAACACTATTTGCGAGAAGACTCCATATAATCGCATCAGCAGATGAGGAGCACCCAACGCAGAGAGCCGGAGTGGCAGTGATACTAAATAAGAGTCTACTAAACGTAGACAAAGCTAGTTC
The DNA here is from genome assembly GCA_012980535.1 of Pleurotus pulmonarius. NCBI lineage: Eukaryota > Fungi > Basidiomycota > Agaricomycetes > Agaricales > Pleurotaceae > Pleurotus > Pleurotus pulmonarius. The sequence continues at coordinate 1,407,461 of SJKF01000011.1, read as the reverse complement.
TTTCGAGATTGAAAAAGGAAGAGCACTACTGGTGGTAGTCGACTGGCACAAAGAAAAGAAGTTAGTAATACTAGCTGTGTATGCACCAAATGCACCTAGTGAAAATACCCGCTTTTGGGCTAAGATTCGGAAATTCCTTGAGGATCACCCAAGGCTAAGAAGACCAGACATTATGTTGGGAGATTTTAACATGGTAGAAGACTCAATAGACAGATTCCCAATGCATGAGGATGGTAACGGCCAAGTGAAAGAACTATCTGAGCTCAAAACGATGTTGCACCTTAGAGACGGATGGCGAGAGACCTACCCGGACAAGAAGGTGTATAGCTTCCGGCAACCCACTGCAAATGGAGGCGCAAAATCGAGGATTGACCGGATCTATATAAAATACTACATGGTCCCGAAGTCAGGAGACTGGGAAGTATTAGAATCTGGCCTGCCAAACGCTGACCACTACTTGGTAGTAGGCCGGATTAACGATGGTAAAGCTCCAAACGTCGGGACGGGAAGGTGGTCAATCCCAGACAGGGTTATAACAGATAAAGCATTCCGTAAGCGAGCTGCAACAATGGTCAAAGATGTTTGGCAGAAGATGCAAACCGTCGAAATAGAGGGAAGGAGTGAACAACTTAACCCGCAGATAATATATCGAGATTTCAAAGAAGGGCTTCTGAATAGCGCAAGAGATAGAGATAAGAAGATGACACCCAAAATCATAAAGGAAATCCAATTGCTTAAACAAGACCTAGAGAAAGCAGATAATACGGAAGATCAGTTAGGGGATCAGACGAATAACAGGACAGCCGCCCTAATAGCAGACAGAATAGCGGAACTGGAAAAAAAGAGGAGTAACAAACTAAGGAGCCTAGGGAAGATTAAGAACAAATTAGAAGGCGAAACAGTCTCGAGATACTGGATACAAACTAATAAAGAGATAAAACCAAGGGATGTGATCTATGCATTGCGGAAACCAGACGTCGATGGGGAATATACCAAAGAAGAAAGAGACTGCCCTAGGATGGCTGAAATAGCACGTGACTACCATGAAAAGCTACAAGATGACGGGAGACAGGGAAGAGATGAAAGAAGAAGGAGTGAAGAAACGGAACGGATCCTGAGTGCTGTTAAAACAAAACCAACAGAAGGTCAGAAAGAGGAAATGGACTCGCCAATTAGCCATAGAGAGGTGGAAGAAGCAATCAAGCTATCTGAGAATAATAAAGCAGCAGGACTGGACGGAGCTACATATGAACTTTGGAAAAAGTTAATTGCAGATGAGGTCAATGAAAAGAAAACGAGAGGGGAACCTGTAGATGAAGGATCAACTCTAGGGAAAGTTTTAACAAGATTGTATAATGACATAGAGCAAGAAGGACTGATAGTCGGCTCACGATTCGCTGACGGATGGATGTGCCCCATATATAAAAAGAATGAGAGAAATAGAATAGAGAATTATAGACCAGTGACTCTACTGAATACAGATTACAAAGTACTTACAAAAGTACTGTCCATAAGACTGGCCAAGGCTGCCCCCCAGCTACTGCATAAGAGTCAGGCCGGTTTCGTTAAGGGTAGGAAGATAACCGACCAAACACAGCTCATCAAGGCAGTTATAAACTACGCTGAAGCAGCAGAACAAAATGGATTAATAATAGCCTTAGACCAGGAAAAGGCATATGACAAACTAGAGCACGACTATCTATGGAAGACACTCAAAAAGTTCCAGATACCAGAGAGATTCATTAATACAATCAAGGCACTATATGAAAGGGCTGAAACAAAAGTAATGATTAATGGACATCTGAGTAGTAGTTTCAAAATAACGAGAGGTGTACGACAGGGAGATCCCCTGTCCTGCCTCCTGTTTGATCTAGGGATTGAACCGCTAAGCATAATAATAAGGAAGTCAAATCTAAGGGGAATAGACATACCTAAATCAAGAGAACGACTGAAAGCGATTTTGTTTGCAGATGACACAACAGTCTTTCTAGATGAGAAAGATGAAATAAATATGCTGGAAAGTCTTCTGAAGGAATGGTGCTTTATTGCTGGTGCAAAGTTCAACATAAACAAAACTCAAGTTTTGCCCATAGGAGAGAAAGGGTTCAGACAGGAAGTCGAACGTACAAGAAAGGGACCCAAACAAGCTGGCTTTATTCCTGCCAACATAAATATAGTAGGAGAGGGAGAAGCAGTAAGAATACTGGGAGCATTCATGGGGAACAATGACAATAAGATGGAACCATGGGCACCAATTGTAGAAAAAGTAGATGCAGACCTTCAGAGATGGGCAAGAAGTAGACCAACCCTAGAAGGACGCAAACTGATTGCACAAATGGTGGTTGGAGGACGAACACAATATCTAACACAGGTACAAGGGATGCCAAAAGTTACGGAAGACATCCTCCGCAAATTAATGAAAGAGTTTGTATGGGGAGACAAGACGAACCCGTTGAAAGAAGAAGTCCTATATGCACCAAAAGAAGAAGGGGGCCGTCAATTACTTGACATTGGAGCTAGGAATGAGGCAATAACAATAATGTGGATAAAAGACTACTTGAGATTGGGTGAAGATAGACCAATATGGGCGAACTATGTAGATGAGATACTTGCAATAAATGCGCCCAAGGCAGAGGACAAAGTCCCAATTGAAGTCAGAATAAACATGTTCACGCAATCCTGGAATACACATCTCGGCAAGAAAAACAACAGAAACCCTAAGGAGATACAAAAATGGATAGATACAGCAAGAAAGTATGGAGTACGTCTGGAGATACATACAGCAACAAAAAGAGCAGTGAAAGAAATGCCAATTTGGTACCATGGAGAAGCAAATGCAAGATTAAGGCAGATATCTAAGTCAAGAGCAGCAAAGTGCCTTCGAGACAACCATGGGGTAATAACAGTTGGAGATGCAGAAGAAATGGCACAGAAAAGAATGAAGGAAGGACATAGAGAGACTCCCATGTGCGCATGTGAGGAATGCGGAAAAGCAAGGGATGAAAATGGATGCGAAGACCCAAATGCATGTTACCAAAGGGCCAAGGAACTTATAGGAACTCTACCGTCGAAGTGGAACCCAGGGGATGCACCAGGTGATGAGGAACTGGAAGAGAGACCCTCGCAGAGAGGAAATGACTGGGTAACTTTTGAACCAGAACTGTTAACAGCAACAAGGATAAAAGATGCATTTAGAATCTTCACTGAGGGGGACAAAGAGGACATAATACTGGGAAAAACAGGCAACTCTGATGACTCAATTGAAATAGCAACAGATGGGTCGAGTAAGAACATGAATATGACAAATGCAAAAGCCGGAGCAGGAATCTACTATGGGGAAGGAGACCCAAGGAATATAGGGTGTCGAGTGCCAGAGATGCTACCACAAACAAACCAAGTGGCGGAAATGTACGCAATGACAGAAGTAGCGAGAAGACATGGTAATACCGAAGAAACACTGCAGATTATGAGTGACTCCAAGTATGTGATAAATGCAATAACTACTCACCTGAGAAGGAATGAAGATCGGGGATACATAGGGGTAGCAAACAGCCATTTGATACGGAACACAGTGGCAAGACTTCGAAGCAGACAAGGTGTGACCAAAATTAAATGGGTCAAAGGCCACCAGGGCCACGAGATGAATGAAGGTGCTGACAGAATGGCGGACTTAGGAACGACAAAAGAACCAGACAACTTAGACTTGGAATCTGGGATACTGCCTGGAGCTAGAATCACAGGGGCAAAACTACAGGAGGTCACACAGGCACTGGCATATAGAAGTATCAGAGAACATAAAGTAAAGAAAGAGAAGCACAAAAGACGAAAGACGAAAGAAATGATAGAAAAGATCCAAGACCATTTTGAAGACTCAACAAACGAGAGGCCCTCTGAAGAAAGAATTTGGAGTGCAATAAGGAGCAGAGACTTCTCAAGACAAATACGCTACTTCCTATGGATGGCAACACATGACGCCTACAGAATAGGCAAGTGGTGGTTAGAGACTTCAACCAGTGAAGAACTAAGAGAGAGGGGCACATGTGCGCACTGTAACGGCGCGATAGAGGATATGGAACACATACTCACACAATGTGAGACTATAGGACAAACGGAAGTGTGGAAACTAGCAGAAGAAATGTGGACAAAGAAAGGGTATACATGGGTACAACCCTGGCTTGGAGACATAATAGCATGTGCAGCTAGAGAAATTAAAGACGAACAAGGACGACGCAAACCAGGGGATGCAAGATTCTGGAGAATCCTAATATCGGAATCAGCCTACCTAATATGGAAGCTTAGATGCGAACGAGTTATCCAGCATAACAACCAACCCTTGACCAAAAGGGAAGTGAGCAACAAGTGGCATCGGGCAATTAATGAAAGGCTGGACACAGATAGGAAACTAACACATAGACGATATGGCAAAAAAGCACTACCAAGGAAAATAGTCCTGGGGACTTGGAGAGGGGTGCTCATGGGCGAGGACTCCCTCCCTCAAGACTGGATAGACTCTAACGGGGTTTTAGTGGGTACCAGCCTGCCAAGGATGAGAGTCAGAGACGATGGTTAGCAGGTTTTGAAGTCCCACACACTGTGCGTAAAGCATTTCCTCGTGGTAACACTTACCGGAATAGCCGGTGCTCTAGCGAGCCCGAAGGTTCTGACTCTGACGGAACTGGACAGGCAGCTGGTCTTGACCAGCATCGCTCCACCAAAAAAAAAAAAAAAAAAAAAAAAAAAAAACTGTTGATTATTAGTCAACAATGGATGATGACAATGCAATACATCACACTCACTGATGCCCACTTCTGGAAGTGTGGCAGCATCCCGCCTGGCCCATCTTGCCAGCTTTCCATGAAGCTATGGACCTCAAGCCAATACAGGAACTGATTCTTGAGAAAAAATAGAAGAGCCACTCTCAGGCAATTAAGTACTTCAGGCTGTGATTTATGAGAATAAGTGGGTGTGGACCCCTTGTCAAGCACACCAAGGGATTTGTCCAGGTGATATGCAGCACATTGACATGCATACTTCAGCTTAGGATCAAGTTTCTCAGCCCGCTCCTGAAACCCTTTGATTTCACTATTCAACATGTATGATGTGTCAAAACCACACATGTTAAACTTGAGCTGGGCATTTGTGATGTCAAGACATGCCAGAGCCAGCAATTCCTGATGGCATGGCCCTATATCAACCAAGAAGTCATGTCCTTTAGGCACCTTGGCTTCACCTTCTCCAGGCACCTTGCCCTGCTCAACAAGGTAGTCACGGAAGGAGGTATGAAGGGGTAAAACAGGCCCTTTGGTGTCATTGAAGGTGCTCCCACTAAGCAAAGAGCCAAGCAAGGGGAGGATTGACTCCAAGACTGACTGCTCTTCACCTGACTCCAAGGCCGACCACTGCTCACATGGCTCTGAGGCTGACTGCCTTTCACGAGAAAGAGTGGCAGCAGCAAGCGGCAGTAAGGTGTCGCGGTGCTGCGGTGAGCGCACTAGAAAGATTGATGCCATTAGGTGCTTGAATGCTTTCAACTGGAGATTGTCTTGTGGGTCAATGTACTCCTCCAGGACCTGCTTGTATGTTCCATATAGTGTATTGAAATCTCCAGCCTTGAACTTCTTGATGAAGCGCTTCCTATGCACTTGTGAACCCGTCGTCAGCTCGTTACAGAGGAGAGAAGCACATTGGAACAAGCCCTCCGCTGCATCTGTGACACGATCTGCAAGGTCCGCAACATCTGGCCACTTGCCAAGCTTCTCCTGAACAAAGATGCGGATGTCCTCAACAGTGGGCCATTGCTCATCATCAAGAGCTATCCGTGCTATGAGTGATGGACGGTCAAGCTTCGCAAAGATATCTGCATTTGGCCGGCAAGTGAAGAGAAAGCGACAATGTTGCGGAAGGTTGGATGAAGATGAAAAAATTTCATCGAGAAGGTCAAGCAAGGAACGCAATTCTGGACATTCATCCAGAGCATCAATTACGAAGACAATGGGTCTACGACTATCCGCATGCCTCAGCCCTTCAATCAATAGAGCCTTGACTTGATTGTTAAGGGTAGAGCCCTTAATGTGCTCTATTTTGAGGTTACACAAATAACGAAGATAATGGGGGTCGTGCAACGCGAGGCCCCATGCCCATGTAAGAACAAGTTTATCAATGGAACGGTTGGCCACTGATTGATTGAAGGCAAAGAAAGACACATTGGCAAGAGACAACTGCTGTTGGTCGACGGTTCCGAGTGCTCGAGATACGGTGTGGATAATGGCTGATTTTCCCTTGCCAGCGACACCGTATAGAAGCAAGGCACGCCGATCCCCCGGGAGAATGGCCCACTCTTGAATGCATGTACGAATGGCTTCGCGTGTGCCGTGGGCACAGGACTTCGAGGGGTCAAGCCCTGCATCGTCCGCACGGGGAATCGAATCCAGAAACAATTTATCCTCTACGTTTCGTGAGATATAGTCGTTCAAAACTGCACTGTATGGACCTATTTTGGTGGCAATATGCAGTATGTCGCACAGCATTTCCTGCATATCCAGATTATGGCTATGCTTAAGGCGCTCCATGATGCGCCCTAGCTGCCCTTGAAGCTTCCTGATCTCTCCTTCTAAGTTGTGCTGGTTTGCAGCTGATAAAGACAATGAGCGATCATGAAACTCTGTACGATGGAACACTGACCAAGTTTGGTTGGCGACAGCGAAGCAACAAAGTAGAGGCATTGATACACTGCTGGAAACACGTATTGATAGACTTTAATTTGATTCGGGCGATGTGGGTCGTGCTCGCGGTTGTCCCAGTCTGCAACGAGTGTGCAGGCGTCACCGACAGCTTGTAACAAGCCAGTGACGGATTCACGGCGCTTGACGTAACCGTCGCATTCCTGAACGGAGGAATTAGTGTCGATTCGCGCAAAGATGATTGAGATCTTACCGAGGCAATTACTTCCACTAACCCTACGATAACTTTACCTGCAGGGGTCGCAAGCTGTGTTTCATGGATAAGTCGGTCGAATCGCGAGAGTGGAAATGGGCTACCTGTGATAATGCTTTCCCAACCCCGATGAAACACTGAACGTTGGCGAAGGTAGTGAGAAAGATAGAGTTGATGGGAGGGAAATCATCAATGCTCGGGGGGTCAAACTCAGTGTGAGTGGTACGCTTGAGAGTCATAACGGGGTCATCTCCCAAGGAGCTCGATGACTCGGGAGACGTCCAAGGGACTTGGACTATCGAGATGGTCAGCATATATGGCAGGTATGTAGGCCAGGTACGAACCATCACCATCCAGGGAGTCCAATGGCACCTTCGTCTGGGCGCGTAGTTTCTCTCCATCCTTGTCGGTCACGTAGAGCCTGATTTCAACATTCGCGGTAGGCTTAGAAAAGCTGCGCAAGATCAGAGCAGCCGCAACGTCCAAAACGGCCAAACCTACAAGATCATGGGTGGGTTTTCCACCGATTTCACTTTCTTCTTCACGAGATTTGCAAAGCTATCCAACCTGATAAGATTCGCGAAGACGCATAGAAAGTGTACGGAATCTCACCGATTCGTAGAAGGCTTTGGCGTAGCCTCCGTACCCTTCTCCGCAATTGCATTGTGCAACGGATCGATTGGATATCCCGCATCTTCAAACCCCTCGATGAACACAGTGGCGCGCACCGGGCGTTGGGACTTGAACACCTTGAAAGCTGTTTTGGAGAGGCCTGTCAAACCTCGGCATCCAATGTCTTGAAGAAAATGGTGAACAGTAGGCTTGGACGAGACAGAGGAACTCACAAGTGATTACAGTGTAAGTAAACTCAGTCTTGGTTTGTGTCGTTGCCATCTTTCGAGTCGTGGTGGATGAGAACAACGAGGCAAGCGTCTCTTTTGAACGGACATGTGTACGCTGCATGGCATACGTGGGACCCAGCTATGAATAGGAATTGATGGGCGCCGTCTTGCCTTGACCTCGACTCACCGCCTTCCGGCGCTCTTGCCATACCAACCCATGTTTGCCATGCAAGCCAGGTTGAGCAAAACAGAGGATGAAATACATCCGCATGTATTACCTAGTAGCTGAGCTGTGAGCAAGAGGGCGTCATGAATTGATGAGCCGGGCTGTAAGGCAGCGGGACACGATGGACCGTCCGAGGGAACTGATTTCCAAATACCATCATCGGCCAACAATGGATTTCTCTTGCCCCGGTCACTCAGACCGCCTCACATCCACAGAGCTTCGCAAACTGCTGCGTCAGATCTTCGTCCTCCGGGCGTCCTCTCATCCAATCAGCCAGTCAGCCTGCACCAAACAGGGTCCTTTGACACTCCTCGAGTACATTTATAAATCTAAGTACTAGCGGGTCGCGTGTACTGTCAATATCTGCCTCAGGCAGTGGGACGATCCTCTCCGCGCCCTCGTCGTCAGCGTTTGGCATGACTGTCTCTTCCCAATGGCCTCTTCGCGTCCAGGCACATCTAGCGCGTCAGCGGGGAGCGGGACGAATACAGCGGCGCAGGGGGACGCTACGAACCTCAATGCCAACGGAGCTGCGTCTGTTGGGATGGGCGCTGTGGTTGTGCGATTGGGGTGGGGCGTTGGGTACTAGGTGGTCGGGCCCAGTCACTGTCTTCTGAGTGGAGATCCAGCGAAGGATGGCATTGCGTTGGACGGTGCGCTTGTCGAGACGATGCTGCGGGCGTTCTTGGACTTTGGAGAGATGCGGACTCAAACTCCCTTGAAATGGACATTTCTCGATGCTCCCTCGCGCGTATGCTTGTTTTACCCAAATACAGCCCCCCTCGTCGATACTCCCTATTTCGAGGGAGTGGTTATCGTTAACACGTAGGGTTCAATGCATCATTCAGAATTCCATTCCGACCAGGACTGAGGGGAGCACTCGAAAGATCCACGGAATGGGGGCCAAGGGCGGTGTATCGTCGTGGAAATGAGATGACGGCTCGATCCACGGGGGAATGGGTAGACAGCCAGATCGATGAGACCGTAGCTTGAAATCACCCAGGCTCTTCTGCCGATCCACCACAATCCCTGCTCCTCTCCTCACCCTCACCCCCCCTCCTCCGTCTAGCTCTCGGTTCACCGACATGCGAAGCAGACGGTTCAAGCGCCCAACATCTTGAACCTGAGCTAGACCGCGGTGTGCGACTCGTAGGCTCTGTAGCGACGTGGAAAGGGGAGTGGTCAAGGATCAAGTAGTCCCGTCTTTGTGAGACTCGATTAGCGGGGAGAGGCAGCGAGGCAGAAGACGCGAGTATCAGCACAGAGAAAGGGAGAGTTTATGCGAAGCAAGCTCGACTAGAAGCTGGAGTCGGGCGTGGTGGCATGGATATAGAAGTGGCTGAGCTGCCCGAAAGGGACGAGGATGCGGACCGTGAAGTGTGTGGTGACCGGTGAGGCTTCGGAGGTGGAGTCTTGGAGGTGATTCCACGGCGGCGCGGAAGCTAGAGATCGCGAGAGCACCGCTCTTCGGACTGTTCTTCGAGCCACGGTTGTGGAAGGTGTCAGGAGGGGCCGACGACGAAGGGTCGGGCAGCATGGGGCGCATGGCTTGCGTGATGATGAAACAGACATCTTGGCTCGCTCGACGTAGGGGATGCCGGTGAGGGTGCAGGACAGGGTGGGGCAATCGAGGAGAGTAGGCGCGTCGTCGACGTCGTCGAAGGCGAGGCCTATTAGTTCGATGAGGAGGTTGTCTGGCATGGCGTACACTGGGGATGAGTGAGCAACTGAATGTGTGAATGAAATTGTGAGTCCTGCCTTTATGTTAAGCTCAAGCTCAGACACATCATCTCTGTTGACGGCCACAGTGAGCACGTTCAGGAAGTTTCTGCAAAGCTTCAAGAGGCGAGATATTCTTCGTGTCGTGGTACAAGCTACGTTACATTGAGTTGAATGAAGCGAGGGAGACTCGGACGACGCCGGCCCGGTGATCGCAGTTGTGACCACCCCCGGGATACTGCTAACTTCGAACCATCACCATGTCTTGGTGAGTACTTGTATATCTCGCATGAAAATTCCGCTGAAGACCCTTTTTCCTTCCCGCGATGAAGACATCTACGAAACCCTGCTTCAACCCAGCCATCACCAGCAATGAGACACCTCGGTTTGGGTCAGTTTTCCTGGATAGGCGAGCAACGACCCCAAAGAGTTCCTCGAGTCACATCTTCGGTCTGGTTTCACGTTGTGTATATTGCTGCTCTTGAAGGCGCGGTGAGTATGAGTGCAGCAACTCCCACAGCTGCAGACCTTGACAAATTAACGATGTTGGTGGAAGACCCAGAGTGTGGCGACGCGCCTTTGTTTATCTCAGACCTCAGACCACAGTGCCAAATCAAGGCGGTGGCAGAGGAATGGCACGCGCACACCGCACCAGTTGACATCTGTTGTCTTAATCATTGAATACGTATTCCTCGATACAACTGGCTAGAGGTACGCGTGCAATGTGAACAAACTGTGAGCTACAATTCCCCCTTGTTATTTCCTCATTCTCTCATCTAGTCGACCCAACAGGCACAGTATCCTGGCGTGTATATACGCTTGCCAACAGCCACGCAGGCGGATGCAGTCTTTGCTGTCACAGCAGCGTACCTTGGGATGTATTTAAGGCGGATACACGCAGAGCGAACAACGTTGATTCCCCCAGAAAAGGCTCATTAACCCCCGCGACAGATCCCGTAGCTCGATGAAGCAACCACCACAGCCAGAGCAGGAATCTCCAAAATGCAGACAGAGGTTCGTCGCCTCTTATCTGCCCCAATATCGTAGCTCTGATCGCCGCCCTTATCCAGCCCCAGCTCTCCGTGTCTGCTGCGCGAGGACATAGGCGCACCATCTGAGTTCGGAGAACTGCTGAACGCAACTGTCCATCCCCAACCTGCTCGCAGGTCACCAATCCGTTTCATCCCCATCCCCCAACAACCTTCGCAGACCTCCGCTGGTGGCCCATCGACTCCCTCCCATTACTACGCACTCGGTAGTACGGCGGTGAACGGAGTTACTCAACTCATCGTGGTGCGGAGGGAGCGGCGGTATTATTCCCCTCCGGCCGCGCAAGCCGAGCCGCAGAACACGCAAGCGCCAGAGGAGACGTTCGTTGACCGTGTTATGTCAATATTGCGACATAGCGTCATTTCAAGCAAGACGGCCTCGCCGGCGACTGAAGAACTCGACTATCTTGACGGAGAAGACCCTTGTACATTAGCAGTGGACCCCAATCTGCGTCCGACAAAGAGATGACAAGTATTGAAATGAATACAACGTTGACCACTGGGTCCCATTCCATGTCCTTTTGTATCTCGTACATGGATTTTTAACATGCTCACTGGCCATCATCGATTTGTCCCCTCTTAGATCACTCTTTACCCTGCTGCGTGCCAAAAAAAAGAAGGTATGGTAAATATGATTGCGTCCGTTCGCAGCGAAACTCTTTGTGCCAACATTCTCCTTTAATTCCTCCCGGTTCCATCCATACTCGCACTCGCCTTCCTGGATTGGGAGCGGCACTAATGGAATGACCCGTATTGAAGAGTGACTCTCAGTATCTGCCTATTCGATTCCTTTTCTATTGGTTATGTGTTGATTGAGTTTATAGGTCGATCTGTTATGACTTGACATAACTACTGGTGTTCTAGATAGTGTACCGCCTTGGCGATGTACTCATGGTGTCTCGTCGTATTTCTTTCCATTCGTTGCTGACACGCAAGGCTCGAATCCCCCTGTTCTGGGTCACGTGGTATGTACATTAAGGATCGCAGTTTGCGATCAAAGTACCTTGCTTGTGTTAAAAGCAGAATCAAAGCTGGGATTGGCACATGATCTCTAACACTATTGGAACATCAAAATCAAGCTGATGGTTTGACTTGCTTCCTTGTCATTCTGCCCGCAATCCTGCGAGTGGTGGTCCCTCTCTTACGACATGTGAAGCACCGGCCTTTGGCCATGAGCGTTTGTACAAAGATAATTTGGGTTTTAAAGTGCCGTTGTTTGGGCTCAACGGTCCTGGCCTGTTTCAGAGGTTAATCCAGTTGCATCATGATGGACGGGCAATCGTTGCGAGGTAAGCACACCGGTCCAACACCATAGAGTACAAAGCTCAGCAAAATCTCAGTGATGTCTAGCCGCCACGAGGGTCACAAAATTCTTTCCAATAATGATAGGCCAAAGATCTTCACAGTGAAGGAGAACAAAAGCGGGGAGTGTAAGGGGACACTCCTATTTTCTCCTATTCCCCCTGTCCCTCTCCCTTCCTCCTCGTTCCTTTCTCTTTCCCTTCATCCCACAGACTCTCACATACTTCCCTTTCATCCCCTTTCGTTCCCTTTCCTTTCCATCTCCTTTCCGCCCACTCCCTTCGCATCCGAGCCACGTCCGGTGACTCCGGAGTCTTCCCGCACTTCGGACTCGCTCGGACTCGTCTATACACCTTAGGGCTCGTCCGGGCTACCACTACCTCTTTCCCCCACTTCGTTACTCTTCGCCTCTCCTTCCCCAGGTCGCTGGCACGACTCTGGTACATTCCCCTTCCACTTCATTATCACATGCCTCCTTGTACCTTGTGATATTCGTTCGGACTTGTGGCTGGTGTACTGTACAGTTATCCCTTCATTCCTCCCACGCTACTACAGTATATACTTCGCTTCCTAGCATGGAGAATCCTTATCCTGTTCTCTTTGGATTCTCCCTCTGCTAGGTGAGCAGCTCCCTCATGTATTGTAGTTAGTCTTATTCATATCTTTGGATTCTCCCTCTGCTAGGCTTGCGCTGTCGGCCATCTTGAGGTTGCCCTTACAGCAGAACAGGATCTCCCATCCTGGCACCAGAGCCCTACGGAAAACGTCCTGCGCCACTCCGGACTCGTTCCCGACGTCTCTCCGGTTTTGCGGACATTCCGGACGCTCTCCTGCTACTCCCACCCACCTCTGAGGACCCAAGGAACTCCATCCCTCGCTCCCCTGACAACTCCGAAATGACGGGCGCTTCCAGCCAGATCCCGCCATCCGAGCCAGTCGCTTCAGGACCGGACTCCGAGACTTTGCAGACCTTGTGGGCCCAGACGTACGAACACCAAACCCAAATCAGTTCCATCCACGACACACTCGCCCGAATCGAAGAACTCCTCTTAACACCCCATCCGATCACTCCGAAAACGACTCCGGACTCCGAGCCAAGGGGCACTGAAGCCTCCCAGCACGCCCCGAGTCGATCCGAAAACACCCCGCGTTCCCGCTTGAAGCCCGCCTCTCCCCCGATCTTCGATGGAAACCGCAAGGATGGTCGCGCATTCTACAACGCGTGCTCCATCTACTTCCAGCTCTGTCCGGACCACTTTCCGACCGAACAGGCCAAAATCCTCTGGTGTCTCTCCTTCTTCCAGAAGGATCGAGCTAAGGAGTACGCGGACATGGTGCTCCGGAGTCCCAAGGATCCGTACTTCGAGTCCTGGGCCGCCTTCGCAACCGAATTCCGGACTCGCTTCCTTCCGGACCGGGAGCGTGAAGCCGCAATGCTGAAACTGGAGTCCTCCCGGTACCACCAAGGCCGTCGGACTTTTCAGGAGTACCTCGACGAGTTCCGGGACCTTGTAGACCAGTCCGGATACTCCGAAGGCTCCAACATCACGATGAAGTTCCGCCGCGGATTGGACTCCATCATCCAGGGTCGCGTTGCCGAGTCCGCAGACTGTCCGGACGAGGACAACTTTGAGGGATGGTACAAGGCCGCGCAGCGGGTTGCTGACAACCGTGCTGCCAACCAATCCTTCCACTTCGGCGTGCACTCCGGTCACTCCGGACACTCCGGACCCCTCGTCCGACCTGCAGCCAACTCCGGAGTCGCTCGGACTCCTGCGGGCGTACTTCCCGTGCCTCGGACTCAGCTCCCGCCTCTGCAACCCCGTTTCCAACCCCCGCCTCCTCCAAAGGCTCTCTCACCTGGTGTCCCCATGGACGTCGACCACACTCGCTCCCGACCCGCCACTTCGCAGCTCTGCTACCGATGCGGCAAGCCCGGCCACATGTCCCGCGAGTGCCCACTCCGGTATGATGTCCGGTTCATGACCACCGAGGAGCGGATGTCCGCCATCGAAGATCTCTTGACCGCGGCCGACGTTGTAGAAAGCACAGGGACTCCGGAAGGAATAGACGATGAGGGAACGGCCCCGGTTGAGGAATCAGACACGGCGGATTTTGTCCAGACCAACGAGTGATCAGTGCGACCTCGTTGGTGAACAACCGATTTGCTTGTCTTAGCGTAGACGAAATACGAGATGATGATTCCGACCACTCCGATGATTCGTCCAACGCTAAGCAAACGACTCCGGTTACAATCCGCACACTCCGAAGGTTTCGCCCGCAGTGGGAACGGCGGCTACCCAGTAGCTATAAGATCTCCGCGCTGCCCGGCAAGCTTTCATTAGATATACCCGTTGAAGTGCAGAGCACGGATACACAACACCGATGCGCCCTGCAGGCCCTGGTGGACTGCGGAGCCACTGGGGTCTTCATGCACCCGCGCTTCGCTGATGCCCATGGTTTCACCCGACGTAAGCTGTCCGCTCCGATTCCGGTCTTCAACGTCGACGGATCGCCCAACGAAAACGGATCCATCTCCGAAGTCGTGGACCTTGTACTCCAGTTCAAGGACCACACGGAACGGATGCTTTTCGCAGTCACTAACATCGGACGGCAGGACGTCATCCTCAGATACACCTGGCTTCGGAAGCACAACCCTGAGATCGACTGGCAGACAAAGGAGGTGACCATGAGCCGTTGTCCGTCTGGATGTGACACCTGTCGGAAGGAGTTCCGCCATGACAAGCTGGCCCGACGCAAAGAGTCCGTGCGACTCCGGGAGTGTCGTACGGGTCCGATGCCAAGGGTTGAGGAACTTCACTCGGATGATCTCCCGCAGCTTCAGGACTGCGAGGACGATGATGAGGACGATGAGGGTACAACTCCGGATGACTCCGGACTTGAGAAGGGTGACCGCATCTTTGCAGCCGTTCCTCCTCCTACTCCGGAGTACCTTCGGACTCTTCGGGAGGAACACATCCGGGCTTCGGAGACGGTCTCGCAGCGCCTCGCATTGGCTTTCCAGCGCAATAAACCCCACGACCCTCAGAACAGTGCGGTCCCGGACTTCCTTCAGGAATTCGAGGACGTCTTTGCAAAGGAGTCCTTTGATGAACTGCCCACACCGCGTCCGTGGGACCACGCCATTGAGCTACTGGACGGAGCGGAACCGACCTCTACCAAGTGCTACCCGCTGTCCCCCGCGGAACAGAAACAGCTGGACGAGTTTCTGGAAGAAAATCTCCGGACTGGTCGGATCCGCCCCAGCAAGTCGCCCATGGCCGCCCCAGTGTTCTTTGTCAAGAAGAAGGACGGATCTCTCCGCTTGGTTCAGGACTATCGGAAGCTCAACAACATGACGGTCAAGAACCGGTACCCGCTTCCGCTCATCTCGGACTTGGTGGACAAACTCCGGAACGCTCGCTACTTCTCCAAGCTCGACGTCCGATGGGGTTTCAACAACGTCCGGATCAAGGAGGGTGACGAGTGGAAGGCCGCATTTCGGACTACGCGCGGACTCTTTGAACCGTTGGTGATGTTCTTCGGACTGACCAACAGCCCGTCTACCTTCCAGACCATGATGAACGACCTGTTCCGGGAGCTCATTACGGAAGGTGTGGTCATTATCTATCTGGATGACATTCTGATCTACACCAAGACGCGCGAAGAGCATCGCCGGGTTCTCAAGCGAGTCCTAGAGATCCTCCAGCAGAACAAGCTCTTCCTCCGGGCAGACAAGTGCGATTTCGAGCAGACCAAGGTGGAGTATCTCGGAGTCGTCATCTCCGAGGGTAAGATCGAGATGGACCCCGTAAAGGTTTCCGGAGTCGCGGACTGGCCGACCCCTCGGACCCGGACTGAACTCCAATCCTTCCTTGGGTTTGTCAACTTCTACCGCCGCTTCATCAAGGACTACTCGCATATCGCTCGGCCTCTCTTCGACCTCACTTGCGCAAAGGAATGGCAGTGGAACGACTCCGCTCAATCCGCGTTTCTTCGGATCAAGGAGCTGATCACTTCGGAACCTGTTCTGGTCTTTCCGAAGGAGGATCGGCCGTACCGGGTTGAAGCGGACTCGTCGGACTACGCTACGGGTGCAGTCTTGTCGCAGCTGGACCCGGATAATGGTAAATGGCATCCTGTCGCATTCTACTCTAAAAGCCTACAGGCTGCGGAGCGGAACTACGAAATACACGACAAGGAGATGCTTTCAATCATCCGGGCACTCGAAGAATGGCGGCACTACCTTGAAGGCGCGGAGACTCCGTTTGAGATCTGGACGGACCACAAGAACCTGGAGTACTTCATCAAGGCCCAGAAGCTCAACCGTCGTCAAGCCCGCTGGTCCCTATACCTCTCCCGCTTCGACTTCACTCTCCAGCACCGTCCGGGTCGGACTATGGGTAAGCCGGATGCTCTCTCACGGCGCTCGGATCACTCGGATGGTAAGGACGACAACAAGGATGTGGTTTTACTTAAGCCATCCTACTTTGCTGTCCATGCCACGGGTGTCACTCTTGAAGGGGAGGAGAAGGATATCCTCACGGCTATCCGGACTGGAGTGCGAGATGCGAAGTTCGAAGATGCAGTGGCAAAGGCGGCAGAGGAGTTGAAGAAAGCGCAGGGCAGTCGGAAGACAGTCCGGAGTGCGGAATGGTCTCAATCGGACGGTCTCCTGATGTTCCGGGGTAAGATCTACGTTCCGGACTCACCAGACTTGCGTCGGACCATTGTAGCCCAGCACCACGACACCAAGGTCGCAGGACACGCTGGCAGATGGAAGACCCTTGAGCTTGTTTCGCGCAGCTACTGGTGGCCCAACATGTCCCGGTACGTCGGATCCTACACCCGCCATTGCGACCTCTGTCTCCGGACGAAGGCCCAAAGGCATCCGCCAATGGGTGAACTTCATCCGCTTCCTATTCTGGACGAACGCTGGGATCGCCTGAGCGTCGACTTCATTGTCGAGCTTCCGGAGTCCGATGGATTTGACGCTGTCATGAATGTGGTCGACTCTGTAAGCAAACGCGCCCACTTCATTCCGACTCACACTACAGTGTCCGCCCTCGGATCCGCGAACCTGTACCTGCAGAACGTGTGGAAGCTGCACGGACTCCCTCGGTCCGTTGTGTCCGACCGGGGTCCGCAATTCGTCGCAGAGTTCACCCGAGAAGTCTACCGGATGCTCGGAATCAAGCTGGCTGCCTCCACCGCGTACCACCCTCAATCCGACGGACAGACGGAGCGGACTAACCAGGAACTCGAGTCCTATCTCCGGATCTTCGTCGGAGAGCGTCAGGACGACTGGGCCCGACTCCTACCTATGGCAGAGTTCGCATACAACAACCGGGTCCATGCCTCCACTCAGCAGTCGCCCTTTCTCCTAGATACCGGCCGACATCCTCGTCTCGGGTTCGAACCTCACCAGCCACCGTCTCGGATGGAGTCTGCAAACGAGTTTGTAGACCGGATGAAGTCCGCAGTTGATGAAGCTCAGTCTGCATTGGTCAAGGCTCAGGACGACATGAAGCGTTACTACGATCAGCGTCGGACTCCTGCTCCGGAGTACCAGCCGGGTGACAAGGTTTGGCTGGACTCGTCGGACATCAACCTCGCCCGACCTTCCAGGAAACTCGGACACGCACGACTCGGTCCTTACAAGGTCGTCCGGAAGGTTGGCAAGGCAGCGTACCGACTCCAGCTCCCTCCGGGCTTATCCCGTCTCCATCCTGTCTTCCCTGTGGTCAAGCTCTCTCCCTTCGTTCCGGACCCCATTCGGGGTAGACGCCCTGTCACTCCGCCACCTCCACAGCTCGTTGATGGAGAAGAGGAACACGAGGTAGAAGAGGTCCGGAACAGCAGACGGTTCGGTCGGGTCCTGAAGTATCTGGTCCGCTGGCGAGGCTATGGTATCGAGCACGACTCCTGGGAGCCCGCGAGCAACCTCCAACATGCTGCCCAGAAGGTCAAGGACTTCCACAATCGTCATCCGGATGCAGTACGCTTACTCCGGACGACTCCGATGACTCCGACGACTCCTGCACCGCTCCGGATGACTCCTACAGCACTGGACCAGTCTTGGGAGCGTTGGCGCAGTCGGAAGGCTCCGGGCTCTGTGCAATCGTACTTCGACATCTTCTCGCAGCAATCTGGGGTTTCAGGGTTGGTGAATTCGTGGCGTGGCAGGCAAGAATCTTCGCGTCGGGTCGCCGCAACCTTGAAGGGGGGGTGATGTAAGGGGACACTCCTATTTTCTCCTATTCCCCCTGTCCCTCTCCCTTCCTCCTCGTTCCTTTCTCTTTCCCTTCATCCCACAGACTCTCACATACTTCCCTTTCATCCCCTTTCGTTCCCTTTCCTTTCCATCTCCTTTCCGCCCACTCCCTTCGCATCCGAGCCACGTCCGGTGACTCCGGAGTCTTCCCGCACTTCGGACTCGCTCGGACTCGTCTATACACCTTAGGGCTCGTCCGGGCTACCACTACCTCTTTCCCCCACTTCGTTACTCTTCGCCTCTCCTTCCCCAGGTCGCTGGCACGACTCTGGTACATTCCCCTTCCACTTCATTATCACATGCCTCCTTGTACCTTGTGATATTCGTTCGGACTTGTGGCTGGTGTACTGTACAGTTATCCCTTCATTCCTCCCACGCTACTACAGTATATACTTCGCTTCCTAGCATGGAGAATCCTTATCCTGTTCTCTTTGGATTCTCCCTCTGCTAGGTGAGCAGCTCCCTCATGTATTGTAGTTAGTCTTATTCATATCTTTGGATTCTCCCTCTGCTAGGCTTGCGCTGTCGGCCATCTTGAGGTTGCCCTTACAGGGAGCTACTGGCATGCACAGGCATAATATACAGTTGATTATCTCATAATGCATAAATGAACTTTGCTATTTTCTCGACGAAGGCACAACCTCTTGCTAAATCTATTGGTTAGATATCCAAGATGTCTATTATATCTAAATTTTGATATTTTTTTTGAGCCGAGAATGTGAATGTACGATTTACACTGAGTCGATTAGTGTCGAAAATTATTATGCATTATGAGATAATCAACTGTATGACCCATTGTTGGCATTGGGTGACATCACTCAAGTTTGTAATCAAGGTGATGGAAGGCAGCATGCCAACGAGGGTAGGCAGCATTTCCATGCTTGTGATGTGTGCTAACTAGCATCTCAGATGATTTGCTGGCTGACATTCAAGGGGGGCGGGTTTGTAATGTAAAATTACAAGTCTACAACGGATCCAACCTCTACTTGATAGACTTAAATGTACACAATATACACTTAATAGAGCAGAATCTGAATTAATGGAAGGTACGTCAATGCATACTGAGGTGCCTGACGACTTGTCCACCAGTCACTTAGTCACAAAAGGGGACGTAGGTCTGTTCATCATCTAAACATTCTCGCAGACGTGAAATGAGGACAACGAGGCTCACTCAAAGAGCGAAGCAGAGAAACGAGTTTATTTCATGACCCCTGACCCCTGGTCAACCCCCCCCCAAATCGGGCGATTTTCGAACATGGGGGACCTAGCTTTTCAAGCAAGGTAATGGCGAGCTTTGTGATCGGACGATCGTCGATCGAGCACAACGACACCCCACTATGAAGCTCAGCGCTGCATTGGGCTTTCTGCCACATTTCTGGTTTGTGTTACGCATCTCAATCAGAGCAGTAATGCTCTCACCTTCGCTGCTCCTCAAGCCGACGCTCGTATCTCGCATCTCCATGACCTTTGTCTGGCAGTTATTTGGTAACGCACTTGATGAGAATGGTCGTGAAGTCAAAGCAGATTTGATGACGCAGAGTGCTCATGGATTGGTGTTGGATCTTGGTGCCGGTACGCAGTGCCTATTACTTGAGCGATAAAATGTCTTGAATATATCCATTCATAGGTCACGGACATACAGCTAACTATTTGGACCGCGATAAAGTCACTAAATACGTTGCTTTGGAACCCAATACATTGATGCATCCACGAATCCGCGAGACAGCAAAAGCAGCGGGATTCGAAGAAGCTGATGGCTCGTTGGTCATCTTGTCTTGCGGCGCAGAAGACACAGAATCCATCCTCTCATCTGTCGGGGCTGTGGACACCATTGTCTCCGTCCTGACTCTGTGCAGCGTACCCAGCCCAGAGCTCACCATTACATCGCTAGTCAGAGACGTTCTGAAGCCGGGAGGGGTGCTCCTGTATTTCGAGCATGTACGAAGCCCTCGTGATGATGTTGCGTGGTGGCAGAAGCTCTGGACCCCCTTGTGGCAACTCGCCTTTGGCGGTTGCAAACTTGACCGTCCCACTCACGTTTGGATCGAAGACGCGCTGAATACTGAGGGGAATAGGATTTGGAAGGAGGGTCGGAGGTGGGGGCTAAAGGACGAGCCAGAGGAGCACCTCTGGTGGCACCAAGTGGGAAAATATGTCAAGATGTCATGAGTTGTGGTGGGTAGTTGCGTTTGACGTTTCCAGTCTCTGATTTGTTCTTTCGTGTATACTTGTGACGCGATTTATCTAATATCAGCTCCTGCGTAGTGTATTAATGTGATGATAGTGTTATTCTTTGCCTTCTTGGCGTGTGCTACCTTTGTGTGTCATCGCTTGGTACTTGGATCACCTTCACAGCAGTTGTGCTCAGTAATAGCTGTACCTTTACCCACCGTCAAAGCGTCGAGCCTTGTCGTCGGATTTCGCTTAGTTGGTTGTGGGTGGTGCGCTTCCAACGGTCCCCCTTGCTCCTATGAGTGACCACGTGATGGATCGAACCTGCAGGCTTGCCAATGCCTAGGCTTGCTCGACCTGAGGCCTTGAAGACTTGAGCTCAAACGGAAGATATCCCAGATGGCCGTCTGAGCGCAGCACGGTATCAAGCACAGGCAGGTAAGTATGTGTGGATTACGCACAAATATGTATCGACACTAACCCTCAGCGCTGGAGCCGGGTTAAATCTGCTTGTGCTACGTTCATGTTTGGAAAACGGCTTCAACCGCTCTTTGCAGCCCAATATGCATATCCCCACGCAGCTAGGGAACTGGAACACCCACAATTTACTTCGCCCGCCATGTTGACATGCAGATGAAACTCGGTGTCGGGTGGGCTGGTTCATCGAAGCGAGCTTTAACCGAACCTTTGAGGTGCAGGGCGCTCCAACCGCACCTACTGCGCGGCGCGGTTGGACGCGATGCTGGGTTTCCGAATTTCCTTTGCAACCAACCGATGGGCTTGTCACCATCCATGAAAGTATCGACAGGAACCGCATACGGTCAGGATTGCTTGACAACGCCTTATGTGGGTACGTCGGCTCTGCAGAGAAATCAGCGAGATTCTGAAGTCTAGATGGTACAGCAGTTCGTGACTCCACGATTTTCCCGACGTACGCTTCGAGCTCCCAGCGCTAGCGGCCTTGCACACTAATGCGCGATGACTTTACCACGACCTCAAGATACGCTGAGGATATGCGATGGAACGTGTTTCCCCTTTGCAGAGGCGGCGCAGGTTGGGGCCCGGACTATCGACCCACTCGCGATGTTCGTACCTATGTCTCGATGCTACTTTGCTGTCCAACAAACAGACGCAAGGAGATGCTCCTCTAGCATCTTTGCAAACGGACTTTCCCGTCGAAGTAGACATACAGGCATCAATGTGGATTCGTTGCAAAGTATTAATATGTGCATGCTATTTGCCATTACCTATCATCCGTTCATCGTATATCCTCTCATCCGCCCACTATTCGCTTCTCATTATGGTGAACTGGTACTATCTGTCCTCTTTCGTCCTCTCTGCCGTCATACTCCATACGAAGCCTTGGCGTTTGGGCCGACGGGAGAAGAACCTACCTCCTGGCCCTCCAACGCAATTCTTTATCGGAAACGCTGCCCAGTACCCCAAAGTCTTCCCCTATTTCAAGTAAGCTTTCTTTTTATTGTAGGCTGGACGACATCTTATCATTTGTCTAGGTTTGTCGAATGGGCGAAGACTTACGGCGACGTCTTCTCAGTAAGAGCCGCTGTTTTGTGCCAATCGTTTACTAGGGAAACTAACTTCAACTTTGCATAGCTCAAGATAATGAACAACACAATCATAGTAATAAACAGCGCAGCTGCAGTCAAGGAGATCCTCGACAAGCAGGGCGTCCTCACTGGGAATCGACCCGAATTCCATATGTTGGTAAGAGCGGATGGTCCGACGATGCCGAACCAGAATATGGGTAGGTAGAGACTTCGTTTGTGCCGACGCTGCGTTACTCACTTGATGTAGACACACATGTCTGGAAGTCGGGGCGGAAAGCTGCTCGCGCGTTCCTGACATCTAATGGTTTGAAGGCCCATTGGCCCACTCAACAAGCCGAATTCGCCCAGTTCCTTGTCGACATCCTGGATAGACCCGAAGTAACCTGTCGATACCTTCCCAGATCAATCAAGCGGCTGACGACGTACACTAGGATCTCTTTACTCACTTGAAACGCACCATGGTCTCCACCGTTACAACCCTCGTGTACGGCAAGCGATTGCCTCAATACAGGGGCACTGAGGCCGAAACATACTTCAAAGGGGTTAAACTTCTAAACGAGGTCATGGACCCTACAGCGCATCCGCCAATCGACTTGTTCCCCGCACTGAAGTATGTTCCCGCTCGATGGGCGTCTTGGAAGGGGCTGTGTGCACGAGCGAAGGCACTGCGCGATGGGCTATACACCGGACTATTCACCGAGGTCGAACGGAAAGTAGCATCTGGAACAGACGTTGGCTCATATCTGGGAAATATCCTCCTGAACCTCGACGAACTGGAAATGGACATGGACGAGGCAAAGTGAGTTTCGTCACTTCTTCTAATTCCCGACCTCTGATCGAGTTCTATTTGCTGTGTCTAATAGAGCGATGGCGAAGGTGTTGATGGATGCAGGGGCCGAAACCTCGACTTCGTATCTCCAGTCATTCGTCTTGGCTCTCATCAACTTCCCAGAATGTCAAAAGAGAGCTCAGAAAGAACTAGATGAAGTTGTAGGGACCGACCGGCTTCCCACATTTGAAGACTTCCCCAATCTACCTTATGTCAATGCATTCATCAAGGAGGTTAGTAAAGTGTCCTGATTCGTTGCAAAGTGGTTAATACTTAAATCTTCGTTTCAGGTCCATCGATTCCGCCCCGTCGTACCCCTCGGTTTGCCTCACTCTGCTGCGCAAGACGTAAAGGTCTGTAGCGAATGTCCTTCTTTATCTTAGACACGTTTCGATGAAATTATACACGCAGTACAAGGGCTACATCATTCCCGTTGGGTCGACAATCCTCACTAACCTGTGTAAGCCCAATTTGCTCAATCCTTGCAACTCCTTCGCTCACCCGGAAGACCATCCCGCAGGGGGTATCTACCATGATCCGCGTAAGTGAACACGACTAGTTGGTGGAACCTCACCACATGTTTTGCAGGCTTTTTTACTGATCCGGAAGAATTCATGCCCGAGCGATTCCTGCAGTCTGAGTTCGGCACACGAACTGATATCAAGGTTGACACAGAAGGATTCCGTGAAAACCTTCCATTTGGGTCAGGCAGAGTGAGCCGTGCATGTTGAGTATTCTCTCATGGCGTCACTGATTTATTCTTGTACTTCAGAGGATATGTCCAGGCGCGGAAATGGCTTCGAAGACAATTGTGGGTCATGCGTTGATTATCACTAAGGTACACTCATGCGAGCCAATCGTGATAGGCCATCAATGCCATGAACCTCCTTTGGGCATTCACCTTTTCGCAGGATGCCTCAGGTACGGGTGGCATGGACATTGACGCTTACCAGAAGGTGCGTGCTCCCTAAACGGCTCATCCTAGAACAGTTCAATTGAATCCGCATTCATCGCCGTTTAGCCCGGGGTGGAGCTAGCAGCACATCCGTTCAGCTGTGGTGTTGTTGTCCGCGATGAAAAACGTGCTGCAATAATGAGAGACTGGCACGCGGACGCGTCGCGGTCGTCGGATTGAACGGCACTCAGAGAATTGGATAACTCTCCCGCAGAGGACAAGTATTTTACGGGTGTAACTAATATCTAATTTATTGTAACATAGACCTCACGCAGACGCTGCAATTCACATACCCCATGCACCCTCCCACTTCATTTCAGAGGATATCGCCTCCTGAGAACCTCCTGAGCTCGCCTGGAAATCAAGCGCCAGTACTTACGGCGTAGCCCGAAACGGTTGACATGCGCAGGGGACTTCTCCAGCTCATCGATTTTGGGTAAAAAATTGATGTTGCATCATGTAGGTATCCCAGTCTTTGGTTCATGCAAATTTGTTCTGGGTTCTCGCAGACCATCAGTCTGCTCCACTAGCTGCCAGGCGATGTACCTTGCTGCCGCCCGGAATTTTCCCAACACACAGCTTCCCCACTGACATCACTTCTTCGCGGACCTTTTTACCGAAACCGTCAACTATTTAGTCTGGCAGTGCACCCTCTATCGCCAACCGTTTCTGGCAAGGAATCCCTCTGTTCGTTGGAATGCACCGCGCATAGCGACGCATCTTTCACGCTACGGTCCGTTCATCGCCGTTCCTCATCTGACTCTGCGGCCAATCATAATCGTCATCTACAGGATGAACGCCCCGGAAATTCCACACTATTTTCCGACATTTCTGTGGAAGTTCTGGCTGGCTGATATGTGGGCGCTTTCCCCCTCTTTTCCCTTTGTCGTCTTGTGTGCTCATCACAGCAATTCACCTGCAGATGTCACATCTCCCATGTTCTACGCGACCCAAGGATCCACACCTACGATGTATACGAGAACGAACTCACGGAGACTCGCACTATGCCGGCATGTGCTAGGTCCGCATTTGAAGACTTTCGGGACGATTCGATGACGGACGAATGCGCAACGGTGCTTGCTGAGGTCGAATCAGCCTTCATGAGGTTAGAATCGCTGGCGGAGCAAGCACTGCTGGAGCTCATGCGGAATATCCCATCAGCTACCTCAGATTCCCCTCGAAGAGCCCAAGTTGTGCTGGATAGGCGTCAGGTCGATCAGATTAGGACGTACCTGGTGTTCCTTCGATTCAGGAATAGTCCCAAGTACGCTGAGATTGCAACGACGATGTGCCGACCCAAGTCCCGCTCCGTGGGTAACTCCATCTTCTCGCGTCCGTTCTTCTTGCAAGTTCGCCAACGAGTCATTCTGGAGGGCATGCTACAGTTCTTCAAGTCCTGTCCAGGCGTCTCGGCTCGTAAGGAACAGCCTGAAGCACGAAGGCGACCAACTGTTTTCAACGACGAGAGGGACGACTTCCACAGAGCTATGCAGAACTATTGCTGGAAGTTCAGCGAAGCTGAAGTATGCATTGGCCTGGCTTCCGAGAAGCAGGAATACATGATGACGGACAAATGCTATGGAACGCTGCATGAGGGATTCGTCGACGACGAGTAAGTACCCAGCGTGCACTTCGGAGACCCGCTTCTAATGAACGCATCAGCGGCTCAACCGACCTGTTCTTTTCGATCTTTCCTACTTTGACGGTGTACATTCTCGCTGACCCAGATCACGATCTCGACAATAACCCAACTGCAAGCAAAGTCGCCATCGACTACGGCCTCGAGACCCCGTCTGACATCCATCTACGCAATGCGATGCTCCTACAAACCTATCCACAGCGGCTGTACTTTTGCACCCTTCTTTCTGTCACGCAATCCATTTCCTCGTACGACGAGTTTCGGTGGATCCCCGAACACCAAGATTATAGTCGTCTGAAGCAGCGATGCCGCCAGAAACATACGATCGAAGGCGTGAAGAAGACGCTGCTTGTGAAAGGGAGGGTGGTTATATCCGACCTCACAGACGAGGTAGTCAAATCAGGCAGGGAGCCTCTGTATCATGGCTCGTTCTCAGATGTCTGGAAGGGTACATGGGATGATACCGCGTCCGAGCAGCGGCGAGTAGTACGTACCCACCAACTGATCATTGCCCGTCTGCTCTTACATTTTATTCCGTCAATAGGTTGCATTAAAGTTCTTGCGCCAAGTCATGGTCCAGAACGTCAGGGAGAAACTACTCAAGGTCAGTGCTTGGTATGACATGCCGCCCGCTTCGATATCTCAAGCCCCCTGCTTAGCGTTTGCAAGATGAAGTTGTGGCTTGGTACCGGCTCGATCATGCAAACATACTCCCATTGTTCGGGATCGTTCAGAGCCCCAACACCGTTGGCATGGTGTCTCCCTGGTGCGAGAACGGGACCATGGCACATTACATTCGGCGAAACCCCAACGTCGATCGCCTCAACTTGGTGAGTACCAGCTTAGATATCCCGCGGCCTACTGTTGACGCCAGGATGCACCACTAGCTAGCGCAGGTAGCCTCAGGCGTGGCCTATCTCCACAGCTTCAACCCAGCAGTCATCCACGGGGACCTCAAAGGGGTAGGCGTTACCTCAACTGATCTTCTAAATTTGCACTTCTTATTCCGTGAATCAACAGGGAAATATTCTTATTGGGGACGATGGTCAACCTTTGATCACGGATTTCGGTCTCTCGAAGGTCGTTGAAGATCTTAGCGACTCGCTGCACCTCGGGACGTCTTTCTTCGCGGGATCGACGCGATGGATGGCTCCCGAGTTGGTGTTTACCTTGGTCGAGGACGATGGGAGACCCCCGGTAGTGACTACGCAGAGTGATGTGTACTCGTTCGCTTCCGTTTGCTTTGAGGTAAGCAATCATTCAACTGGCTATCCTTAGAGGTACAGCTGACCAAGACATGCTGTGGGTCTATAGGTCGTCACAGGGAAGCTGCCGTTCTGTCATAGATCAAATGATCATGCGGTCCTAGTCGATATCCTCCGCGGGGTACCACCTTCTCTCGGCATCTCGACATTTTCAACCATCAAGCCTGCTGCTGAAGCCGGATTGTGGAGCCTTCTTAACAGATGCTGGGATCAGGATCCATGTCGGCGCCCAACTATGCACGAGGCAGCCTCAATGCTGCGAACCCTAGACAACTTGTGAAATGCTGTTTTGAACAGCTTGTCTCATCGCTCTCTTATCACGCTTTCACTGCTCTCCACATATATAATCTGTATATCTCTTATGGCACTAAATTATTCCCAATCCAAGTATATATCAAGCATATTCCTAGCAATGTAAATATACCAACCATGTACGATACCGTAATCTGTAACAACCCCAAGCTATGCGGGCTGCGCTGCGTCCACACTACCCATGTAAACTAGGTCATCTGAATGGACGCTCTGGCTGTCCGTCTCTAATTCTGCTCCAGGGGTGCTAACGTGATCTGCAAACCAAGAATGAGCAAAGACGGAAGCTCGGATTGATCAAAATCGAATTTACCTGAGTAGACATCCTCCCCCAGGTTCCCCCATGGCATGCCAATTCGCTGCCTAGACGCATAGCATCTGCGAAGACAGTCGACTTCCACTCCGTCGAATACCTTCTTTTGTGATGGGCGTGATAGACGTGATGGGCGTGGTGGGCATTGTGCGCGTCGGACGGTAACTTCGGACGCCACCCAAGTGGTCATCCATCGAGTAGACGGTATCTCAACCCCGTCGAACACTTTCTTCCGGGGCAGGCATGGCGCGGTAGGTGGTGGTTGGATGCGCAGACGTTTGGCCCGCGCAGACGGCACACCTATCTGTCTTTCATCTATCGCCACTGCGTCGAATACCTTCCTCTTCCGAGGCATGATGACCTCTGGTGGCGCCGAGGCGCGTCGTGCACTCGATCGGGTCACCATAGTGCTAGCAGCCGCAGGGGTTTGTTTCCGCTGCGCTGCTGGCCTCTGTGCCGTGGGTTTACTACTCCGGACGGAAGGAAGTGTAGAGGCCGCGATTACTTTCCGCTTGCTGGCAGCGCGCTTCGCTGGCGCTGCAGATAGTAGCCGCTCCGTGCGGATAGCTTTCGGAGGCGACGGTTGCGCTGCTGCTGGCAGCGACTTGGCTCGATTTGATGATGATTGAGCCTTTGTGGCCTTTTGGGAAGTGGCTGCCTGTGGTGTCGGTCGGCGCATTGACTGAGTAGTAGACCTGGTGGGCATCCGCATTGTCCGATTCGAAGGTACTTGAGCTTGAAGGTTCATCGATACAGCTCGCGGCACAGCCGAAAGCTGTCGGGAATGATGAATTCCATTTGGTTGTGTTTCTTGCGATCTCATGACATTGGCGACTATAGTAGGATTGTCGTTGAATGAATTCAGAATTACGGTTTACCCATCATCGGCTCCGCTGCTTTCCAGATGCAAAATCAATAGTTCGCTTACCACTTATTTCGACTGTGTGCAGTAACTCTAAGGCATCACTTCTCCCTCGTCTTGCGGTTCGTGATGCACCAAGATCTTCGCACACATGCTTAATGGTTTGCGTACTCAATTGCATCCAGGGAAACATGAATTGAGTCGGGGTGGTAAGTACACTCCCATGAACTCTTATATTTTATAGTTTTTCGCAATCGCTTTATCGATCGACATCTAGGCTATAAGCCCTCAATACGGTCCACTATTGGCTGTAACACCAGTAGCATGGCCAGCAGAATTCCGCTCGTACGGCGTGTTGGGCCTCATGGTTGTTGGAAGCTTCGCTCCGAAGACGTTACCTCACAAACCACTGCGGACGACACTATGCCTCCAAACTCTCACTGAACCTCATGACAACTTGGTGTATCTCCCCACTTGGTGCCACCAGAGGTGCTCCTCTGGCTCGTCTTTGACTCCCCACCTCCGGCCCTCCTTCCAAATCCTATTCCCCTCAGTATCCAGCGCGTCTTCGATCCAAAGATGAGTGGGGCGGTCGAGTTTGCAACCATCAAAAGCAAGCTGCCACAAGGGCGTCCAGAGCTTCTGCCACCACGCAACATCATCACGAGGGCTTCGTACATGTTCGAAATACAGGAGCACCCCTCCCGGCTTGAGAACGTCTCTGACTAGCGATGTAATGGTGAGCTCTGGGCAGGGTACGCTGCACAGAGTCAGGACGGAGACAATGGTGTCCACTGCGCCGACAGATGAGAGGATGGTTTCTGTATCTTCTGCACCGCAAGACAAGATGACCAACGAGCCATTGGCTTCTTCGAATCCCGCCGCTTTCGCTGTCTCGCGGATTCGTGGATGCATCAACGTATTGGGTTCCAAAGCAACGTATCTAGTGACTTTATCGTGGTCCAAGTAGTTAGCCGTATGCCCGTGACCTGTGAATTGATATTCAAGACATTTTATCGCTCGCTCAGTAATGGGCACCGCGTACCGGCACCAATGTCCAGGACTAATCCATGAGCACCCTGGGTTATGAGTTCTGCCTTAATTTCGCGACCGTTCCCATCCACTCCGTCAGCGAACATCCCCCAGACATAGGACATGACGATACGGGACACGAGTGCGGGCTTCAAGAGCAGGGACGGCGAGGATACCACTGCCTTGAGGGTACCAAGTAGAGAGGCCTGTAACGCATACCGAAAATCCGTTACAAAGCCCAATGCAGCACTAAGTTTCATGGTGGTCACTCTGAGACTGCCACTACAGTAGAAGTGCCGGAGCCGGGAGATCAGATCACTGATCGAACTCCGATCACGCGACTTTCAAGTTGATTCAGACAGTGACGCCGCTGATTGCTGAGCGCTGATGCCTGAGGCCATGAGTGCGAGGAGACTACATATCAAAGGTGAGAATTTTGTGGTTCGATATATCAGACAGTGCTGTACTGATGCTACGGACAGGTTCTCGCGAGAACTACGGTACTCGAGTGGATAGGGAATCTGCCCTTTAAACAATGTATGGCTGAAGTATGATCATCATCCAGAGATTTCCCAAAGACCCGGGCAATAATTATTCATTGACTTACATAGTCATGGATTTCGAACGTGCTCTTTGTGTTGGTAATCATTGGGAAGTACTTCAGGCATCAGGGTTCGCCCAATTACACCAACACTGCGCCAGGGGAATGCTGTAAACTCAACCACTCACCAATGCTGAAGACTGTCGTCAACTGATCTCAGCAGCATATATAACAGGGGATCGGCTATTCCTCGAGCTCTGCAGTCTGCCCTTTATTTCCGTTCGTCACGCAAACTATCGTCACTGCACCATTCCAAAGGCTATGGAATCCGCTTCTACTACTACTATGTACGTGTGTCGCCGATATGGATGCTGCAGCATTGATGTGTTTGACAGTGCAGGTCCACTCGTGAGCACGTTCAGAGCAGCGTGTGCAGTATACTGATATTTTCGCCAGATACTTGCGTGCATGTTCAGCTATCTGCTTTACGGTGTTTCTGTTGTCCAGTTTAGTGCGTCTTCTTCCTTTATTAACATCGTTTAGTTTCGGTAACGATCTACTCACCTCGTATTTCCCAGCTCTTTATCTTGTGCAGTACCCCAATGACAGGCTTTTACTTAAGGCGTTAGGTGCGAGAAGCACATTGTTTTATAGGTCACGCTGATGGCTCCCAGTCTGGCTTGTGTTCACACTTGAAACCGTCACAACTGTGGTAGTTGGAATCATTGGGTGGAAAACGTTTGGCGATGGATTCGGTGACGTAGCAAGCCTGGGCTACTTGCATTCTGGCTGGGCACTATTTCCGTGGCATAAGTACGAGTCCCCCCTGGCATGAACCTAACACTAAGCTCACCCATTTGGTCTAGTTACGTCTATTGTCCAAAACTTCCTTTCGTGGCGGATTTATATGCTCACTCGGAAAATATGGCTGTCTGCTATCATAACAACTGTGCGCATGGCTGCTATCTCCTTGCAATACAACCGCGAATGTTTGTTTAGATTTCTGTCGTTGGGTGTGCCTTCTCCTTCTTATTTGGCACTAGAGTACGTGAAAGACTTTGCTTGTCGAGATCACGGTTACCAAGGGCGTTGAAGGTCGTCCAATTAGGCTTGCACTACGATTCTCCCAAGGCTGTCGGCGAATACATCGATGTGGGCTCCACTTTATAGGCACGATGCTCCGGGCACGATATATTTACATTATGTTGCCTCTTTAGATTTGGATAACATGCTCCGCAGTATGCGACGTCGTTGGGACTGGGGCAATGGTAATAATTGTATGTGCCTGCCCTTTTGCATTGTTCGTACAATAATAAAGCTGACACACGAGGCGTATTTGTATAGCTTGCCAAATCCCATTCAAGGAGCATAATCAAGAGTACGAGTACGATATTGTGGAACATTCTGAAATTCACTGCGGAGACTGGTCTTATCACCACCATCTGGGCTATTCTCCACCTCGGCCTTTGGTTGACAATGCCGCAAACGAGCTTCCATTACATATTGTAAGTCCCTATTTGACCGATCTCGCCCTGTGCATTCGATATCTCACCTTATTGACGCAGTTATTTCGGTCTCGCACGCTTGTGAGCCTTCCCTCCCCGTAGCAGATCATAATATGAAATGAAGGAAACGACGCCTTGCAGATATTCCAATTGGCTTTTCGCGACTCTTAACTCCCGAGTCTACATCACTTCGGGGGGCGCCATCACAAGCTTCAGAACACAGAGCCCCCTTTGGACGGATTACCCAGTGAACAGGCCGCAAGACGGCCCTCAGACTGTGACACATTTTTCGCAGCTCCTCGTCACAACGGAAGTGGTGGTCGACGGCATGTCCCAGACACCCAATGTATGTGACCCACCTTCAACATCCCGACCAACTGTAACTCCGATACTCCCATAGAAATGTAGTTGTGACCCAAGTAGTGTTTGATGTCGTCCTGCGCTCAACAAAATGATTGAACAGTAACAGCAAACAGCATATGCTAGCTTCCATTCATTCCGCGCTAAACCAGTCTGTATCATGCCATTTAGGATACAATTACCTTGGATATTCAGAATTCCCAGAAGTCACTGGCCTTCTCCCCGCTGTGTATCCTCCCCATGCGCTTGTCTGTCAATCCAGCTGCGCGAATGAACAGCGACCCGTCCACCTTATCAGCGTCCGGGAGCTCCGTATCTTTCAAATCGCCTTCGCCAACATGGCGAGATCCGTAGATAGCCGAGTAATGTGCGAGCGCGCGTTGGAGCTTGGGCAGATGTTCATCGGGGGAGATGATGCTGTTCTGGATGATGGGGAGCCAGGGGTTGGGGTTACTTGCTATTGCAGCTGATCCAAGAGCACCCTCCCATGCGGAAGGTCGAGCTCCAGGCTGTGAAGGATGGAGGGTGTCTGCAGCAAAGAATCCTGGGATATCGAGCGCTGGAGCGCCTATAGAGAGGTACCACGCAAGTGAGAAGGCGAAATAGGTTTTGAGGAGGAATGCCTGAGACGCAGGCCCGAGATACGGCACCAGAGAGGACAAGAATAGGGATGAGGTCACAAGGTGCATTCTAGATAGTGATGGCAGTCAGCTGAGGAAGGGTATTGGCAATCATGATGGGAACCCGTACGTGAAGAAGTTGGCCTTGAAAACTTGACCCTCCTTCCAACCAGGGAGGGCGTAGAGCAAAACGTTCGTGAGGATGATCTCTTCGATTTTCTTCTCCACCGC
Organism: Pleurotus pulmonarius; assembly: GCA_012980535.1. Classification (NCBI taxonomy): domain Eukaryota; kingdom Fungi; phylum Basidiomycota; class Agaricomycetes; order Agaricales; family Pleurotaceae; genus Pleurotus; species Pleurotus pulmonarius. Next base: position 1,374,915 of record SJKF01000011.1, on the reverse strand, counting down.
GTTGGGGTCGGAAGTATCCACGATCCAGTCATCGAGGACCTTGAGGAGTGGCTCGCTCAGGTTGTCTACCACATATCGGAAATCGCCGCTCTTGCCAAGCTTTCTCGTGTCGAATCTTGGGTCTTTGAGAAGGCGAGCAAGGATGGTGAAGGCGTGAACGCCGGGCGTGGTGGAGGGCTTGGAAACATGTTGATTGTTGAGAACGAGTACGGACGCCAGGCGCGTAACGAGATCATGCTCCGAGCTTGCGCAGGAGAACGCCGATGGTGGGACGAGCTTCGGGGCATCGACTTCATGAACCGCTGTTTGGGCCAGACCTTTGGACAGCCGACATAGATTAGTGAGGCGCAATATCATTTGTATTGTAGCCACTATAACCTTCTATAATCATGCCAGGAAGGCCGAGTTCAGCGCCATAGCCCGTGTGGATGAGTGGATGAATGAGACCCGACATGAAGCGGTTCAGCATCTGAGGCTGGGCGTCGCCAGAGAAGTTATATTTCTCGGAGAAGACATATTCTTCCAGAACGGAGGAAAAGCCCTTTGCCTGGACTTCGCCCTTGAAGAATTCCAAGTAGGAGTTGTAATACCTAGACCGTCAATGGTCAGTTTCTCGACCTAACGTCCACTATTGTGAACTTACTCCCCCTTCCCGAGATGCTCGGAGAAGTTCTGCGCAGTAATCGGGGTGGGTGACTTGAACGCCGGACGCTGGTAGTCCGCCGAGTGTTGATATACCGCACGAATGATGTCAGCATCTGCGCCAAGTACCCAAGCGGCTATGATAGCGTGCGCTCCGTGACTGATCGCATAAATAATGTCATTGAGTGTAGACGGCGAAGAGGACACGGTGGCTCACTTGTGGAAGCGCCGATCGTTGAAGAATACATGCCACTTCTCATGATTAGCTTGCAGTGTCTCGCGCAACGCGGTGGTTGTCTGGGGCGAGATGCCAGCCCATCTGAACGGCGCGATTGGCGAAGGGGCGGGAGTCGGATTGGGGAAGAGCTCGAAGGTAGACATTTTCAGTCGATTGTGGAGTGAAAGGGAGTAGTGCGACCCAAGAGCTTATATACCTGCTAGGCTCCTTCCTCTAGATCCATACCGTATGACGTTGAATCATCACGGGACTTGTGGTGAGAGCAACTCCCGTCATAAGAAGCTTACGCGCTGAGACAATGCATACGCAGGATTTGTGCTGGCTGACTGAGCGCACGGATACACGGATGTTTAGCCTGACCTGAGAAGAGACGGAATGTCAGAGATCTGAATGGGGTGCAGCACATCCTAGGATAACGAGTCAGCAAATCACGTCGAGGCCAATTCATTCCGATGTAGTCGCGGGAGAAACGCAACAGAGCGTTGAAATTAGAGTGCACTGAGGTTCAGCAGCAGGGACCACGTATAGGCTCCCTCCTCGTACGTGGAGCTTTTGAAATTTGGTTCCCATGGTAGATGTGAGTGTAGTGAGAGTACATCACGGCGCGCGCGCAGCCGCCATGACGAAGCTCACGAAACTACCGGCAAGCAACCCATTGCGTGAATAAATTATGATCCTAGTGAGAGACATGCTCTATGCAGAAATGGTATGGACAATAGGATTCGAAGCAATCACGCACGTAAGCGGCCTTCTCTCTGTGTCCATACATCGCTAATTCTGCCCTCTGGAACCCACGACTACCGCCCAGTTTCCATATCTCTACCCACCCTGGAATCACTCCTCAATGGTGATCCAGGAACCATGAAGCCAACCCCAGGCCTCGGGCTCCACCCTTCTTCCGTTCTCTCATCCCCTCTGATCAGGCTCGCGATACTGGCTGTATGACGATGCCCCCTAACGTTCCCTGCCTTGAATTTCCCCCCAGTAGCACTGCCGTTTGCGCCTCGAGCAAATGGCGTTGCGGAGCCGGGCGTATCGAAGTCAGGTTTCGGCGAGCGGTAGGTGATGTCCACTTCTTCCTCGTCCGACTCGTGGTCGCTTTCCTCGTCTAAATCAAAATCCCCTGCATCGGCGATGCCATTGGCGTGACGGCGGGGGACCTCTAGGTCGTAGATCTCATATTTGTTGCGCTGCGAACGGGACGGCAAGCCTCCGGGAGGTGCGGTGGCGCCGGGGCCCTTGAGCGTATCGGGGAGGAAGAGGTAGAAGAAGGCCGTGGCTAGGCACGCACCGCCAACAACATCAATGAGGTAGTGGTGCGTGAGATACATCGTTGCCCAATACAGAACTCCGGCGTATGTCCAAGCATAGCGGGTGTACTGCGGGAAGAAGTGCGAGATGTAGAATGCCTCCATGGTAGCGCAGGCCGAGTGCAGCGACGGGAAAGCCCCGAAGACGACTGGCGAGTTGGAGAACGCTACGGTATAGCCGTTGCCGTGGAAGAGCGCGTCAATGCGGGCTAGACCGCCGGGGGAGCCTTTCATCGAGTAGTCGGCTGGTGTCAGTCCATGAATGAGCTCGTACCATGGAGCTGCGCAGGGAAGAATGATCTGAATCCATACGCCGAGGAAGTTGAGGTATCCGAATGATTTTCCAAAGAAGTGGAGGGCTTCTTTCGAGCGAAAGAGCCACAGGAACGCTGCGACGAAGAACGGGAAGACGAAGTGGCCCACGCCGTACGGGAACCACGCGATCACGTCGAGGATCGGGTGTGTGAAGCGTGTGAGGATGTCGGAGATGTTTGCGCCGTATAGAACTGACTCAAGAGTCGGGAGTAGAGAAACCGAGATGGACGGTCGCCAATCCGTTGGAATGAACCGCGACGTGTAAAATGAGAGCAAATATGCGAATATCGGTGTCGCAGGAATAAAAAACTGGGACGTCAAAGGAATGAGGATTGCGATGAAGTACAATATGGGTATTAACAGCTTCAAGGGGAATCCTGGCGATTGCATAATCGTCAACCAAAAACCGGCAACGGTGAGATGGAAGACATGGATCAAGTCCGACCAGGAGAAGACGTGTTGTCGTAGTTTCATAAGGGTATCATTAGGATTCAGCGACTTATCCAACCGTCCCACTGCTGCGATGAACGCTTGGAGCAGCGTGCGGCCTGCTTGTCGTGGAGAACATCCCCCCATTAGTCGCAATATATCCCAAAGAATGTCGCAGAAGAGGGTATGATTTAATGGGAGCTCGTTCCGGGTTTGGCGTGCCTCCCGCGAGCCAAACAACTTTTGAGGTCGGGGAGATGATGAGCGTTGAGGACGAAAAGTGGAAGTGACAATATGTCACGACCCGTCGGGCTAACGTGTGGCGCGTGACGATATCAGTCACGCTTTGCCGATCGATCAATGATCGCCGTCACTGCGGCCGCGCTCGCGCACTTGACCTCTTCCCGCCGGCCGACCGCGTAACCTAAGAATTTCATTCAAAAGTGCTCGAACATGCAACGGACGGACCCCACCCCTTCTTTCTTCCGATTCATCTCCCCCCTTTCCTTCTCTCTTCTCTTTCTCGAACTCCATGGTGCCTGCTCGCGCGGCCTTGATGGCTCTGTCGCAGAGGTTGTTCCCCGCTCCTTCCCTCCTTCGTAGCAAGTTATCACCATCAATATGGGCTGGGGCAAACCCCGACTCTACCAGAACATTGGTACGAGTTCTGCAGGACAATCACGACAAGTGGCACGTCTACTTCAACGAAGAGGGATTTCATAAGTATGTATTTGATTTATCGATATCTAGATCAGCATTTTAACCGTGTTTTACCGCACAGTCACGCTAGTCATCATGTACTTGCCACTTGGGCACTCGGTGCCAACGCGCAGTTGATTCAGGCGGCTTACGAGTCAAACGAACAGCAGGAGGCGTTCAAATCACCAGAGCCCGTCACGAAAGACAACTTTTATGCCCATTTGGGAGACGACAAGTACTACAAGTCGTACATGGAGTTCTTCCAACGCGAACTCGAACAAAAAGACATTTCTAGCGTATTGGAAGAGTACTTCTTCTCTCAAGAGGCCAATCTCGACGAGGGCGGCCATGGCAACCACCGTTCGATGTTGAATCGGTTGATGGACTCGTTGTACCATCCCATGATTCACATTGGCTACGGGCTAGAGTTCGGACTACCGGGAATGCTTGTTGAAGGTTGGATTTTTCTACTCCATATACTACAAGTTGGCTGACATGGGATCGTTACCAGGTCTGGCCCAAGCAGCCATCCATCAAGCCCTTTGGCCTGCAATGACTCCTCCGTCTTTGTGGACCGATAGCTATCTTGTCAAACCATCCTCGGGACAACACATCTTTGACATTCTCGCGGACATGGCTGCTGACTCTCGTTTCGCTCGCATAGTAAATCCAGACCCAGAGAGCATGGCCATTCTGTATCACGCCTACTACGACCACCACGAGGTTGTTTTAGCGTACGCAAAGAGATGGACAGTGGACACCACCTCACCCATAGACATCCAGAGGAAATTGGAAGAGCTCGTCTGGCTCGTTACCCTCATCTATGGCGTTGGTGGTTGGAAGAAGGATGTGGGGTTCGAGGCCGATTTCTTCTAGTAAGTACCCTATTTCTTTGGTTTCTAGCAGACCCTTTCATGACGGTTCATTAGCATGCATCTAGTGACATCTTCACTGTTCTTGTCGTCTTATGTTAACTGCGTGAGCACGGCGTCGCTGAAGAAGCTCCTCGAGTCGTATTGTACGTTCACTTTGATGTGGTGGGTCGCTAGAGGCCGGCCGTCTTTGGACATTGCTGGATTCTTCGCTGCCGACATGCCGACTTCGTCGCAAATGAGCGCTGCATCCTCCGATGCGCTCACCTTCGACTCGCCAACCAGCACTGCAGCGGCGCCCAACTCTTGGCTCCCTATCATAAACAATGCACTCATCCATCCCGACAATCATATCGCCAAATTACAACGCGCGCTTGCACATTATTCGACGCTGTATGGAGAGCGGGTGGCTGGCCAAGAGGACTTTGCACGTACGAAGCTGATTGGAGCGGAGCAATTGGACGGGTCGCTGTTCATTCGAGTCGCAGCATTGAGTGCAGAGAAGATGGGAAGGGTTGCAGAAGGAGAGAAGGCATTAGATTGGTACAGGGATGGGTTCTACCATAGCGCTTGAGCGCTTGAGCTTTGAGGTGTTGGTAAAGATGAGGATGTGATGATGTTTAGTAGGCCTGTAGTAGGTAGACGTTGTAGCTAAACTTGTTTACATAAGGTAGGTTCACAATTCATTTTCGACCGACTAAAGCCTCTGATCTGGAAGATTAGTTTACATTAGTTTCATGACGATGAGAACACTGAACAGAGAATGCTATGTAGGCTCGGGTTGTCGTTGCCGAAACAAAGGAATGATCAATCGCTAAAAATTGCATCTACATCTTCGACACCTTGTTGATTGGATAAACTATCTCGAACTTCCAGAACGTGGACATGCCGCCAGAAGCTTCCGACCACATCCTGAGTTATAGTTATATTGTGACGCTAGTTGTTAGCATTGGTCATCTCAGAGGGAGACGATTTCTAGTTATCGTTGTAAGAATCTGATGGGGCAAGGGGTGCTTTGCACCTACAGCTATGATGTCCATTTCGTGATCTTGCTTGACTTCGGTTGTTGTTGTCACAAGCACCCGACTACCCAAATGATGCACAGTGGACCGCCCGTCCGAAAGGTCAAATCTTGCCAGGTCTGTCCGAAGGGTCCCAGGTTGCAGGATGCCGCGGCCAGAGGTGATTACTTGGCTGGAAGAAGCAATGTAGAGGCGTGAATTGAGGGTAACAAGAAGCCAGTTGGAATATCTGCATCAATGTTAACCTCCGTGATCTTCGGGCTGGAAAGAAAAGGCTCTCACAAGCGCGCAATGCCAATGTAGCTAATCGCCATGAGTATAATGGTCTGTTCAGAGTAGCAAAACGTACAATATATAGTGATAGTTCAGAAGCGGCATCTTCACCCATAGAATAAGTTGAATAACAGCCCATATTGCGGTCATGAGCCCAGTCTCTATAGTGAACTTGATGAGAGTGACTATGATCTTATTTGGGGCCTTGAAACCGCTCTTGTAGACGGATCTAAGTAGCTAAACGGCAATTGAACACCAATCTTGATGGAGAGTGGCACTGGAGCCACATACAATTGCGACCATAGCCGTAGTAGCAGATATATCGCTCGCGGCAGAGCATGCTATCCAGACCTAAAAACGGTAATCAATGACTCAAAGGTGGCAGAACAATTTACAACTCACGTCCACGTACTTGGAGACCTTGATTGGGGAGTCGAAGTGAAGACCTATCTGGCAGATCTAGGATAGCTTCAATGAGATCGAACATTCAGGACAGATGCATACTCCACCGACGTACTTTGATGCCGTAGAAAAAGGAAAAGCAACATCCCACTAGGGATGTCTGTGGGCGACATAAATAAAGTCTCGATTTGACAGAAAAACACATACACAAGATATGATAGCGGGCAACCATATCACAGAGGTAAGCTTATGGATCCGCCACGAAAGGAAATTCTGGACGATGGACGCGACTAGTCGATTGGCCTGAGCAACAGGAGAAGAGACGGGAAAATGGCACTCACGTATCCCGTTAATAAATGGGAAAGTTGCCATGGCAGGATCAATGTTCAGAAGACTCCATGGACTACCGAAGCCACTGCCAAACATAGACCAGGCGAGGATACCAGTGATGATCGTCGTGGCTGTTTCCAAAACGAACACAAACCAAGCTGAACATCGTCAGAATATCGGCAAAACTGCGAAGGTGGAGGTAGGTGCATACCAAGAACCTTCAGTTGAATCGTGTCCTTGGGATAATGGACATGATAGAAAACTGATCTTTGGTGAGATCAGAGGACTACCAGCAGAGATGACTTACAGATCTGCACCATAGAGACACCGTACAACATATAGCTGATCATAAATGCTAGCATCTGTCCAAGGAACGTTAAGACATACATTGGCGGTACAATAAGCACTTACCAGTGGCCCCGAACTATACGAACCAGTCAGCTACACACAACCACGAAGTATGACACGGTCCTCACGCACATTGGGGCAAAATCAACTATGGTACCTAGCTCAGTCGGAGAGGTGACAGGATCGAACATATGTTCAGCTGGGGGGGACCTACAAAGGAATCACGGTCGAAATGTTTAAGTAGGTTGTCTGAGATCTTCTGTGTGAGATTGATACGCTGATGGTGCTCTAGAGCAAAACAAAGAACAGAACAAAGCTAGCCAACAGTCCACATCCCACTTGAGTTGCCCCCCAAAACGGCTGTCGCTGCAAGATTGGACAAACCAGCGGGGACTGGCATCGACGACAAATCTTCGTAGGCATGTCCCGTTTGCCGTATTGCTAGTAGGGCGGATGAGTGTCGCGGATTACAAAAGTAGGTTCATTGGGGGTGAGGACAACATCTCTCCAAGTCGGTACCAATAGCTCTAAATGATAACAGAATCAGATTCTGTCATCGTGTTCATCATCCAACAGGTTCGTGGTGGAAATTTTCAATGGCGCTGAATCGAGAGAGAGTGAGACAGAAAGCTGCCGCATCTTCATGCCCAGATATTCGCTACCATCAGCATCCTGCGGTTACGTCGCTGCACACAAAGTCTAGTTCGGTCTTCGGATGAGCATCGGTGAGCGACTCTTTTGAACTCGGGAATACACACCCACGCTAAGAGACTCCTGCCCGATTCGAAGTGACATCAACACTGGAGATAACTCGTCAGAATCAGATGCGGAGTCTTGTTAATACGAGAACAGCGCGCTCGAGCGTGGGTGCCAGGTACTAGGCCACCATTGATGCTGAGATGTTTTGATCGTAAAAGGGTTTTGTATTTTTAGGACTTGATATCCATACGTTTTATTGATGATTGATAACCGCCTTTCCTATGTGTCAAGGAAGTAAGACATGCAAGTATCTCGGGAGTGCGGACATACCAATCAACGCCGGACACGACTGTAGACGATACTTTTTGCGCCTTTTAAGTTCGAGTTCTACAGGCAAGAGATATTCTGTATCCATTCGAGCAGAGCCACCAAGAACGTAATAGATTTATAGCGTACTACGGTGTTCATTGATTGTCTGGGGTACGCGGTATGAACTTCGTGGATTGATCGTGAATAGTGCATTGCGCGGAGCGGGCGGCTATCCTGATTTCTCACGTAGGGGTAGGCAATAGTGGTATACAATTTTGAATTAAGGATCGCACTCTGCGCTGGCCTTGCTTGTGTAGCTATCAGACATACGTACTGCTATTATTGCTACTATCTGTCCGCTCCGAGGGACCTATCTAATTTCCACCATCAGAACACGACAGCACCGAAGCTATGTTGCGCTCACAGATATAACATTCATTTGGAAATCGTCTTTAACTTCCTTCGTCGTCATTACTCGAACCCCTGGACCTACATGAATATCAGGCCAAACGTTATCCACAAGCCGAGCCCTTGGAAGGTCCGTCCAGAAGGTCGCCTGCGCCGGGGGCTGGGTACCGACAGTAATCACTTGGCCTGATGAAGCGATGTAGAGGCGAGAATTAAGGGTAGCCAGTAGCCAATTAGAATATCTGCATCGAAAGGTAATGAATGATCTGAGATTTCTAGGAAGAGACGAGTAGCTCTCACAATCGTGCAATGCCAAAGTAACTAGTAGCATACCCATCAGAATACCATGAGAGAATCTTTGGCGGGGGGAATACTCACAAGATGTAGTGGAAGTTCTGTCGTGGAATCTTCAACCATAGAACGAGTTGAATCACGGCCCACGCCGCGGTGATGAGGCCGGTCTCCACGGTGAACTTGACGAGGTTTGATATTATCGCGTTTCGTGTCTTAAAGATGGTATTGGAACTGGATTTGAGGAGCTGAAAGGTCGTTCAGCTCGTCTGATATATATATATTGGCAGGAACACTTACGATCGTTACCATGGCTGTAGTCGCAAGTACATCGCTTACAGCAGAGCAAGTTATCCAGACCTAGTATAGGAAGCAGTAAAGTGAGCGATACGTTCCGCGATTGTTTGAATCCTGCTCCTCACGTCCACATATTTAGCCACTACGAACGTAGACTCGAAATGTAGTCCTAGTTGTAGGATCTAATAAACAGATTGTCAAGAACATTCCAGTTAGATTATTGCAAATCTCACGAACCCTTGCACCGTAGAAGAAGGAAAAGGCACACCCAACTAGGGAAATCTGGGGGCAGGTAAGACTCGAGACAACAAAAGAACTACATGGATTACGCACGATGGATATGATACCGGGCAACCATATGATCGAGGTGAGTTTGTAAATCCGCCAAGACAGAAAGTTTTGAACAATCGACGCGACTAACAGGTCCTCAGATGTAGCAAAATAGGGCAATAAGCAAAGTACACACCTATTCCGTTGATGAACGGCAGTGCCGCCATGGTAGGATCTACATCCAGCAAGCTTAAGGGATTCCCAAAGCCTTTGCCAAACATAGACCACCCGAGGATGCCAATGACAACCGTTGTGGCGGTTTCCAGTATGAATACGAACCAAACTACATAGAAGGAAATGTCAGATGTTCGCTCTAGGACAATGCTTTTATTCAAGATACGCACCCAGGATCTTTAATTGTAGTTTGTCCTTTGGATAATGGACGTGATAGAAAACTGAATCAATCCAATCAGCCGCGGCTAGTAGTGTCACGGTTTATGACGCAACTCACATATTTGGACCATGGAGACACCGTATAACATGTAACTGATCATGAACGCTAGCATCTGCCCAACATCGGAGAATACGTTTAGGTGTCGTGTGATTTGAACTTACAAGCGGACCGGACCTATAGCATGAGGTTAGACTCGTAGGATAGCAATTCGTGAACCTTTACGCATACAAGGGTGATAAGTCAAGTGTTGGCATGATAAGACACGCGAAGGGTTGTCCGGAAGGTCACCTAGACAGTAAGACCAACAGGGAGCGATTGGAGGACTACGATCGAAGGCTCTTGAGACCATATATAAGTTGAGAATAGTGTATGTCAGCGAGAGCCAATCAATTGTTGGCCAGGGGAGCACGAAACTGTCTGATGCTGACAGTCGTGAGCCCGTGAGCAGTGCCGGCTTCATTCGGGCTACGCAGGTGGGGATTGAGGGGATATGGGCCCGCTGGCGGTTGTGCGCAATATGCCATGGAAGTGAATGTGTACAAGAAGTGTCGATCTGACTGTTCGATGGTACACAAGACTGTCTTAATGGCGAAGTTAGTATGGTTAGCTCAACACTGAGAGAGGTTGGAATTTGCCTCTATCAAATGGCGATCGTCCCAATGGGGAACCTGCGTCGACGTATAATATTAGTGGCATCATCTGATCCGAAGTTGTAGCTTCCAGGATTTTAAGCCTAATACCCATGGATCAAGTAGAAATTCAGAATGGTCCATCTCTTGACACGCCGCTGCTGCTGACAGGGATGAGTACAGTTCTGCCTCAGCCCTATAGGCCATAGGGAAAACATGGAAGAGACAAAGAATTCAGCGCCAGGATCAACGCACAGCTGCCCTTTCATCGCTGGGACACAAATCCGTTAGGACGTTGACGCTGGCGCTGAGGCACTGCGGCTTACCACCCTAAGATTGCGCCGTGAGATACGGCGAGCGACGACAACAATACACTGATAACATGTTTGAATTTACAATTGGATCTATGTCTGCCGTAAATGTTGTTAGTGGATTTGCCTCAACGTATATGCTGGCACCTGTGTGCAACAGCAGAACACACCGATGACAGTGGAGTGTGGCACGAACCGATGCGTGGTCGTTTGAAGCCGTATGAAGCCGTATGATGCTAGGCTCGAAAACCAGCCTATATACGAGATGATGATAAGTCGATCCTCTTAGTATAGAGGCTGGGACACACCCAGGTACTTTTGGCGTGAAGGTGTCGTTCGGAGTTTCAGTTGACAGCGGCTCTTCGGCATGTCCAAATCGGGATGGCACATGACACGACCGCTTGCCAAATCGGTACAGCGCGTCTCTTCGCGTCAACGGTCAACAGCTACGCGTTTCCCATGGACTCCCCCTACTATCATGGTCAGACGCCGCACGGTGGCTATTACACAATGGGACCTTTACCTCCCACGGCCTTTCATTTCGTGCCCCACACCCCCACGCCGCAAACTGGAACACCTCTCTCGCATTCCACACTGATACCCACGCACTTCTATCAACGCCCAGAAACCATTGTACCGCCCATCCGTTTCCGTACTCCCGAGCCTCAAGAGCGTGCCCTCAAGGACACAACTTCGCATAACCAGGCTCCTGCTACTGGATCCAAGCGTGCATCAGCCAAGACATCAGAGCAGAAGGTTTCCGCGGTCCTCACATCAATCAAAGAGAACCGATTCAAGAACATCGGACATTTCTTGCAAGTCTTCTTTGACCCAAACGCGAACTACAACAAGGATCCCAACGTTTACCACGCGCTCTCCGCTTTTCTTGCCGGCAGGAACTCTATCGGACGTCGACCTGCAGACATCGTCGATGCATGGTACAAACATCCCAAAGGAATACAGAGTACCGACACTATGGGCGCGGACCTGCGGTCGATCATCCCTCCCTTCAGCATTCCGGTAGACCTCGATGCTAAATTAGAATGGCTGAATTCCGAGTCAAGTTCTGGGACCATCGGCGCGCACGATGGGCTTGAACAATGGGCTTCGACAGTGAGCCTGTCAATCCTGGACCGTGAATACGACGCCCTGGCCGTGGAGCCTTTATTACGCCCCCCAGCTACTTGGTCCTGGGACTCTCTGCTCGCTTTCAATATGCAAACACTTCAGGAGACAATCATCCGCTCAGCACCCCTCACTTGGTCAATGTTCACGACACTCGCGATTGGCCCGACTCGCCGTGAGCACTCACGCAGCGCTCGTATCGCTGCTGCTCGGGCTCTTGAGTATGAAATGGGTTCAATGGATGACGACGAAGGCGAGGTTGAAGATTACGAACACTGGGTGGACTTCCTCAAGCATATCCCCCATAGTCCATGGGGTGTAGGTGCTTCGCTCTTGCATAGTATGTGTTACTGAAACAGATCTGACAGGCATGCGCATTTCTCATCACAGTCGTTCTCTTTATTCGCAACCATCTCATCTCATTTGCTGCGAACTTCCTTGGGACGATCTTGTTCATGGCCAACACGAGCCGTCTCGTTTATAGTGTTCTCGGCCGGTTCGGCATTGTTGTCTCTTATACCACAGTTCTCAAACGTCTCAAGGCTCTCGGGCATGATGCTGGGCTGGTCGCGAAGTCTATCGGTTCGAAGGCTACAGAAAAGAAGGAGTACTTCGTCATTCTATTTGACAATATCAACAAGCATCATCGCGCGTGGCATCAGAATATTAGCAACGCAGATGCAGTACAAAGCGGTACGGCAGCAACAGCAATCAAGATGGTTGGTGTACCGCCTGGCGCAATGGACCCAGCTCCTCTCGACGAGATGCGAGGACGGCAGGCGCGGGAGAACCTCACCGTCGACACATTGTTGGACGATATCGATCATGAACATCTTGCAGCCATCGGAGCGGCCACTCTTTTGCGAGTCTGGACTCAATATGTTCCATCCTTGGCTCACCATCGCAGTACAGTCAACGACCTCTTCCATCATTCCCATAAAAAGCATCGGATTCCCCGCCACAAAACCGAGGCCTTCCCACTACGGACATCTGGCATCGATGAGTCAACCACCGCCGGTAACAGTGACGTTCTTCGCGATATCACGCACTCGCAAATGGGAATGTCCGATAAGGACTTCGATAACATACTACTACCTGTTGCAGGGGACCAGCTAACGGTCGATCGTGTCCGAAAGCTGAAGCACTATACGGCTAGAGATGTATCAACGTATGCACGCCACAGCTGGGCGCTACCCTTCATTCAGCTCTGGCATATGAAGTGGGCGTTTCTTAAGGCCATCTACAAGGCCCACTGGTCCCCTAATACTGCAAAAGGTCTCCATGGCCTTCACCGTGACTGTGAGGCTGTCGGACGGACAAAGCTCAACCCAACGAAATGCGACTTCTACCCACACCATCATGCAGTTATTGATTCTTTCGAGGCGATATGTTGTGGTGTCCTCCGGTAAGCTCTGGTAATTCCTGGGGTAATCTTTAATGACCGATGAATAGGACACTTTTGGATGACTCTCCTGTTCCAAACACGGCTCAGCCACCCCGACGGACACTGGCTCCAGATGGGCATCTACTTTATATTCTTGAACGTTCATTTGCTCCTGGCGGACGGTATGCAGGCACATCGTTTCAGTTTCTACAGGAACTTGCAGCCGTGGGGTACCGTCGCTACATGTGCACTGCTGCCTACGAAGATGCACTGGGTGTTACTCAGCGGGACAGTGCTGTTTATGGTACAGCAACAAGCCCGCACACCGTCGATCTAGGAGTAGGAGAGGAGGGGCCAAACTGGAATGGTGATCGGCAACTTGCTAACTTGATCCTCCGACTGCGAGACTCCTTCTGGTACTACGAGATGAATCATGCTATTGCTTATGGGGACATAGGACGTGTCATGGAGATAGTCAAGGTGATTCGTGCTATTTCAATCTCATCCTTCGAAATTCATCTGATTTTCCTCAAGTTGCTACGATTCACGTTCTGGGGAAGTGGTTCTACAAATTACGGAAACGAGCTGCTCGAGCTAGCATGCAACTTCATGTATGAATATCCCGAAGCGCTTCAAAACGCACTTCTCAACAACTGGCTTGTCAATCCCTCTGGAAAGGCAGGCCATTGGCACGAACTCGACCTTCTACAAGAGCACTACAATTTACTTATCAAGACGATGTTCAACAGCCGAGATGCAGACTTCGACTCCGAGTTTCTTCAGCAGGCTGTGGCATTGAACATTCAAGGGTTCAGCCAACTTCGAGAAGCACTCACTTCGTTTTTCGGCATTGCGTCGAATAAAGGCCATCACACCGACCCCAAGCTTGACGGTGATATCAATATGATGGGTGCCCATCATTTTCAGAACGACCTATTCCACTTTCACGCAGGTCGACGGCAGAGCTGGAAAGCCCCCGACTTCCTTGCCACAGGCATTGATAAGCTCGCTGCGGGGCAATTGAATACATTCAAGGCTCGAACATTGAAGGCCTGGTCACAGGTGCAGGAAGAAGAGAATGAAGAATAGGTATGAGTATTTCTTGTTTAAGTTGACACTACGTTAACATGCGAAGGGCAGGATTACTAGCGAATTTCCCTGATAACGACAATCGCATCCGCTTTCGCTTCACATCTTGCCCTTGCGTAGATTCATGTTCTTCGTCATCACTTTCATTTTTGTCCTGGCTGTCATCCTCTTCGCCGTCATCATTGTGATACCTCTTGACCACTTGTAGTCGCTCTACCCATATCTCATCAAACTCGTCCAGTATCTTGGTGCAAACCTTCAGTAGCGACGGTCCACACTTTTTAATGTACTTCCAATCATTCATCAATGCCTCGAGTTTCTGCAAGTTGGTGACAACATGCATCCGTGAGCAAAGTTTGTTTCGAAGGTGCGTTGGGAAGAAAGCTGTATGTGGGCGTATTGTGTCTGTGCCCCGTATGGATGCCCAGGTTCGGATACTCCATCGTTCAAGAATGCGCTGTGCCGCTGGGTACATCAGGGTCTTGTCGAGCTCGAAGTGTTCCAGTTTCGGTTTAGCTCCGCCACTTGTGCCCTTTGGAATGTCTTGCGCAAGCTTCTTGATCCATTTCTTAATGTCCTCGAAATCCCCATCCTCTGGTTCGTGGATGATGCAGCAGTGAGGGTGTAATATGAAGGAATCTCCATAATAGTCGCAAGATACATTCCGCGGACAAGCAGCAATAGATCCGTTGAACCACTGATATAGCATGCGGTTCATCAGCTGACGTCTTCCTCACTCCACTGCTTCTTGCTTAGTACCCTTCAGCTCATCCTCCGGCTTCTCTCGCACCCACAGTGGCGCAAACAAGAATGCACGAGCAGGTGCACCATTACGACCTGCACGACCCATTTCCTGTGTCATACGCTCTGGTGACGGGCAAAGACCTAAGATGACCACGGTCTCGACATCCTGAACATCCAGGCCATATGTTAGGGTGTCGGTTCCCACTAGGATACGGGTTGCGCCATCTCGTAATGCGGGGACATATACCCCCCGATATTCTGGTGACAGAAGAGAATGGAATGGCATGACAGTTGTTCGACGATTAAGAAGATCATGCGGTAGTAGACTTTCAAGAAAGTCGACAACACGGCTAGCGAATTCAATTTTCTCGCAAAAAATGATGGCCTTCTTGATTTGCGAGGATGTTGTTACGTTAGGGGGGATGATCCATGCGATGTCGTAAATGGTGCTACCAGACATAGGGTGCCGAAAGAAGCGTGGAATGTACTTGATGTTTGGGACATCAACTCGTAAGCGACACATCGTATATTCACCTTCGCCAAAGCCAAGTGACTGAAGAACAGAATTGGTCATGTCCCCGCTGGGTAGCGTAGCAGTGACCGCAATCCAAGGGATATTATGAGGCAATCGGGGGCGAACCTGGCCAATCGTGGCGTACGTCTTTCGGAATAGTTCTCCATGTTCACGCACCAAGTGACACTCGTCGATGAATACTAAATTGATCCGTGCGAGCTTTGACTTCGGATTCATTTGAGCGCGAAAGAGGTCGTCTACCTCCTTCTTATGGAGTAGTTCAGGGGGGATGATAAACAAGTCCCATTTGTCGTCATAGATCTCTTTGAATAAATCGCGTTTCTTAGCAGCGGCAGCTCGAAGCGAGTCGCTATGTACAGCAATTGCCTTCAATCCCCTAAGATCTGCAGCTCGGGCCTGTGTTACCATTTTAGTATATTCAGTAGCCAAACTGGGGAAATTACTCACCTGATCATCACAGAGTGTCTTTGTGGGTGCAACTGAGATCCCTAGCACTCGCTGCTTGTCCAGCTTCGCTGCCATTAGGGGTATGTGCAAAAGTGCCGACTTTCCTGATCCTGTTGGGGCGATACAGACAACATCCCCTCCTTCGAAGACCTTTTGCGAGAGTGCTACCTGCCATTCACGGAATGCCGTGTACCCCAAAGCCGGTGCGACGATTTTTTCGTACCATTCCACGGATCCAGCAATGGGCTTCTTAGGTGTGTTGGCTTGTAGTGTTGCAGGGTGTGGATTAGGCATGGTTTAACGTAGATAATAAAAATGGATAAAGTAGAGGCAGCAGCTGCAATATGCGCTACAGACGAGCAACTGGGAGCATCGAGCTAGGAGGCAGGAGGCAACAAGGGGCACAGTCACGACTGTCCCAATAAGGGGTCGGACTCCGACAAGCTGGCTCAAGCTGGTCATCCACGTGGAATGTGTTCAATTTCGCTACTCCGCACGATTTCAAAGACCGAAAGACACCTTCACGCCAAAACTGCCTAGGTGTGTCCTAGCCTAGTATGATGCAGGTAAGACGTAAGAGCGCCACTGATTTCCACTACACCGCCTCCTTCTAAGTAGTCGCCCGGCATCATTTTCCTCAGCTACACGGTCCGACCGTCCACTTCTTCATCTTCAGCTTTTGTTGATGGGTGGTTGCGAGCGTAGCTCGCTATGATACATTCTCTAGAGGGCATGATTGCGAGACTTAGTCTCCCCATCTTTTTGGCGGGCTTCTGGTGCGTCTTTTTGTGTATCTTGATGTTCAGAACTTGCTCTTTGGATCAAGTACTGAAGAATTCCTAAAAATGCCTTAGGTTGGCTTTGGGGCCAGAAAGCTTGGAGTTAGCTCAAGCCGCGACGACACCAGCACCACGCTCTTCTAAGAGGATCGATTGTGAAGAGAGGTTGGTTGATGTGTAAGTAGGTGGCCTATAGATATATTGTTTGATCCATAATGCATGTGCATAAACACCCATGCACATGCCCTAGCCGGCCTTCCCGCGGATCCATATTAGTGTCTGACGGATCTCACAGCATGTTGCACGACCAATACAATCTTGTGTAACCGGTTCATATCTCCTCAGATCGTTGGGCACGCTCGGCCAATCTCACGTTCAAAATGACCAGCTCAATCAAGGATACCTACGACAACCAAGGTTTTGTTGTTGTCGGAGGGCTCATCTCATCAGAAGACTTCGAAGAACTCGGGGCTGCTTGCGCTCGAGTTATCTCCCGTACTCGGAATGGCGAATGGGGTCATCGACGAACGGTTGGGAAACAATTTCCCCCGTACGGCGATGACGATTCGGACTCTTGGGGTGTGCAACATGTCATGCACCCCGATCTAGGCGAACCCGCATTCGCCAAGTGGTATTGCTCGGACGCACTGATCAAGGTGGTGACACAATTGCTAGCGTGCGATATCGATAACCTGCAGATGGGTGAGTACTCGTCAACTTATTGAAAAGGCTCTGTCTAATACTCAAGTAGAGCTATTCAATCTCTTGATAAACCCAATATCACATAGTTTTGCTCTGCGATGGCATCGCGACGACGTGTCTGAGAAGGCTTCCGAGCAGGAAGAGCAGCAAGCCTTAGCTATCTGGCATCATGGTGTGAGCGAGGGCACTCCCGCGTTCATTCATGCGACAATCATCTGACAATCTACCGTAGGTTCAATGGAATACGTAGGCACCTTCGCATCGCTAAGTACTTTTCGGCAATGAACTGATTCTGATCGTAGAGCGCTGTATGAAGATCGATGTCTTTACATCGTACCCGGTTCGCACAAGCAGCCCAGAACTCCCGAACAACGTTCTCTATCCTCTTCTCAAGTGCCCCCAGAGAACCCTCTCGACATGCCCGGAGCCATTCAAGTCACTCTCCACCGTACGTTCTTCGGCCTTGATCAATAAGGAAAACCTCTCTGACGTTGTTTGCAGCCGGGGAGACCGTATTCTATAACTCGAATATCCTCCATTGCGCGACGTACGATTCGAAGGCGCCAAGAGCAACCCTTCACGCCTGTATGGGTGACTGCCGTGGAGGTTCCACGCGTGCTCGCAACATCCTCCAGCACGGGTTAGAGTGGATGACTGGCACGGCCTTCTGCGATTCTCTGGACGCAAGGGGGAAAGCCATGTTATCGAGGTTACTTGATCTTCATAAGCTCTCGGGGGGGAATGTAGAGTACTCTCTCGACGGTTAATGGCAGCCCACCCCCGTTTCCTGTCATAGTGCTTGAGCATGATATCCACAAGGTCGGAATGAGCCGCGTCTCGCCCACCATGGTCTGTGAGGCGTAACATTTTGGTGTGAGATCGGAGGGGCTTCCATGCGTGTTGACATCATGAGACCTTACACGCCGCACGAACGGAATTCTGCTGGGCATACTATCAGTGTTGCCATCGATATTTGCGGGCATTTGAATTTCAGATTTCAGTACGCAAACTAGAATTCGAAGCATGTGTGCGAAGATCGTGGCGCGTCACGAACGGCAAGCCAAGGTGTTGCCGCCGTCATTGTCGTACACTCCAGTGACATTGACTGATACATGTACAACGCGGCCACGGTGACCTCCTTCGACCAACTTACTTAAGCTTGAACTGGGATTCATAGAAGCCTAGCTCTCGTTCAAGCGCATCCTTGATGTTTTTGTCCTGCCGCCACCCATGGCCTTCGCCTTCGTAAAGTCTGTATTCCACCACCCCACCATTCTTCAGAATTGTGTCTCTCATCTGCTCTGCCTGTTCCTTCGGAACAACTCGATCGATTTCTCCTTGTAGGATCTATATGTCGCATAGTCAGCCATTGCCTGCATATAAAAAGTGCAGCTCCCACGGACCAGAAGTGGGGACACGATTTTGTCTGCATGATAAATTGGTGATCTATCGTCGTATAATTGGGGGTTCTCGTCTAGGGTGGCCCCCATGAGCTTGGTCATGTAGTGAGATTCAAACTTGTGCGAGGACCCGACAAGTCTAGCTATGTCAGAGATACCGTAGGAAGAGGTACCAGTGGCGAAGGCAGCTGGATTCGAACTTATTGAAAGCGCAGCAAGGACAGTATATCCTCCCGAAGAGACACCCCGAATTGCGGTCCTCGTAGCGTCAAGGAGATTGTATGGTGCCTTGGAAAGGATGTCTACAGCCTTGATTGAATCCTCTGAATCTGCGATGCCGCATTTTCCGGCGAGACGTTGTCTGCGTGGCCACAAATATACGTCAGAATGAAGTACGAAGCAGCTGGGGATGCGACACACATATAGTCACGACCATAACCAGATGAACCGCCAAAATTGACATCCAACCTATTTGAAAAACTATGAACGTGTACCACAGCGTGGAAGGTGCTACCCACCATGCCCAACCTCGACTGGTGAAATATTGCTTCTGCCAGTTCAACCCTTGACTTTCGAGAGCGGTCGGACCTCCATGTATACTCACGACGCAAGGTGGTAGTTCGTTGGGGATGCTACTACCACTATATGCCGGATTAGTCGGTGGATAATAAACGACGTGGACGAGGGCGTCTTGGGGACCAATGCTAAGAGGCCTAGGGACAGAAACGATGCCGTCCGGGAAATCGCCTGATGAACCCTTCTGTTTTGCTGGGCCGACCACCGTGAATTTAACGTCCTCGGGTTCAAGCGAAGAAGGCAAAGTGCAAAGAATGATGGCGCTGTTACCATCTACCCTGGGGGACGAGAAAACAGCCTGATGCTTTCCAGTAGAAACCGCGCGGAGGACATCGATGGCCACGAATGGTGCCTCGATAAGTTTCGGGGGACCTCCGCCTTTGATGTCGACGAGGTAGATAATAGTTTTTCCGTCCTTCCAAGCTGTGCATAGTATGTTCGCTCCAATGTCGTCAATGGGGATATAAGGCGACCACCCCAGCGCCCAGGCTGGCTGGCTGAAGTCCTGAGCGATGGGTTTGGGGAACACCGGCGTAGTTTCGCCGCCAACATACTTATGAAGGTTCTGATATCCGGTTTGATCGCTCGTGAATAGCAAGGTGTCGTTGCTGATCCAAGATGGAAAAGCAACACTGATCTGGGATGGCACGCCCGCGATGGTCACGGCATTCGTCAAGCTTACTTTGCCCTCTAACGTGACAACATCAGCATGCCTCAGCTCGGATCCGTCCCAAGGCATATCGGGGTGGAACCACTGGACCCAAACGAGGCGAGTACCATCTGGCGAGAACCTTGCATTGGAATAGAAATCGGCTCCAGAAACCAAAGCGCTAACGGACTTGGCGGTCGTGTCGATGATGCAGAGAGTGTTGACTACTTTTGACGGAGCTTCGCCATTGGGGTCGTCAGTGTGATCCTCCATGACCGCCACCACGAAGTGAGAGTTCTTTGGGTGAACATTGAAATCGGAGAATCGATGAAGACTCTTGCTATCTACGCAGAAAGGATGAATTTATTCGTTGGTTGATTAGAGCTTCAGACACGTACCCGGGGTGACGGCCTCAGGGGTAGCGGCTTCCGATCCGACATCGACGGCATACAACCTGCCATCGCCGTAGTGGGAGAAGTAGGCGACACCGCCATAGACAATCGCAGAACCTCCGCCATACTCGTGCACGCCTGTACGCACATTCCACTCCTTACCAACCAAATCTCGGCCTGTCTCTGTCTCGACCAGGACATTCCTTCCTGCCTCCGCTGGTCGAGATTCAACATGGTAGATCTTACTTGTGACGGGGTCGACAAGGAGCTCTGCGATTGGTTTCGACTAGATAGTGAATGGTCAACTGGAAATGGTCTCTCAGCTTCAATGGTTCTTGACTTACCCCCTGAAGTATAACATCAGCAGTGATTGGCGATTGCCAGGTGCCGTAGGGAGCTGTGGTGGTGGTGGTGGCCATATCGCAGGAAATGGTTAGTGATTAATACAAGCGCCAATACGAGGGCGACAACTAAGCAATACGAGTTTGCCCCGGCTTGCTGATGGATCAGATGATCAGCCTTGGGCGGCATTGTAATATTCATCGAATGAGCAGCAAACCGTGAAGAATTTATAGATGCGCATTGCAGAGTCGATAACAGGCGTGTGTCTATCAGAGATTGGATATCATCACCGTCTGGGTCACCGTAGGCATAGAGTGCATAGAGTAGGCACCCCCGTCATAATCCCGATCCTGACGAAGGATGAATGAAGGCACGGGGCATCAAGTACAGTGGGTAGATACCTGAGACTCTGCGTCCATTTGTTTGGCGCTCATGACCGTCTGCTTGGTGGGCAGGCGGCCTTGTGAGAGATTGGTGAAGCTTGTCGTACTTACACCAATCCGGTCTTTAAGTTGTTCTCGTGAATTTAGCCTGCGTGGAATCCCCGTTTAGTGCCTACTGTGTGCTGAGCCAGTTGGCGGATCGACTTACATAGCAACTACAGGTTGTTGTGAATACTTCAATAGACTAAAGCGGCCAGGAGAGACTCACAGAAAGTATTCGCGTAGAGCTTTGTGACATTGACATGGAACGCCATCCTGTGAAATGATTCAGCCCTCAGGAATATATGGTGTGTCACTGACGACGTACCATGCCAGGTTGGCTGGGGCAGCGTAGAACGTTATCAGCAAGAGCGTCTGAATCAAAGTCACAAGGACGCCGCGATGGACAACAAAACGAATCAAAGATTTTAGGAGGCTATGAGTTCTGTAAGTGATATTGAGTGTCAATAGTAGTGGGTGAGTCCTATGAGGACGTACGAACTCATGCCAGTCCCAGCATTCGAAAGCAGCTTGCACATTGCTGCGGTAGCAACGATGTCTGTGAGGGCCCCGAAACCCTTGGCCAAGCCAAAGAATAACTAGAAGGAAGGGGCGTCGATCGACGAATATTCATTGGCGTGGCTGCGAATGACTTACCTCAAAATGACGATGCCGGTCACCTAATACATTATGGTGGAAAACGAACATAACGCTAGTGCACGCTAAATTTCGCATGAGAACTTGCGCAGTTGCAAAGACGAATCCTTACCAACGCCGAAGACTTGACAAACAAAGATGTCAATATTTTGTGTTTTCGAGAACGAACAACGCACCAAATGCAAGAATTGCACATACAGCCTATATCAGAGATAAATCAATCGGAACGAAGAGAAGGGGCCCGTGGTAGACTCACAACAAAAACAGGGATCAACCAACTTCCGCGCCCCGTCCTGGTAACTACACCACGGTTAAGACCACTTGGCAAGAGGTGGGAGACACACTACTTGCCAGTGTAAATTTGGGCAACGAAGTAGAATTGAGAACTAAGGCAGCTCAGTGGTTGAGGTCGAGGCAACCTGTGGAATGCTCACATGAATGTGATAATTGAAGAAAGCAGACATTCGGCGGAGAGCTCGCTAAAGGCCATTTAGTTTGTGCAGCTATTGAGGACAATTCAGCGCACGGTGTTATGCTTGCTAGCGGTCCTAGCGACCCGAAATGTGGAACCTTCAGGGGAAATTTAGTAGAGGATAACTCCTGGGCAGCGAAGGAGACGCACCAGATAGTAGTACACCGATTGGACGACAAGAGCGGATGACGCGAAGTCAAAGATTCTGTCAAATAGTAAATACTTGCGGTTTCGTCGATCATATCAGTGGTACATACGCCATGGAAGCCGCCTGGATGTGACTTATGTAGAAACGCAGCGATACCTCATTCGGATGCATTACTCACAAGTACTTGGATAAGGGGACGGTCCGAGGGATGGGGGAAATATGTGTACGCCTGAAGAACAGTGATTCCACCAAGCCTGAACATCCGTGTTCGTCTAGCTCAGTCCAAGTCTGTCACGAATTCGAGATACGACCTACACCAAAGATATGACAGTGCCTAATCAAATACAAATTCAGCTGAGCAATGGTAGCCAGACCCCAAGTCACTTACCCCAATATACAGGGCCCAATGTCGTGCTCATATCCAAACCATCGAAATCCATTGCAGAGAGCTTTGAGCACCGCGAGAGGAGGAAAGAGGATAAGGAGCGGAAGGCAACCCCGAGCAAAAAGATAAGAGGGCCGTATATTTATATCTTCCACATATTGCAGTTCCTGTTCAACATTCAAGGTCAGGGAAAGGTTGATCGAATGACCCGGACCCTAATGCCTTCTACTGCGAGAGGCCGGAAGTCTGATTGACGTCCTGGTTCTCTTAAAGGGACCGCAGTAGGTACAGAATTAGTGAAATTGATACGTTCTCAAGGAGATGGTAGAGATGCAAGAACGAGAACGAGGAGGATTGAGTACGTATGCAGTGGGGGAAAATGAGCTTCCGTAGCCTTCCATCATGCTTGTCTGTTCCTTCTCTTTTAGTGCGGGATGTATAAACAAGTGTTGAACTCTGTGGGTGTCGTACCAGCGCTTGTAAGTTCCGCGAGTAGTGCACGGAAGCTGCGGGCTGTATATGTCCCAAAGCATTCCAAGTGTCCCCGCTTCGATTTGTAGCCAACTTGGTCGTTCCGAGAAAAACATGTAGAGTCGCCAGAGTCAGCTATGTCATAGAACGAGCGAGAAGATACCAATTGAGCTTACGATGAGGCGGAGCTCCCGGCCTTGACCGGCAGATCAGGCACCGACATACCTGTCGCTTCTCGATGCCCTTCAGGTCGATATTTAGATCCAACTCGTGTAAGCATGTGCTTACCATTTAGCGACGCATATTCCAGCCACTGGGCGACCTCCAGACTGTGTTCATATCTGTTCATGGACCAAACGATCGTACGCGTGTAGTCCTAGCAGCGATTGTGGCATGATGGCCCTGGTCCACCACTCGGGTCACGCACAAGCTTCATGCCTCAAGGTAATGCGAAATGTTTGTGTGGAATCTGGATTGATCATTACAGATCATTACCCACTTCTTGTGGGCGACAAAATTCGATGAGAGTGGGTCTGACCATGGCTAGTGACTGTCCACTCTTCGTTTCCCTGTAAAATGAATTGTGAGAACATGTCATCAAATATGGATTGCTATAATTACGCCTTGTTCCACAGAAGCGTGTCAATTTCAGATACGCGGTGTCCTGAGCTGAACGTTCGTGTCCAACTTGTACTTGTGATAGCCGGCAGCGGGATGCCCCTATTGCAGCGACTCCCACGCCATCTCACCAGAGGCACCTCAGGCCTCAGAAGCTTGGGTCGACGTTGGTCCTCAGATTATACATACTACTTAGAGGACACCACTACGGTAGCCGATCCTCTTCATTGATGATCGCGATCTGTTTGCAGATCCATTAGTCGATCGGCAGAGCGAAACTGAGAAGGAAAAGGAAGAGTCGAGGAATAGTCCCTTAGAGCGTGTGTAGAGGTTTACCCAAGCAGGTCACGGCCCAGGATGCCAGACGGATGGTGCCATACTTGCATCAGTGATACCATTCGTTGGTGATCGATTCGCAAGACTTTTCAATTGCCAATCCAAGATATATAAAAAGGGGGAAAGCACGCAGTCAAGTTACCTTCATATCCCCCATACTACCAATGGCAGCTGCACACAAGTCTCTTCGTCTCGGTGACATCGCCCCCGATTTTGAGGCGGAGACCACCGCTGGACCCATCAAGTTTCACGATTGGATTGGAGATTCATGGGTGAGCATCTTTACATCCTACGGACGAAGATGTCCTAATGATCCGACGATCTCTAGGCAGTTTTGTTCTCCCATCCAGGAGACTTCACCCCAGTTTGCACCACCGAGCTTGGAGAAGTTGCTCGTCGTGCCCCTGACTTCGCCGCTCGCAATGTCAAGGTGATCGGTATCTCGGCCAATGGTCTCGAGGAGCACCACAAATGGGTGCAAGACATCAATGATTTTGGCTCGAAAACCGCTCCCACTGATGTCCAGTTCCCCATCGTAAGTGAACACCGTGTCCTTGAGGGTATTAATTACTGACGTACCGTTTGCCGTATCCTAGATCGCTGATGCTGACAGGAAGATCTCTACTTTGTATGATATGCTTGACTACCAAGATGCCACAAACAAGGACGCGAAGGGCTTGCCGTTCACTGTGCGTTGCGCAATAATGGGTTAGTTGAACTGATGTCTTATTTAATCCTTCCAGATCCGAACCGTCTTCGTCATTGATCCTAAGAAGGTCATTCGTCTGACACTTGCCTACCCCGCATCCACTGGTCGTAACTTCGTACGTCTATTACAAAGATAGCTGTTTCAGTAGCTTACGTCCTTGATCTACAGGATGAGATTCTTCGGGTCATAGACTCCTTGCAGCTCGGGGACAAACACCGTATCACTACTCCCGTCAACTGGAAGAAGGGTGATGACGTGATCGTTCACCCATCTGTTACAAACGAAGAAGCCAAAACTCTGTTCCCGGAGCACACTGTGCACAAGGTGCGATAAGAAGCAGTCTTTGTACAGAGAGTTTAGGTCACTTACCCATGTTTTCCCAGCCGTACCTGCGCACCACTCCTTTCAAGGTCTAAGTTGTACACGATGTTGTTTATATGTATGTATCATCATGGAAAATTCAATTGCTTGCTATTCGTCAATCATGAGGTCAGACGAGGACATTTGATCACCTGCGCTTGATTTGGGCTGTATTATATTGCGATTGAGCACGCAAACAGACACCGTATTGACGATTATCTTGATGCCGATACGATGCGATAGGGATGAAGGGAGAATCTCCTACCTCCTGTCTCAAATCTCCTATCCCCTGTCTCTGACGGTCGACTGACACGATGGGGAACGACTTCTGCTCTGCTCTGATCTGATTTTATCTCTACTGCTTTAGTGCCCACTCGGTGTCATGTTAATGATATAGAAGGATAAGATTCATAGGGTTTATCGCTCAGACGACCTTCCGTGACCTACATGGGTACAGATCGTGCCTTTAAACTGTCCTAACCGGGGAATGGGAATGTTGCTGGACTCTTGTAGCCGTTAGATCCTACAGCCCTTACCCCCATATTGACATTGTCTTTGGACAGTTTCAATGTCGCTGTATTGCTGCGACCAACGGGAACAACGTGTGTCCAGAATGGTTCGTGCGGGTTCCTATACACAATTTCATATCCCCCTGTTGCATGATTGTCCAGCGCCCAGGTAAGCGTGGAGTTGTTGGTTAGCGCCGCTGTATTCATGGTTACATTCTTAGGCGTCCCAGGGGCGTTGGCCAGGGACCACAGAGCGGCACCATTAACTCTCGCAACCCGTGCTGTGAACTCAAAATCGACGAATTCGATGAGATCGCCAAACTGAACGCCATTTTCGACCCGAACGTCTTGGTGCTGGTGCTTAAAATCCTCGTTGGGCTCCGTGAATCGAACTGCAGCGATTCCGCGTTCAAGGAAAGGAATGTGATCTCCCGAGCGGAGGAATCGATCCTGACGGTATATCATCTCAACTGCAGGGTAGCGGAGGCGTTAATATGCGGCGACTGTAGAGTGTATCATGAACGCTTAACTGGACATCTCAGTTACATCGTTGGTCGCAACCTCAGTCACGAATCGGCCCAGCTGCCTTGCTGGTGAATCGTTTTCGCCACCAACGGATAATCTCGTCGAGACTTGAGAGGCCGTTTCACTCGATGGAACACCCTGCGCGAACATGCGTATAACGAATGGATCACGAGTGCCGTCGTCTGCAGTGGAGCTGCCCACGATATCATTGTCCAGCATCCCCTGAACATCAACCCCAGAGTCCACTAGCGTCTGCGCGAGGAAGTCTGCGCCATACAATCCTTGTTCTTCGCCAGCAACTGCAGCAAAGACGATGGTTGCGGCTGGCCTGTGAGAAGCCATGATTCTAGCGAGTTCCATGACGGTAGCTACGCCGGAGGCGTCATCATCGGCTCCAGGCGAATCGTCAGCGAAGTTCATGATGTCGGTTACACGGGAGTCGTAGTGGCCTGAGATGACATACACGCGGTTGGGTTCAGTCGAGCCTCGTAGTGTGGCTACGACGTCGCTGATGATGGTATTGGCGGGGATTCGGTTCTCCGGCTTTTGGACGTAGCTAGGAACGGAGACGGTCATTCGTCCGCCTGAGGCCTTGGCAAACGACCGCATTTCGGACGCAATCCAGTCTCTTGCGGCACCGATGCCTCTGACGGGATCAGTTTGGTTCGAAAGCGTGTGTCTTGTTCCAAACGAGACAAGTTTTTGAATGATGGCTTCAATACGTGCCGGGTCAACGCTACGAAGTATCTGTTGAAGCTCTGAATCAGGAGCCTGCGGTACGAGGTCATGACCCGGTCCAGCTGGCCAGGTTTCTGCTATGATGCATTGCTCGGGAGGTATAGGTACTCGGCTGGTGAGTGTTTGGCCGCTGGCTGAAGGGATGGCGACATCGGTTAATCCGTTACTGATATGCATCGATGGGACCTACTCAAACGAATCAGCCCAATGAGAATAGATAGCCAGGGGAGGACAACGAGGTTCAGGCGCATGGAGAGTCTAGACGAAGAACACCCTAAAGTTGAACGACCCTTTATACATCCCATCGACGTTCAATTGTCCGAACAACATAAGGTGTCCGTATGGTTGGTATCGTATGGGTGTATCTGGTGACTGAGTGCTCTACGACCTATATTAGCCTAGAAAGCCCTTGAAATAGAACCAGGAGTCAGCAAGTTCAGCTTAAGGTAAGATGATCTCACAGCGACCAAATCACATCGTGGTGACGAAGCACGAACCATAAGGCAGGAAAGGGGATAGAGGGGTACGAGTCGCTTATTTGGAGGTATTATTGACGGAATTTGACACGATCGTATAACAGAAATATACCATGAAAGCTTCGCCACCATGCTAAAAGGGCTTACCTCGGAGAGGGGAAATCGAAGAAACGGAGCAGTAGATCCCTGGAGGAGCGTCGGCGTTCAAGAGAGTAGGAGTGAAAGCGCGAGCATTGTGTGCGGTATTGTTGCCCCTCAGTACGCCAGTAGATTGTCAGGCATGGTAGACACTTGCGAAATGCCGCCGAAGGTTGGTGCCATCTTCAGAAGCGCCAATCCAACTCAGCCACAAGAGACTTCTCTCAGCATCGTTCTGCTCTCAGAATAATCTATCACAGGATTCCTTGTGTATTGATTCTCTGATAACGGGATGCTTTGCCGAATTTCGAAGGAGATGGGGGGCCGCACTGCTCATATGGCACGTTTGAGAAGTCAGGTGGTGAATGTTATCTATAAAAGAAAGGAATCGGTGGCAGACATACCACAACAGCCGTTCCAAGTGCACCATTGACGGCAGCAAGTAAATTTACGTGTCAAAATCAACCAGTATTGTTTTGCGTCTGAAATGGAGGCCCAGAAGCCGGTAAGATAGGACATTGGTCAAAAGTTCACAGTATCAGAACGCAGAACCAAGAAGTAGTCACCGCGGATGAAGCAAAACTCCCTCGCAGTATACACGTTGGATGATTGTCGAAATTAGCCTCCAAGGGTCGTTTCACGCCGCTGGGTCTCAATGTCGATCGCCCCCTGTTGACCCCTGTGAGTACTAAAATACTGATGTAAGAAAGAGAAACGCCACAGTTTCTATATCCCGTAAAAGTCAAACTTGACCGCACAGTCACCGCCAATTTCGATATTTTATTTCCGTATCATGTTTAAACTTCAGAACCAACGACTTCGGAGTGGAGACAGACAACTCGGAAATGTAAGAATCAGACACGGCTAGATAAGTGGAGGTCCGTACGGCGGAACAACTTCCTCCTGAATGGATGTTCCTTTAACCATATGTACCCTTCAAAGGTCAGATATGAGGACAGTTTTGGTAACTGTCGGCATGGTGTGCATTGGGAATGATGCTCTGTTGTCAGAAGCATCCTAGGAGGGCCTTGAGTCACTTTAATTACAGCACGATGACCATGCGCATACCTGGAATTCCACATCCAAGTGTTTGTTACTAGTGATTGCCTGCTTTGTTGACAGACGGCCTTGGGAAAAGTTGGTGATACTCGTCGTGGTTGGGGTGTATCGCTCTTTGAGTCGCTCACGCGCGTTCAACCTATGGAATGGAAGGTGCTCAGGGAATGAATAGCAATTGAGCTTCGTAATCTTACATGGCAACTATAATTGCCGTCAATCCTCGCGTGGGAGCAGTTCGAGATAGAACATATACTCACAGAAAGTATTCGCGTATAGCTTCGTGACGTTCACATGGAAGGCCAACCTAAGGGGGAAGGTAGGACGTGGCGTATTTGATGGCACATCAAAGAGCACCTACCAGGCGAGGTTAGAGGGCATGGCATAGAATGTTATAAGAAGGAGCGTCTGAATGAGAGTCACAAGAATGCCTCGATGGACGACGAAGCGAACCAGAGATTTGAGAAGGTTACGGGTGCTGTAAAGTGATGATCAGACAACATGAACATCCAAGTTCTCAAGTATTGATTAACACTCTTACGAATTAATGCCAGTCCGGGAGTTTGACAGCAACTTGCACATGGCAATTGTAGCGATGATGTCCGTGAGAGCACCGAACCCTTTGGCTAAGCCGAAAAATCGCTGTCGTCGGCCACATTTAGAGTATTTCGAGGCGTGAAAGGATCCAAAGCATACCTCGAAATGTTCTTGTCGGTTATCCAGGACATTGTGGTGGAAAAGGACCATGACGCTGGTGCACGCTAGAAAGATAATCAGACAAGGGACAGCAAGTCAACGAGGAGAAATACCGACCGACACCAAACACTTTCCCATCGGAGGGACGTCAGAGTCTTCTTGATCCCACAAAAATACACATACCGAACGCAAGGATCGAAAATAACGCCTTGGATGGACGTTAGAGGGGATGGTGCCATAAACGCTGTAAATGACGTACAACGGAAATGGGAATTACCCGACTTCCCCAACCGGTCTTGGTGACTATGCCACATGTGAAGAAGGAAATCCGGGAGCGGGTAGAAAGTGAACCTACCGGCGTAGATTTGTGCAACGAAGTATAACTGCGAGCTGGTGGGGTTTAACTTCGACGATCGACTTCGTGTGTGTTAGCGGGAGACACGTACATAAATGTGATGATCGTCGAAAGTAAGCACTCAGCAGAAAGCTCCCTGAGAGAATGGTTAGTTGGCGAAGTGAGGGACATTATTTGCACCCGGACGAACGGTGTAATGCTGGATAGAGGGACCACCGAGCCGAAACGAGGAATCTAAAGAAATTGTTTAGCAGCAATCGCGGTCCAACAGTGGAGAAAGTTACTAACCGTGTAATAATACACCGATTGAACGACGAGAGCACTAGAAACAAAGTCAAACACTCTGAAGTACAGTCACAGTCAATGTCTGATACTGGAGCGCGTGGGTACCCTTACACCATAGATCCCGCCTATCAACATGGTAAGAACAATGTTCTCGAGAGGCTATGCACACGACTGACCGTTAGCTGGATGAATAAACGGTCTGAAGGATGAGGGAAATATATGTAGGCTTGAAGGACGGTTATTCCTCCGAGACTAAAACGTCCGCGAATCTGATTGAGTTGGAGGTCAGTGGTCGGGAGATGGGACGTACACCAAGGAAATAACGGTCCCTGGTTAGACCCAAGAATTGAGTGCGGCGCTGGAGGTAGTTGAATGATCAAAACTTACCCCAATACACAGGACCCAATGTTGAGCTCATATCCAAGCCAGCGAAATCCATTATAGCCGGCGTAGTTCGATAGAAAGGTGGCTGTGGTTTATATAGATTTGGCTTCACTACGGCTTGAAGAAGTCCCCTAACTTCGCGCCTCCTTGTAGAGGTTGATGGCTGTTTACTTTCGCGGTCTGGGTCCAACTGTGACCCGGACAAGAACCTTAAACAACAAATCGATCTCACGTTGTCGGGTTAACTTGCTTATGGGGCATGCATCATTATATGGTCCAATCTGGATGAAAAGTTTGACATTGACGGATTGGCGTAGGGCCGTTTGCATGCTCGTTCTCGCCCTCGATGCGCCGCGTTCATTCTTCTTGGCGAGTGGAAGGCGCCAGCCCAACAGGACCGTATTGCCCTTTCGGTTTAAATGTTCTGTAGAGGTAAGAGTCAAATGACGAATTCCTAATTTCGTTCCCAGTCCACCGCCGAAATTGCGCTTCAACCTCACCAACGCCGATCAGAATGAAAGGGCTTCTGAGGCTGGCGGGGGCTTCATCCACACTTCTATATGCTGTAGGTGCGAGAACTATTGGGGTTCCACTGGCATTTCAGCCGTCCGATGCCGCCACCATGGTGGGCTCGAGAACGTTCCCTGGCGAACTAGCTCCCATGATGGAGGGCGTAGATGGGAGATAATGTGTCTTCACCCCGCAACCTGCCGTTCAGATCTATCAAGGTTTTACTGAAGGAGAGACAACATGTACGTACTTGGGAACCCGCCTTGAATTTTGATGGCCACGGGGTTGTAAATAGTGCCATTTATAGTGAGTCGAATCGTCGATACACTGCGCGGGCTGTAGATGGATAAGTTGAATATTAGAAAACAGATATTGAAGCCATTTGCAAATCTTGAAGGCGGGAGTCATGGTTTAGTAGTCGACGGTGGAGCAGACGGCCCCCTAGCGGATACTTCTACATTTCGACAGAGTTCTGGGAATCCCTGACCGCGACATAACGTTCACGGTCTTCTCCGTTACCTCGAAGTCTCCGTGCAATCAAGTTCTAGTCTACAATCAATTAATCATGGGAAGATCCGCATATTTCGCCTCCATGGGAGAACTCACCCACACGTCGAGGCCCAAACTGTCCGAATGGTAAGTCACAACTTCATGATTATGTGTCTAGAGCCAATGTCTCGTGAGTCGTGGGGTACTCACATCAGGACATTCTTGATGAACAGGCTTGATTATAAGTAGTAGGGAGATGCATACTCCACTTCCTCCAAGTTTCGCCCCGTAGCTATCCCAGCAATGGCCGCAAAACATCAATCTCTTCGTTTGGGCGACATTGCACCTAACTTTGAGGCAGAGACCACCGCCGGGACCATCAATTTCCATGATTGGATTGGAGATTCATGGGTGAGTCGCTTCCAGCAACATAGCCGTACCTGCGCGCTGATTTGCTGTGATATAGGCCATTTTGTTCTCCCATCCAGGAGACTTCACCCCAGTCTGCACCACCGAGCTGGGAGAAGTCGCTCGCCGTGCCCCTGACTTTGCAGCCCGTAACGTCAAGGTGATCGGCATCTCGGCCAACGGTCTTGAGGAGCATCACAAATGGGTGCAAGACATCAACGATTTTGGCTCGAAAACTGCACCCACCGATGTCCAATTCCCCATCGTCAGTGAACCACAAAGAACGACCTCCGTACCTACTAATGCCATCCAGATTGCTGATGCTGACAGAAAGATTTCAACTTTGTACGACATGCTTGACTATCAAGACGCGACGAACAAGGATAGCAAAGGCCTGCCGTTCACTGTGAGATATCCCTTCATTCAATAGACCGAGGCATTCTTACCTTATCCCCAGATCCGAACGGTCTTCGTCATTGACCCCAAGAAAGTCATCCGTCTGACAATTGCATATCCCGCATCCACTGGCCGCAACTTCGTACGTCGAGCATCCCACCTCTTCCGCCGGAGAATCACAACTTGCGGCTGTAGGACGAAATTATACGAGTTATAGACTCCTTGCAACTCGGAGACAAGCACCGTATCACTACCCCCGTTAATTGGAAGAAGGGCGAAGATGTGATAGTTCACCCCTCCGTTAGCAACGAAGAAGCCAAAACGCTATTTCCGGAGCACACTGTGCACAAGGTAAGCGTGGGCGGCCGCCTTCTTAGCGCCTATGTGTCCGCGAACTGATGGTTTGATCCTCGAAGCCTTATCTGCGCACCACGCCTTTCAAAGTTTGAAGATAACCGAGTGGCTTATGCTTGTGCCGGGCGTGTGTGTATCTATTGAGAAATGTGGCTCGTCAATGTAATCGAATAATTATTTATTCGTGAAGCCCCCAGAAAAGTGCAAGCTCTGTGGTGAATACGAACGGCCCAGTTCAGCTTCCCATACAACTGAAATTCCCGTCAGGTATTTTCGAATCACCTTAGTTCCGATTCCTCGCCAGTGAACGTCGGTCATTCGGACGTTTATTCCCTCTCTCATGGATGTCTCGACCTGACATCAAATACTAAGGATGACTACACTTGTCTTACGCCCTTGAACCATCCAACCGACTCTAAGCGCGTACTTTGTTCCCTCGTACGTGCTTCTTTTGCGTGTTTGTCACGATAGATGCCTGATTCGGTCAAAAAACTGTGATGCTCTAGCTCGCTCGCTCCGCCTCTATTCAGCTGACGCTCACACGAGAAGTTCCATGGAGCTGGCGAGTGCGTCTAGTGACATATTGCTTGGTGATCAGAACCACAACCACTCCTTGAACGTGCATTGAGTGTCATCATATTGAACTCATGTAAAGTCAGGACTACCCCATTCAATACGCATGTTGATTGATATATATAATCCTGCAATTGGCTCTTCCAATGTAACACTCAGTCTCTCATAGAATGGACAACTATCTCGCAAAGCTCTATCCCATCCCATCTCCGCATCCACCTTCTGCCATCTCTCCGAGGGTATATCCTGGATCAACGCCAGCGTCGACCGCTGCTCTGCGCGAGGTGCTGCAAGATAACTACCAGAAATGGCATGTGTACATTGACGATTACGGTCGACACAAGTGAGATTGTTACCGCCAATCATGATGATGCCATTTGTTGATCGACCTCTGAACAGCCATGCGACTCATCATATGTTGGCACTTTGGTCACTTGGGGCCGACGAGAACGTTATAAAGGCAGCGTACAAATCCAATTGCTCGTACCAAAAACCTGCGTTCCAATCTCCAGGGCCTATCGACGAAAGTAATTTCGTCGAGCATCTCGGGGACGACGCGTGCGCATCCCTCAGTCCTTCGTGCATTTCCCACCTCTGACTTGGACGATTTTCAGGTACTATAATGCTTATATGCATTTCTTCTACAAGGTCCTACAGGATCATACTGTCTCCGAAGTCCTTGAGAAATATCTATTTTCCAACGAAATGAATTTCCCATCGCAATCTAGTGGGAAGAAGAACCCAGAGATGCTTAGCCGTCTGCTGGATGCAATCGTGCATCCGCTCATCCACATCGGATATGGCCTAGAACTCAATATCCCTGGCATGCTGGTCGAAGGTACGCTCTCCCCTGTTCGCCCGTCTTGGTTCTGATAGGGGCTCTGCTCCCCAGGTCTGGCATCTGCAGCGATACACCAGGCGACGTCTACCAAAGTCATCAATCCTGAATTATTCGGTGAAGCAAGTCAGGGCATCGCCATCAATACAAACCTCATGCAAAAGCTAGTCCTCGAAGATAAGCCATCGGCAAATACTTCGAAGGAGAATGTCCACGCATTGAAGATCATGGCGCGCATGCTAGCAGATAGCCGCCTGGATAACTGTGTTGTTAGTGACGCGTTCGCGATTTACTCAAAGGCTATGGAAGACGCTGGGACAATCATTAAATCGTATGTTGATGAGTGGACTTTGGACACTACCGACCCTGCCATGGTTCCAAAGAAGTTTGAGGAGCTCGTCTGGTTTTTTACGATTGTCTACGGGATTAGCACCTGGAAGGGCGGAGATACTCTGCACGCCGATTTCTTTTAGTGGGTTCCCTTCTTTGCATTCTTACAACATAGTCATGCACTGAACACCAATCAGTATGCATCTCGTCACGTCAAGTCTCTTCTTGCCTTCCGTCCTCCCATACCTTTCACCTCGCTCTCAAGTGCTGCTTCTTCGGTCGTACATGATGGTCTGCCTGACTTGGTGGGTTGGTCATGGGCGTCAGCAACCCGACATCCGAGGGTTCTTCAAAGCAGATACTACCTATCTAAGCCCTCCCGGCGCGCAACCAACGCCTCTTGTATTGACATTCCCCTCGCCATCATCACCGTCGGCGATTACCCCTAACCCCTGGCTCCCCCTCCTCCAATCAAGCATTGTCCACATCGACGAGCACCTCCCAAAACTCATGCGCGCGTTGGCTCATTACGGAGCTTTGTATGGAGCTCGAGGACCCGGGGACGCCGAATTCGTGAGCACGGGACTCCATGGCGCGGAGTGCCTCGACGGTACTCTATTTGTCCGAGTAGCGGGGTTGACGGCAAAGTGGATGGGAAGGGTTAGGGAAGGAGAGAAACCCGCGTTATATAAGGGAGAGCCTTACGTCGTAGGTCGCTACTGGGTGTTCCCTGATTCAGATGTATAGGGACATTAAACATGTACTGGTACCGCTTATCCGAATGCATCCAATAATGTTACAATTTATCCAAGTTACACTTCATCTTTGTTCCGTCTACTGACTAGAAATGACCTTCAAGGCTTCCGTAAAATCAGCAATAATGTCGCTGATGGCTTCGATCCCGACCGAAACCTACGAAACATAATCAATATCTTCGACAGACTATGTAATAACGCAGAACACTCACCCTAATTAAGTCGGGCGTAACACCAGACGCGAGCTGCTCCTCATCTGATAGTTGTTGATGTGTCGTAGTGGCGGGGTGGATGACTAGTGTCTTTGCATCGCCCACGTTCGCTAAGTTACTGGCAAGCTTGAGAGAGTCGACAACCTTGCTGGCTGTTGCGGCATCCGCTTTTACGCCAAAGCTCAATACTCCACCATACGCATTTTTAGCCCGCAGGAGTTTCTGAGCGATCGCATTCGACGGATGGGAAGGAAGCCCGAGGTAGGATACCCATGCAACGCTCGGGTGCTGCTCTAGCCACCTGGAAAGCGTGTTAGCATCAGTGATGATCTAGGGCGAGGACGTAGAATCACTGTGCCAAAGCAAGAGCGTTGTCCGAGTGTCGCTGACCTCGCAAACTCAGAGTCTCGAGCCCCTGAAGGAGAAGGAATGCGGCGAACGGATTCAACGCCGGACCAATATCTCGGAGAAGCTGTTTAATGAAACCGATCATGCATGAGATGAAAATGACGGGTTATTCATAGCCAACCTACCTCGGTGCGGACTTTGACGGCAAAGGCGACGGAACCAAAAGTTTCAGCGAAGACCAACCCGTGATATCCTTCCGAAGGGCTAGTAAATCCTGGGAATTTAGTTGATTTAGTCCAATCGAAATTGCCTTTATCCGTATAGAATATTAGCACGCTGTCTGAATCATTTCAAGTTTAATTCTTGCCTGAATCAACGATTACACCAGCGATGGTAGTGCCGTGCCCGCCTATCCACTTGGTGGCGCTGTGGACTGGATGGACGTCAATGTCAGGTTCACACAAATTCTTCCAGACATTACGAACCAACGATATCTGCACCCAACGATATAGGTCGGATAAGGTATCCTGCCACAATTTCAGCGATCAGGGCTGTATCTGCGCTAAGGTATCGCCAGTGCTTACCCGCCATACCGAATGTGTTGTCCACAACGAGGGGGATACTATGCTTATGCGCAACCTACCAGCAAACCATGAATAACTTTCCTTTGTGAAATCTGATGCAACGAACCTCAGCTAGTGCAGGGATATCTGCCACGATATATTTCGGATTGGCAATGCTCTCAATGTATATCGCCTTAGTGTTCTCGTCGATGGCGGCTTCGTATGCAGCGGGGTCATTTTCCGTTACCCATTTGACGCCAATGCCGAACTTTTTGAATGTTACTACCAAGGACATTCAGCTTACAACAAGCAGACGAAAGGTCTTAGTCGCACCTTTGAATTGATTATATGTCTGTGCATCACTGCTTAAGCGACAGGCTTGAGACGGCGAACGAGTGGCTTACCCCTCCGTACAAGAAAGATCTACAGGAAATGAATTCGAGAACGAATTTGATCACGAAGGCACACGTACGATGATACAATATTGTCGCCTGAGCCAGCGAGAGCGGAGATGGCCAGAAATTGGGCAGATTGACCTGAAGATGTCGCTACTGCTGCGGCACCACCTTCAAGCGCGGCTACGCGCTTCTCAAATACATCCTAGAACCATTAGAGATCGACGATCGCTGGTCAGAACCTACCTTCCCATAGCTTCAATCAGGTACATACCACTGTAGGGTTCCCAATACGCGAATATATGTTCCCGAATGTTCTAATGTAGGTAGCGGTTGCGTAAATGTAGAAAATGACCGACTACTAGACTCGACCACGTACTTTAATCCAAAGAGATCTGCGCCATGCTGTAGCCTCCTGTCAGGCCTCCAGGAGGTTTCGAACGTGGTTTAAGCACTCACCGCCGAATCGTTGAAAACAAAGCTTGTGGTTGCATAAATTGGCACGGCACGGGCGTTCGTTGTAGGGTCTGGTTCTTGCCCTGCATGGAGTTGTAAAGTATCGAACTCGGGTTCTCTGTGATTGCAAGCGTCAATTGTCAGCAATGTTGACCTACATCAAACACTGCGCGACGCGCTCACTTGTAGAAGGGGTTCGCCATGGCTTCTGAGGGGATTCGGAAGGGTGAATCTATAGTTAGGACATCAAGGCATATATACTAATTTCCAAAGTCTATTGCGTGCTCCATACCCCAACAATCACGCCATCTAGACGAAGCCAAGAAGGGGCGAAACTTCCCAGAAAAAGTGCCGCTTGGAATAACAACTAGTAGTAGAGGAATAGAGGAGTTCCAGGATATTGACTGATGGCCTCGGAACATCCAATGACTTGTGAGAAGCAATTGGGGCTGTGACATCGTGTGACAGGTGGTTTTGCAGTCGAACCTCAATCATCGATCTAGTTCACTCCGAAGTTTGAAGCTCGAAGGCGCATTTTCGGGCCATGCTCAGTTGTGCCCTCTACAAATACAAGGGCCCATCAGACGCATATCTGAGTCTCTTTCGTTTCGCGATGTCCAGCTGAGTGCTAGCTGATCGAAAGGAACTGGAGTTTTGTAAAGGTGGAAATGCGAGGGCTCGCGCCAGTTCATCGATACAATAAATGTTGAGAAGGTTTCTGTAAAGTGGACCAGTATAACCGCACAGTTTGCTCGGTTCGAGAGCATGCGAATCATGGTATGTGTGGACCAGGGGCCTATATCAGGGTTTGGGTCAGTCATCCATCTGGCATTCACTTCATAGCAATATGGCTACTGCAGAAGCTCCCTACGGAACTTGGCAATCGCCAGTCACTACAGATGCTATTCTTGAGGGGGTGAGTACCTGTGGACGTGACTTGGATAGCAGTTGATCGTCCAGTATCTAGTCGAAACCAATCGCAGAGCTCCTTGTCGACCCCGTCACAAGTAAGATCTACCATGTTGAATCTCGACCAGCGGAGGCAGGAAGGAATGTCCTGGTCGAGACAGAGACAGGCCGAGATTTGGTTGGTAAGGAGTGGAATGTGCGTACAGGCGTACACGAGTATGGCGGAGGTTCTGCGATCGTCTATGGGGGCGTCGCCTACTTCTCCCACTACGGCAATGGCAGAGTGTATACCGTCGATGTCACATCGGAAGGCGCTACCCCCGAGGCCGTGACCCCAGGTACGTGTCCGAAGCTCTGATCAACCAACGAATAAATTCATCCTTTCTGCGTAGATAGCAAAAGTCTTCATCGATTCTCCGATTTCAATGTTCATCCAAAGAACTCTCACTTCGTGGTGGCGGTCATGGAGGATCACACCGACGATCCCAATGGCGAAGCTCCGTCAAAAGTAGTCAATACTCTCTGCATCATCGACACGACCGCCAAGTCCGTTAGCGCTTTGGCTTCTGGAGCCGATTTCTATTCCAATGCAAGGTTCTCGCCAGATGGTACTCGCCTCGTTTGGGTCCAGTGGTTCCACCCCGACATGCCTTGGGAAGGCTCCGAGCTGAGACATGCTGATGTTGTCGTATTAGAGGGCAAAGTGAGCTTGACGAATGTCAAGACCATCGCCGGCGTGCCATCCCAGATCAGCGTCGCTTTTCCATCTTGGATCAGCAACGACACATTGCTATTCACGAGCGATCAATCTGGATATCAAAATCTTCATAAGTATGTGGATGGCGAAACTACGCCGGTCTTCCCCAAACCCATCGCTCAGGACTTCAGCCAGCCAGCCTGGTTGCTAGGATGGTCGCCTTATGTCCCCATCGACGACATTGGAGCGAATATCATGTGCACAGCGTGGAAGGACGGCAAAACTATTATCTACCTCGTCGACATCAAAGGTGGAGGTCCCCCGAAACTTATCGAGGCACCATTCGTGGCCATTGATGTCATCCGCGCGGTTTCTACCGGGAAGCATCAAGCTGTTTTCTCGTCCCCCAGGGTAGACGGCGATGGCGCCATCATTCTTTGCACTTTGCCTTCTTCGCTCGAACCCGAGGACGTCAAATTCACGGTGGTCGGCCCAGCAAAACAGAAGGGTTCATCAGGCGATTTCCCGGACGGCATCGTTTCTGTCCCTAAGCCTCTTAGCATTGGTCCCCAAGACGCCCTCGTCCACGTCGTTTATTATCCGCCGACTAATCCTGCGTATAGTGGTAGCAGCATCCCCAACGAACTACCACCTTGCGTCGTGAGTATACATGGAGGACCGACGGCCCTCGAAGGTCAAGGGTTGAACTGGAAGAAGCAATATTTCACCAGTCGAGGTTGGGCATGGTGCGTAGCGCCCGCCATGTATCGCGATATTATTATAGTCGCTTTTACCCAGGCTGGACATCAATTACGGGGGTTCGTCAGGCTATGGTCGCGAATACATGTGCGTAATGCTTACTATCCACGCTATCGAACATAATGCTTACGGTATTGAAGCCAACGTCTCGCCGGGAAATGGGGGATTGTAGACACGGAGGATTCCATAAAGGCTGTGGACATCCTATCTCAGGCGCCCTACAATCTCCTTGACGCCAAGAGAACTGCGATCCGGGGCGGGTCTGCTGGGGGGTATACTGCACTCGCCGCTCTTTCCATGAGCTCGAACCCAGCTGCCTTTGCCGCTGGTACCTCATCCTACGGTGTCTCCGACGTAGCCAAGCTTGCCGAGTTCACCCACAAGTTTGAATCACACTACATGACCAAGCTTATCGGGGCCACCCTAGAAGAGAACCCTCAATTATACAAGGATAGATCCCCCATTTACCATGCAGACAAGATCACGTCCCCGCTTTTGGTCAGTAGTGTCTGTACCATCCGTGTCTGTAAGGAATGACTCACTGTGCGAATTGATAGATCTTACAAGGAGAAATCGATCGAGTGGTTCCAAAGGAACAGGCAGAGCAGATGAGAGATACAATTCTGAAGAATGGTGGGGTGGTGGAATACAAACTTTACGAAGGCGAAGGCCATGGGTGGCGTCAGGAGAAAAACATCAAGGATGCACTCGAACGAGAGTTAGATTTCTATGAACGTCAGTTCAGGTTGAAGTGAACAGAACAAGCGAAGTCGTTGTGGTCGCACTGTGTGGGTAGTACGTGTAATCAGAATGTACAATTATGATGGTGATACCATAAATCCAAGACGTGGCGAGCCTTGGGATCGAGGATAGGAGGAAAGTCGAAAGTCGACTCAGAAAGAATAACCATAAATTACACATTGAATTACATTGATAATGTACTTATCAGTCGGGGTATCAATCAGTCCGTTCTCTATAATTCTCTCTCAATAGGATCTGGAGGCTTCTGTGTGCCAGTCTCTCAGGAGCGAAGCCCGCTTTTCGTCGCGTACAGCAACGCCGCAGCTAAATGGATGTGCAGCCAACTCGACGCCGGGCTAGGCGATGAATGAGTAATTGATGATCGTAAAAGCAAAACGCGGTACACACCTTCTGATAGGCGTCGATTTCCATGCCCCCGGTCCCTGAGGCGTCTTTTGCGAAGTTGAATGCCCAGAGGAGGTTCATGGCATTGATTGCCTGTATGTGACGAGTGCGTGAGGGAAGTCAAAAGAGAGGGACAGCGTATTGTCACTCACGATTGTCTTCGAAGCCATCTCAGCGCCGGGGCATATCCGCTATATTTTCATGGACACTCAGAATAATGGTTGGACGACTATAGAGGCCTGGCTCACTCTGCCTGATCCGAAGGGAAGGTTCTCGCGGAATCCCTCCAAATCAACCTTGATATCGGTCCGAGTCCCAAACTCGGACGCGAGGAACCGCTCGGGCATGAATTGCTCTGGTTCAGTGAAAAATCCTACAGATAAAAGAACGTCAGCACCCGATGTGTGACTACTGACTTTTCACTTGCGTGTATCGTGGTAGATGGCCCCTAGATGCCACAGGAGACAAGGGGTCAGAGGGGCTCAGGAGCTGAACAAGAGGGACTTACACAGGTTGGTGAGAATTGTAGACCCAGCAGGAATTATGTAGCCCTTGTACTATACGCACGGATATATGAGAGTATGCCAGCGAGAAAAGAAGAAATTACGCACCTTAACGTCTTGCGCAGCGGAGTGAGGCAACCCGAGAGGGACTACAGGACGGAAGCGATGGACCTATATCATCAACGTCAGTATACGTCCCGTTAAAAATAGAAGAAGAGAGTTAGTATGTACCTCCTTAATGAAGGCGTTGACGTATGGTAGATTAGAGAAGTCTTCAAATGTTGGTAGCCGGTCGGTCCCTACGACTTCATCTAGCTCCCTCTGGGCTCGCTTTTGGCATTCCGGGAAGTTGATGAGGGCCAAGACGAATGATTGCAGGTAGGAAGTCGATGTTTCGGCTCCTGCGTCCATTAACACCTTCGCCATCGCTCTGTAATTCAAGCGCTCAGACGAGGAATAAAGCTGAAAGGGCGCAGGGAACTTACTTTGCTTCGTCCATATTCATCTCAAGTTCCTCGAGATTAAGCAGGATGTTTCCCAGATATGAGCCAACGTCTGTTCCGGACGCTACCTTCTGCTCGACCTCGGTAAATAGCCCAGTGTACAATCCATCACGAAGAGCCTTCGCTCGAGCGCATAGCCCTTTCCATGATGCCCATCGAGCGGGGACGTACTTTAGTGCGGGAAACAAGTCGATCGGGGGGTGGGCTGTGGGGTCCATGACTTCGTTCAAGAGTTTCACCCCCTGAA
This sequence comes from Pleurotus pulmonarius, assembly GCA_012980535.1. Classification (NCBI taxonomy): domain Eukaryota; kingdom Fungi; phylum Basidiomycota; class Agaricomycetes; order Agaricales; family Pleurotaceae; genus Pleurotus; species Pleurotus pulmonarius. Next base: position 1,333,072 of record SJKF01000011.1, on the reverse strand, counting down.
AGTATGTCTCCGCCTCAGTGCCCCTAAATTGAGGCAATCGCTTGCCATACACGAGTGTCGTTACTGTAGAGACCATCGTGCGTTTTAGATGTGTAAATAGATCCTGGTGTATATCGTCAATCGCTTGATTGATCTGTGAAGGCATTGAAAGCTTACTTCGGGTCTATTCAGGATATCAACAAGGAACTGGGCGAATTCGGCTTGTTGAGTGGGCCAATGGGCCTTCAAGCCATTAGATGTCAGGAACGCGCGAGCAGCTTTCCGTCCCGACTTCCAGATATGTGTGTCTACATCAAGTGAGCAACGCAGTGTCGGCACAAACGAAGTCTCTACCTACCCATATTCTGGTTCGGCATCGTCGGACCATCCGCTCTTACCAACATATGGAATTCTGGTCGATTCCCAGTGAGGACACCCTGCTTGTCGAGGATCTCCTTGACTGCGGCGGCGCTATTTATTACTATGATCGTGTTGTTCAAGACCTTGAGCTACACGGCGGCGGTAGCAATGTTAACTTCTTAAATAGACCTGCCAGGAGATATGGCATCATACCGAGAAGACATCGCCATAGGTCTTTGCCCATTCAACAAACCTAGAAGAGTGGTGAGATATCGTAGCAAGCACGAAGTATAAGAGGAGCTTACTTGAAGTAGGGGAAGACCTTTGGATACTGGGCAGCGTTACCAATAAGGAACTGGGTGGGGGGTCCTGGAGGTAGGTGTTTCTCCCTTCTACCCAAGCGCCACGGCTTTGTGTGAAGGACAACGGCAGAGAGTACCAAAGAACAGAGGTAGTACCAGTTCGGCATGCTGAGATGCGGCGGGAATAGATGGCACGATGGGAGGGTGGATGGATGCTGGGGGTACATGAATAGAATGCTTGTATTAATACTTTGCAGTTGATCCACAGTAGGTCCTTCGAGGAGAATGTTCATTGGCGTCTGATTGGCAATGGAAGCGGCTTCCATGAGAAGCACCCTTCCCCTTGCGTTCGCGCTTGGGGGCATATCTACAATGCAGCCATCGAGCAGTGGGCTGCGGACCAGGCTCGAACATTAGATGCCTTCAGTGGGGCTTGTCGCGCTGGTCCAGTGGGCGTATCTCCAGGCGGCTAGATGAGTGCAATCCAACAAACGTTGAACCTGTTGGACTGCCGTTGCTTCCAAATTAGACACGCCGGGAATATTGTGGAACCAGACCACCATCACTTCCAATAAGGTTCCTCCCCTGGGGGACGTGTTCCGGCGTAATATCTAATTAAGGGGAGAATATGGCCGTCGGAATTTGGGAAGATAGCGCAAGGTAAGCACATACCAGTCCGTGGTTCGACGGTCGCGCACACGAACGGTTCAACGCAGCCGTGGAGTCTTTGCCGAATGTGGGTCGCCTAGACCCGTTTCCTGTTCAAGTACTATGTTTTAGGCCACATTGTACCCGAAGCTCACTTACCGGTTGCAAAGCTTACTCGTTCTCGTTGATGGCCGACGAGGTAATTTTTGACATGTTGTGGGTTTTCGGATGCCTATGTTCCCCATGTTTCTTTGACCATACCGCTATATTGAAAAGTCCTAGCCGGATGCTCAAAAATAGTGATATCCTGTAAGATAGCTGCATTACCGTGTCCCTTTAGTGTATCAGATGCATAGGAGACAAGTCGACAACCACTGGTCCCACTGAAAATTGACAAATGCCCCTGTCTTCATAGGAGCTAGCACGTGCTGACTTTTGTCAAGCTTCAAATTGAACAGCCTGCAGGCCGCACCCTAGAGAAAAACATCTACATAGCACTCTCTGTTATTCCACATCTGTGCACAATAATCTACAGACTTCTCGCATCGAATATGTTTGTGGGGGCCGCTTGTACAGCGCGGAGTCGACCATATGCCCAAGCCACTGATTCCGCCATAACTCTTCTGCTGCCATATGCAGCATTGATACCCGCTTGACAGGTAAGGTTGTTTAAATGTATGCATCCAGCAATCACAAGAGTTTGATGTACGTGCCATCTTCACGAAAGCTAAAGATACGCCCTCTGCAGATCACTTGATTGTGGTGTGCCCAATGCGTGTGCTCGAAACACGGACTTCGTGCTGGTATATTAATGCCCGATGCTCTTGAGGATTTGCGGCAAAGTTTATAACCCCCTTTGTACTACCTCTACACCTCCCACCTTCCTTTGAGCCCCCCGTCATCGTCTCAGAGATGGATGTCAACGGTAATGTTGGTATGGACATGAGTGGTGTATTCGGACCTATATACTGGGGTGAGTAGTCGACTTCTTCTAATCAGTTATCAGTGACGCTGATCTGAACTTCGCGAGGAACTGTAATATCTCTGGTGTAAGTTGGTGACAAGCAATTGTTCCAGAGACATGTCGTTGATCTACTCCAGGCTGGGTGGAATCACCGCGCTTCAAGCGTACAACTATTTCCCTCGCCATTCAGACCGCCTCATCATCCAACTTGTCGTATGTAACGATTCTCATGCTCACCTCATCGAACTCACGGATTTTCTAAGGCGGGAGCTATGGTGTAAGCCCTCACGATGATCCTCGCTGCTTTCTTTCTGAGCGATCCAATTACCCAGAGTCTTTGACTTTGTATCATCAGCACTTGTCGTTCAATCCGTGTATTACTACTTGGTATGTGATTTCAAAGCGAAGTTGTTGCTTCGCATGATACTCATATTCCACCGTTGCTACCCAGGTTCCGCATTTCGGATCGTTATCCCCTCTCGCAAGCATAACGCCGTAAGCATTTACATCGCGTCATTGTGCATAACGGCAACCCTGATCGACTCATCATTAGGGAGCTTTCCGCCGAATGCCTGCTCTCGACCTTAATCACGTTCATGTGCGCGCTGTCTCTTCTGTGCCGTTGAAACAACCTCACCATTGTGCAGCTCACAACTGTATTTTGTTGCCCAACTATATGCTGGTAAAGAGGACACCCTCTCTTCCCGTTGATTTTACTGAACAGTCTCGACAGTCACCAAAACTGGTAGAGGAAGTTGGATGGTTCCAGTGTCGGTGGTGCGTCACCTCTTGCCCTATTTAATTAATTTTACTCATTGAAATCAGGCTATTTGTGCCATCCTTGCATTTGGTAAGTTTGATCATCAAGCATGACTATAATACGAAGTGACAACCTCGAACGGCGACAGTTTTCGGAGTCGGTAAGTGCTACATTTCCTCATATCCGCTTTTCCATCATATCGATCGCAAAAACCTTCTCAGCGTGTACGAGCGTGATGTTTGTATATGACCACCACGTTCTGGGGGCGCGCCATCACAATTTCTCAGTAAGTAACCGTCGACTTGTGTTTCATCTAAATCCCCGAATATTGATTTGGTGAATATAGATATTCTTTGGCCTAGCAAAGGGGTTTGGTGCGCTCACCGATATCATCGCAACTATCGCAATGTGCATCTTGCTCTCTGGCGCCAAGACTGGCATCCAACAGTGCGTAGGCATTTGAACTGCTGCGAATCAACACTTATGGCGCTGCCTTCGATTAGGACAAATGGCCTTTTGAAATCTCTGATTCATTACGTGGTTCACCGAGGCGTGCTAGTCACCCTCATCCAAACGTTACTCCTCATCACGTTTTATGCGGCCCCTTCGCGCCTCTATTGGTGAGGGGACTCGAGTGTCTGTCACGCCAGCCCGTTGACGACTGACATATATCAATTAGGCTTGCCTTCCACGTCAATGTCACCAAGCTCTACGCCAATACTTTCTGTGAGTTTTCTTTCCGTTCCCGCGTACGAACCAGCATTCTGACCATTCATCTAGTTGCTATGTAGGGATGCTCAAGTTCCTCCTTTCACATAATTTATTTACCAATCTATCAGGCTAAACTCGCGCGACCAGCTGAAGCAGAAGCATGCCCACACCGTCAGTACGAGTTATGCCACCTATTCCAAAGGCCGGTACGCATCCAACAACGCCACTCATGACAAGGACGCGGAGACACAGGTATGTTCACCCTTCCCATCTCGAGATTATGCACACATGTCAACCTTGATTGACGCTTTAGACTGCTGAGGAGGAGGGGAAAAACTTCCCGATGAATGGGATGCCCACAGTAACCAAAACCGTGATTATATCCGACTTCTGATCGCTGAACATCCCACACCCAACCCCCGCCCTATACCACTAGAAGTACCATATAATATTCGACTGACGTATGTTTTTGTTTTCTGCACGCACAATCCAAGATGGCGAGGTTCGGACCCAGCCGTACTTTCCTTTTACGCTTTATGTCCTTTATCTTTGCCCAGCGACCGGCGGTAACCGGTTGGAGTTTGTCTTGACCTACACGATGTTGTTCTCATGACCCACAGGTTTGTTACCACGGACTTTGTGTGGGGTAGTCGCGCCAGTCGTACGAGTAGCACGAGGGGCCCACACTGCATAGCACGATGCTATTACTTCAACTCCCCGCAGAACTGCTGCTGATTATCTTGGAGAAGTGTCCTCGCACCACGCTTTTCCAACTACTGCGCGTCAATAGACAGATCCACGACCTCGCCATCCGGGAACTCTACGCAACAATCCCCCGATTGCCGCTCGATGTTTCGACCAGATGCCTCACGTCCCTCTGCTTCAGCGACCTCACATGCCAGCTCGTTAGGAATCTGACGATAAACTGGGAAGATGTCTACCTGAAAGACCAGATACCGAACCAGGGGCTTTTCAAGGCGATGGTGCGCTACGGTGCACTCCCTGCAGTGGTCAACCGTCGACTCTTCAGGGACCGCTTCACGCTTCTTCGGACCGTTCTGGGCCGCACAACCAATCTCACGAGCCTGAGCCTTGTCGTTAGCGGACGAGACAGCCAGTCGGACGTATACGCCGCCGACGTCCTCGCCTTCGCCTCGTTCTCCCTCACGTACTTCAAGACGACGTTCGTCGTCGGGCCGCGCGTGATGGCGTTCATAGAGCGCCAGCAGGACCTGAAGGAGCTGTGTCTAGCGTCGGAGTCGCGTATGGTGGGGGGTGTTGCCCTGCCTGAGGGCGCGTGCCCGCGTTTGGAGAGGTTCAATTGGACATGGGGCAGTGATGACCAGCTCGAGCTTGCCGTGAGGATTATGAGCCCCCGCCCGATGAGACACATTGGCGCAGTCCTGAACTCGCAGAATGCGATAGAAGGGGTCGACAGGATCAGTCAGGCGGCGCCTCAGCTCGACTCTGCCGTGTTCACCATGCGAGATTCCATGCCCAAGGACTTTCTAAATCATGTCTCGTCGCGTCTCCCTCACTTGATCCACCTCAAGCTCTCGCTGGCTAGGATTCCTGCCAAGGTAATGTCGTCTCCTCGACGCTACAACAAGCCCCGCGCCTTAATGTCGCACTCGTGCAATCTTTAGGAAGCCTTGGACGGGATCGGGCAATTCCTACAGACGCCGTTGGGGCTGCGGTCGAAGTCCTTGTGTTTCCTGGTGCGGAGCCTGAGGGTCAACCTGGCTATGGAGCAGCTCGAGGACCTCAAGTACATCGTGATGCGCTGGGTCCGGACGTGCAGCAAGCACTCGCACGGGGTGGAGATCACGCGCTCGTCGCCGATGGCCAGGAATTACGACTACATGCAGGCGATGGCAAAGACGTGCTGCAAAGGCAGCTTCGTCACGACCAAGAAACTCGCCGGTCCGGACAACAGGCTTGCTGTGGTGACCTTGACCAGGGGGCGGTGCACCTTCGCGACGAGCTCCGACGGCCGCGACGCAAAGCTTAGCTCGGTCGTGTTCAATGCTGAGACGACGACACATGCGGGATTGCCCTCTTTGGGCAAGATCGAAGTCCGTCCGCTGGAATTTGGGGGGTCTGAGTGAGTGGAAATGAGGGGTGGAGATGTGGATGTGGGCTCAAAGATGGGGATTTCGACGGAGAAAGTCGTGGGCCCTTACGCAGGATGGAATGACCGTCGACCATTTGACAGCGTCCCCGATGACAGCATGGAGGAGCAGCTATGGTGGCACACGAGGCGGAGGCTAATAGATGGAATACTTACGATGGTGAAGATGGGTGCAAGCCTCATGCACCAGTACCATCGTGGTCCCAACAGCAGGAGGAGATTCTGGCTCAACGACGAAAGGTGAAATGAGCCAGAGCGAGAGACTCACCTAGCATTTGCGACCAACTGCCTCTGCACGTCCAAATGGCCTTATAATCCAGTACGCGTTCACTAAGCAGGTTTACTGAGCTCAGCACTCTTTTAAAATTTTTGCCGTTGGCCTTTCGCATCACACGAACGAGGATATTCACACCTAGGTGTGCTATGATGTATCATATCTCCCCATAAATAAGTATCAAGGGTCTGCAATCCCACTGGGGCTCATTCATAGCCTTTGGGTGAGCTGTTTTTAAAAAGACACCATGAAATTGGTTGCACTTGCGGTGTAATTGTAAACAAGTTACATCTTACCTCGACTCCTGACTCCTGACGGCATCATGTGACATGGGCACTATTGGTAACTACGTCTTCCAGTACATACTTATTAAGGATCGCAGTTTGCGATTAAAGTACCTTGCTTGTGTTAAAAAAATCGGAATCAAAACTGGGTCTGGTACACGGTCCCAAGATCTAACACTATCGGAACATCGACATCAAGCAGATGCTGGACGTTTTAATTTTCAATCTCCGATATATCCTATAGATCAAAAACAACATGGTTTCACGACGAGTGTAAGACTAGTTCGGGTGGCATTGTTCCCTCTTCATCGTCACTTGACGGGGTCGCCTCACGACTAGGGAGTTCTGCGTCCACCTCGCTATTCTCATCGAATGGAAAAACTCCATCTCGTGTTTTTCCTTCGGCGGCGAAAAGGACGAAGCGTCTGCACACGAAGGCAACGTAGATAGTCACTTCCATACCAAACATCTTCAATTCACTTGTTTTATACGTTTGGAAGCGCTTCTGTAACACTAAGGACCACATTAGATAGCGAGCTTTGGTAACTATAGATTTCAATACCTGGCGTTAGGGCAACACCATCCAGGAAACTGATCCAGTTCCATCTGAGCCTACGCCTGATTCGCGCGATGTCGAAAGACGTGAGTCCGATTCCAGCGATGGCGTATCTCATATGCGACGGAGATTTCTTGAAAGAGGCAGGTTCTGCAGCGATGAGCAGTCGGGTCAAAGGGTGTAACAGTAAGAGCTGACCTAAAGCGAGCCTGAAGCTTCTTGGGGGCATTGCGGGGACACGAAAAGGTTTCAGTAAACACGAATCATGCTTTATTGATGCTAATATATATATATTCGTGTAATCAGGCACACAAGAAAGTGAGCGACATGATATTAATGGATCACAGACGAAAAGGGATACAAGTACATTCGTGCACGCTAGATCAAGAAGACTCGTCGACATCAAAAGGGTTGCAAACTATATCGAATATAAAGCTTGGGACTAAGGTGAGATATAAAAGCCAACCTCGGCAAGCAAGGAACTCACCCTTTGGCCGGTCGACGGGAGGGAAACTCTGTACGGCGCGCATGCGATTTCGTCATTGTGGCATAGTCGATCTCAATTTGTACTTCTTCGGCTGCAATCACGGGGATCTTGCGAATCAAAGATCGACATTTGTTTAATAAGACTATGTATGACGTGCTTACTATTTCTCCGTGGCGAACAAGGACCCTTAGAGTGCATTCCAGGACTACTAGCGTTCCTGGTTGGAGCCACTCATAGATCTCTCGGGGGTCGATGGCGCGTTTCCTGTTCGTCACTAAACCCTGCCATGCCATTTTATTCTTCACCATTAGCACTTCACCTACAGTATAATCGGGGGCATGCTTCGGGTCCAAGAGGCGAGTTCTAGTAGTCACTTTACATGCGAAGTGAATATTATATGCAAAGCGGAACAAAAGAGAGCTCACTTTGGGTACCCATAACTGCTCCGTCAGAAGGGGGCCGAACATATTTTACGGGTAGCTCTACGCAAACAACATCCTGGGCAAGGGGAGTTTCGTCGTCGACAATTCTTGGATAAATACAATCAGCATTCTGACATTTGTATTCGTTAGTCGTCCTTTTATAGCAGCCGATGAATGAACGAGGCCCACCAACGCCCAATCGAACCGTTCCTGAAAGAGAGAGGCAAGCTCAACGAGTCGCCTCATCTGCATTTTGAAGAACACATTCGAGCGAGGCATGTCAGGACCTAGTCCTCCTATAGCGAGTCTGTCTCTGACTATACAATTGTCAGTGACTGGTGGTAGCTACGAACGTGTGTTTGAGTCAATACTAGATATGTAAGTAGGTAGTAAGAAAGCTCACATTTGTACAACCAGTCGCTTTCACAAAACTGCCAGCGTTTGTGTCTTGAACAACACCAAAGACGACGAAACGCCATTCGCCACCGCCGTGGTGAAAGAAGCGATAGATGGTGTGGTTGGTCATCTGCACGGGAACGATGTGATCGAACACCATCGTATTCGCCAGAACACGAGCACCAGGGAGGGCCTCCAGTTTCTTCACGAGTCTGTCGTCTAGGTTTGGAAAGCTCATATGTGACGAGAGCATGGTACAGATCGCAGAAGGTTCAAGGGAGGAATTACAATGATAGTCGCAAGGCATGTATTGTACACAGTCACCATTTATACTTCTCAACTACTCGCGCGCGAATCCAGAAATACATATAAGTCGTAGCGAAAGAGGGTCTGCCCTGAGTCTTTACTGAAAGTAACAATTCCATTGGGTTCAATCTTGATCTTCACCGAATCTCCCGCAAAGAACGTTGTGGCAACTGTCGCCCAAAGTCCAGAATAGACGGGCTTTGAATAGACGGAGTTCAGCATCGGGAATCCCTTCGTTCTTGGCCATCCCACCCCAACAAACAATATCAACCCCGTGGCCCGAGTCGAGTGCGCGACGGTTACGGGGGCAGATGATATTGCAAGGACAGTTGATACCCTTGGCGTCAAGGAAGACCATAAATCCCAGGGCTTGATAATGCAAAACGTCGAGGGCCGTGGTTGTGATGCAGATATTTTGTTCTGTATAAGGGGAATAGAGGCTGACGAGGGCGTGCGCGGTGAGCATGGTCATGCGAGCGCTTGTCTTGGAAGAGAGAATGGGTGTGAGGGTCATCTCGTTCTCGCTCTCGTGGATGTAAACCCAACGATTGGGTTCCTACAAATGTTTGCATCAGCGGCTGACGTCCAACGGCGCGAACAAACTCACTATGTCGTTTTGTAGGCCATATATATGGCAGGTCCCCCAACTATGGGGTTTTGACACCGGCCGTCTGGAATAGCCGCAATTAAGGAACCAACCGACAACGGGCACGGAATTACCGTGCGGAACCGCCATGTGCATCCCCCACAAGCGCCAGCGAGTTCGAAGCTGGACACGTAGAGGGACGTCCCCAAAAATGACGCCCTGCACCTCGCTGAGGCACGCGAAAAAATGGGTGATTTTGGCAGCGGGCATGAACAGCAAAAGGGTACTGTACACAGCGGAAGTAAAGCTCTCCTTTGCCAAGGAGCGCATGCCAGCGCTAGCTGCGCTCATCGAAACGAGCGTGTGCATATCAGTGAATGAGATGATACGATGGAGTACCTCCCTGGGCAAAGGCGACGCCACATTGGACTGGGGTTCAAAAGGAGGGGCGGGAAGGTTGAGAGGGCGCTCCATCCGCCACTGAGCATACCTTAAGGCATCTCTGACGTAGCGAAGTTTCAACAATCTATCGAATAGTCATCAATGACGGAGTTGAGGTAAAAGGTTTATGTTTCACCTAGTCAAAATATATCGCACTCCTTCAATACATGTTGGCGTGAACGGTAATGGAGTGCCGTCAGGTGTGTGGGCAACGACGAGTAAATTCCCGAACCAAGAAACTTGGTTAGAACCGATAAAGTGTTGAAGGACAAGGTTCTTGATGGGAAGGAGGCTCGACGAGCTTTGAGGGCGGAATAAAATGGTAAAATGCGTGACGAGTGGACTGCTTGGATCGAACGGCATATGTGTCAAGGTGATTTGCTGCGATGCCATATTGAACACGTGGCTGTAGTCAGCCTGCGAAGCCGACGAACTGTTAGCCAGCAGCCTGGAATGCGAACTCGCGACTCTCGGCACCAAGAAGTCGGTGTAAAGGTCGGAAACAGAGCGAATGGTTGTGACATGAGGACGCGCTTGAACAAAGACGACAGTCTCGGCGGTCAAGTAAGTGGATAGCAGTAGAGCTGTTTGACCGCGTCCAATATGCTGAGGGAGTGCCATACCGACAGAATTGGCTTAGTGACGATAAGACGTCAGTGACTTTATACGCGGATTGAGGTGTACTTCCATTATAGGTTTCATGGTCAACGAAAACCAAAGCAGTCAAACCACAGAAGCGGACAGACTTCATGCAAATCTCGGAGGGAGGAGTAAAACACGTAGGTGCGGATCGAAGGCCAGATCTTACTGGCCAACACGTAAAGAAGGGAACTGTTACACGAGCAAGAGGCGCACTGTTGTCGAGGAGTCAGATTCTGTAAGCAATTGAGTACCAACGACGCACCGCGAAAATAACGAAAGCGAAAACACGCGTGAAAACGAGACAGGGATCCAGAAAGATAAGTGCCATATCAGCGTAGCGAAGATCCTGCAATGTAAACACGTATACAACAAAGCGGCGTCATCGCATTAGAACGTGAACGCGTCGAAAGTAGGAACTCTTGTGACCGCGACCGCTAGGGCTCCGTGCAAAGTTAACAAAGGGATTAACCAATTGAGACGTATGCTCTGCATATAGACTAATGAAGCCTGCGATGTAAGGAGGGATGCTAGTCGGATATAGGTTGACTCTGAGCTACACATTCAGCGCCGGAAGTCAGCGCCACTCACCGATGAGGAGAGGAGATACAGGTGGGAAGGGAAAGGGAACGATGATGGAACATGCAGAACAATAACAGAGAAGGGAAAGCCCTTCGACTCCACCAATCGTGGTCGATGGTGGCGTACTCCGTGTACTATAAATCTGGATTAACGGAGACATATAGGTTAATGATAACACGCTCTCGCAAAAACAGTTATACGTTCCTGTATGAACCAGAAGCTGCATGATCGCACCAGTGGAGCTCTGCCACAGGACCTGTGGCATCTCCGGTGTACGCATCGCCTATTGATAATAATAAGTACCAAAGGAGAATAATATCGGCTCACGCTCCGTGACGAGTGCGGCGCTCCGTTCGTGCTTTCCAACCCGAGATATGGAGGCACAAACCTTACGAATGATCGTTCAGTCTGCGCCGGGGACTTCGGAGGAAGGCGAAACATTTGGGCGAGAGGGACTGTACTCCTGGGTGCAGGATCTCCTTGGTGGTGCGAACATGTCATATTTCCAGAACAGGCCGTGTAAACTTAAAAGATGTGGCGTCAGCAATTGAGACGGGCATCGTCAGCGAACGAGCATGGAAATATAAGCTGAAGACGCGATATCAAAGAAAAAGAATCCAAGTCAGTGTTCGAAGCTTGCGATCGCAAGAGTTCGTCGACCATCGAAGAGGGGCAGAGTTGAGAGTGTGGTATTTCCCAATAGATTTGGACTTTGCCCTCACTCTATGCAGCGCGATCTGCATTTGCACAAACGAAGGCTGTAGAGGACGTACGGTTAGTTCAGGAACGGCAAAAGAGAGGATCGTATCTTATGAGTGGAAACTTTACCTCCACCATTGGCGTGCCTCGTATGTGTGCACATGCACCAAGACGGGCGGATCTGAATGCTGCAGCACTGTTGATAAGGGGCAAACGATTTGTCGTGTATACATTTGGCCAGAGAAAGTACCGTCAACGTGACGACTTCTGAATGGAAAGCCTAATCTGGCAGCGCCAATGTAAACAGCCTGACAAACATCACACACGGCGGCCAAAACAGGCCTCGTGGGGTCTCGTTATCAACTCTGCCTTCACACTTGAACAACGACAATGATGAAACTTCGAATCCTTATTTCAAAAGAAACATACAGACGGGATTTCGGCAACAGAGACATTAATGTACACACCCGTTCAAACGCAATCGGACGGAGAGGAAACACATATCCAAGCTCGAAAACTAAGCTCTGGCTTTGCCCTTGCCACGGGAAGATTTCTTGGCAACGTCTTCCCCGGCAGCCTTTGTGAGCTCGTCGGTGAGAGCCTTCGCGAATTCTTCTAGACAAGTGGCTCTGATTTAAACTCTATGATTAGAAAGACTTTCATACTTACTTTCGTCTTCGTGATCAACCAGAACACCGTCGTCGTCACCAATTCTGAGACTGGCAACGACTTCGGAAGGGACTGAACTGGCCAGAGTGTCGACTGATCCCTGACCAGAACTGTCAGACTCTAACAACAGCCGTGAGCGGGAGGAATGATGATCAAGATGAGATTAAATCCTACTCTCTTCTTGGACCTTGCGCTTCTTGACTAACGCCGGCGTTTCCACAGTGTCTGCCATCTCCTTGCTGGTCTTCACCACCAAGGTAGCACCCAAACCCTTGTTGCCGAGGGGGGTTTCTTTCCGTACGATTCCACGAGCCGGTTTCTTCTTCATGCGCTTACTGTCTGGTATAGCAGCCTCCTTGATAATCACGATCTGTCTGGGGTGAGCGTTGAACGAATCGAACTTCTCCTTAGAAAAGTACCAATGGTGCAGGTCAAAATGGACCTCCACCAATGCACCAGGAAGACGACGTGCAAATTGCAAGGGGTCGATTCGCCGGCCAGCAGAGGTAAAAACGGCGAGAGGATCGAAGACGTATTTCTCTGACATAGCCATAAAGGCCTGCGTTGCGTCAGAAGGGACGGGCCAGTTGCTGGAGGTTGGGTAGTAACTAGGATCGTCTGCAACACTGTCAATCACGGAAGCTCTGGAAGTGCCCAGCTCACCTGTATTATCAGCGATATCGCCATCTGGCAGACATTCCTCGTCGTCGTCGTGAATCTGCACATTCCACGTTTAACATAACTAAACAAAACAACGAACAACATTTATTACCTTCGGGCGGAAAAGAGGAGCGCCGAACTTGATAGCGGAACTGTTCGACGCATCAACAAGCAGATTGCGCGCATCCGTCGACTTTGCTATATCCTTCTGGAACCTTCGTAGAGCGGCGACGGCTCTGAAATAATCAGAGGTGAAACTAGATTCCGCGGGTAACTCAAGCTCGAATGTCAGCTTCGCCTTGGCCATGTTGTCGAACTGTGCGTTGAAATTGCCAACTGGCCCCAGATAACTGACACCGTGGCTAACTTGACCGACTATGATCAACTGTGCAGGGTTGCTGAGGGGATCGGCGCCGACTTCGTCGACGACAACATGTTCCGTTTTATAAGCCTTCCAGGAACAGGTGCTGAGAGCCTTTGCGGACGCGACATAAGTGGTCAACCGAGCAAGGCGAGAGCGATGCGCGTCTGTGGCAATACTTCGTTGGAACATCAGCCCAGGCAGCAAGATGTCCGCCAAAGAACACGCACTTCATTATCGGGAAGGAACGATACGAGGTGACGAGCGTAAGAGGGTGAATAAATGGAAGGGCTGGTAAGAAAGAAAGAAATTCTCATCCCGGAACGAAAACTCATCTCATTTAAGCAGCAAGCTTGTAGCACATAACTTTCTCCATCTCGATCTCTCTTAATCAGGACGCGTTGCATATAACCATTTGCAGGTACGTCCATTGAAGCGCCGGAAATGCTCACAATGATGACATCAGACCAAAGTGATAAATACGGGCGGCAGTTTGTGGCACGTCGAGGGAAACCTGCATCCTACTCGCGACGTACCATGGAAGAAAACAATTTGAACCGCCTGCAGGCCGCTTTAGAGAAGCTCACGGTTTTCCAAGCGGTAGTTGTGTCCGAGGCCGAAGGAATCAGCATCAGTCGAAAAGACAGAAGATCACGATTGTCGCTACTCACGAAATGGAAAGGGCAAGATGCTAGCACAAGAGAGAAGCTCATACTAAGAACTTACAAATATTTATCAGCCTCGCGAATGTAAGCATTGCACATTTGCAAAGCGACGAACAAAAGAGTACTGACCATGATTGAAAGAGGAGTAGTCGGTGATTCCTTGGACGCAGGATCGAATCCCTCGACCTCTGCAACGACTAAGGAATGTTTTGATCTCAAAGCAATCGGCGACGCCATCCTCAAGTCGGGAATTCATATACCTGACGCCGCGAAGGATTCAATACAGTCTTTGGAACATATATTCGCTTCTCTTGATCGGGACTCAGTTGCGCGGCTTATATTGACACTTCAGGGTGCTCAGAAAAGGTAAGTCTATCAAGGTTCCTTTGCAGCTCGTTCCGACACCAACTTTCATCTCGCAGGAAATACGGCGATTTAAGACAAGAAGATGAGCAGTTAAACACCGTCGAGGCCACGAGCAGGCAATCTCAGTAAGCTATTTATCATGTACAAAGAGCGCGCTCTAACAATTAATTAGAGTTTCATGGCAACTACCTCCATCCGCCAAACGGGCTCGCTATAATACATGGACAAGTGTTCCGTCTGGATCGGAAACAAGAGAGCAGAGAATTCAGACGTTGGTGGACGGACCCTTCTTGGCGCCTGTGGACGAGCGAATACTACACGCCTGTACGGTCGACTATATCACGGCCACAGGTAACAAAGCTTTCGCCAAGGTCATATGTGCCGCCTGTGCCAGAAACACACTAGCCTCGAATGCTGAAAGGATGGATGTTGGAAGTATACCCTCTCCGCAATCGTTGGCGCCAATATATCCTCATCCTCATCAACACATCGTCGACGGTATGTTGCTATACGAAGGCGCCGTCAAAGATAGAAAAACGCATGTCTGCCGGGAATGCCTCGCTGACCTCAAGCTAAAACGAACACCACCTCTGAGCCTTGCAAACAACATGTGGATAGGAGATGTCCCGCCTGAGCTCAGCTCCTTAACTTTACCGGAGCGTGTACTCGTTTCGCGATATTTACCCGCGGCGTACATCGTCAAACTGTATCCGAAAAATCACAAAATGCGTTTAGATCCGAGAACACTTACCAGCGGCCTGAAGGGGAACGTCACTACCTTTCCTTTGGATGTCAAGGCTCTGGCAGACTTCGTCGTTGGAAAAAGTCTACCTGCACATCCGAAGATATTAGCCGCTACGATCGGCATTACTTTCGTTGGAATGCACAACGCACCAGCACAGGCATTGAGGGGTTTATTCAGTGTGAGCAGAGCACGCGTCGAAGCAGCACTTCTTTGGCTCAAAGCAAACAACGCCCTATATACACACCTCGAGATGAACACCACTCATTTGGAAGCCCTTCCAGAGGATGAAGTGCCGATCGAACTCCTCCGAACGGTGAGATTGTCCGTCAACGAAACCGTGCTGGAGGAGGAACATGGAGGATATGTGCCAGATGCAACGGATGGTGTACAGTGGTCTGCAAATGAAATCAACGGTAAGTCTACAAAACGAAAGCTTCGCGCCAATCACTCATCTATCATTCGGTCTATAAGATGACTTGCAGGATATGGAAGACTCGAGTGAAGAACAAAATCCGAAAGTTATACCTATCCAATCTCACGGCATGGTTGACACCGACACGGCAGGACTCTCGGATTCGCAGCTAATGGCGGCAGCATTTAACAATACTGCTACTCAGCTTGCTCAATGTGAAGAGCTACTAGTGAAGCACGGCTCTACCTTGGTCAACGAATACCCACGAGTACAAAAAGACACGAATTTACGCTACGTGGGACCCATCGAGTCACCGAATCATCTATTGGGTGCTTTTCCGGTGCTATTTCCATATGGCAGGGGTGGTTTCGAAGTGCACCGCGAGATTAAAGTGTCGTACGAGAAACACGTACGATGGGCACTGCTGTACGCCGACAGAAGATTCAGACTCGACCTACAGTTTATCTTTCAAGTATTCGGTGTCATCGTTAAACGTCAGGTATACACGTCGACACTGGTGCAAATCAAACGGTCGACTTATAAAAAACACGCAGAGTCAATACGCAAACTACGGGCCGCAGATTTCGTGACAGCGAGCCAAGAAGAGGCTAAGAATCTACCCTTCAGCAATCCCACCATCCGTATCTTTCGAAAACAACTAGCTGCACTTCGCACTCATGTACTGGGCACTGACGAAAGCAGACGAACCATCAGATCACAAATCTGGGGCTGTACCTTAGCAAACGGACCTCCGTCACTCTGGTTGACCATCAATCCTTCAGATGTTCACGATCCGATTGTACAGGTGCTCGCGGGAGAAGATATCGACTTAGACAATTTTGTATGGCAAGATGGGCCCGATCCTTCTACTCGAGCCCAAAACGCGGCTGCGGACCCTTTCGCTGCGTCGGAATTCTTCCACACTACCATCAAAGTAATACTCGAACATCTCTTTGGGCTCTATTCAGAAAACAAGAAAAACACCCTTGGACGTTTACGTCGCAAAGAGGGTATTTTAGGGACCCTCAAGTCTTATGTTGGAACGGTAGAAGCCCAGGGCCGAGGCATGCTCCATCTCCACATTCTTTTATGGCTGGCGCACGCACCCACGTCACAGGAGATGACGGACGCGCTATCAGCGGAGGCTTTTCGACATAAAGTACGACGTTGGATTGCCCAAAACATAACCGCGGATATTGGAGGTTTATCAGCCGAGGCGATAGAACAACTACCCAAAAATTCCTCCTGTTCGTATAGCAGACCTGTCGACCCGCGCCAGCCTGACTTCGCAGATCGTGCCGCTGCTTCGATCAAAACATTAGCACGGTCGCTACAAGTACACTCGTGCAAAGGGCATGGATGCTTACGCTTTCGCAAAGGCGTCGAGCAGTGCAAACGCGGCGCCCCCTTCGCGAGATCCGCACACAGCTGGGTCACAGAAACAGGGGAGTGGGGGCCGACCAGAATCCATCAAATGGCTGTAGCGTTCAACAACACGCTCATGCTTTGTGTACGTTGCAACCACGACATCAAGCTTCTGACCAATGTTGCTAGTACGGGGGGTATTGCGTGGTATATAACTCTTTACGCTACCAAAAAACAACAAAAAAGTAGCAATGCTTCCGCAGTATTGGCTCGACGACTAGCATTTCACTCTCAACAAAGCCTTCGCGATCCCCAGGTGGACGAACTCAACCAAAAGATGTTGAATCGCTGCGCGAACGCGTTGAATCGAGACCAAGAGTTTAGCGCGCCAGAGGTCATAGGTTACCTCATGGGTTGGGGTGACCGATACATCTCGAACCATTACTCCGTTATATATTGGGATAGCGTCGTTATTGGCCTGAAACACACGTTCCCGGAACTTTGCAACCAAACGTACGCCAAATAGTAGTTCCTATACCAATGAGTATATCTAACTTTGACTGTTAGCCACATTGAGCGACTAGGTCTCGAAGATCCTCACGCCCAGAATTTGCGATTAGGCGAGGTAAGTGCTAGCCAACACGTCAATCATCACTAACAGCCAGCAAGGAGCAACATACTACTTTGCATGTGGGTGCCCGGAATATAGAACTTCGAGACCAGAAGGACGAATATATTTGGAGGCCGACAGAACTCGAAGACTTCAACTACTGGGATTATTTCATCGAGACATACGACGTAAGAGCACAATCGACGACAAATTCCTCCGATCTCTACGACTATTCCCTTGGTAGTCCTCGTCGCAGTAAACGGAAACTTAGAAAAGAAGGCCACGAAACCTTACCGCAATTCATAGGGCGGTGGTTTCCTAGCCGAAACGATAAATCCACTCTGGACATCTACCGGGCATCGATGCTAGCACTATTCAAGCCGTGGAGGCGACTAGAGGACTTAAAGCCCGCAGGCCAAACGTTCGAACACGCCTTTGACGTCTTTATGACGACATGTCCCCCAGAGTTCCAAAGAATCATGGACAATATGGAGTACTATCACACAAGTGCCAAGGCCGCCCACAGGGATCCTACAAACATCGAACAAGGACCGATGCCTAACCTCACTGAAGTTATGGAAGAGGAGATCTCTTCTGAACTGATAGACCACACGATGTTAACACACGAAAGGGACATAACGGACGAAGATTTGACTGAAGCGAAACGATCCGTATACACGCCTGCTGACGAACGGTTCGCGACAAGGGCCATGTTCTTCGCATTCAATGCTGGAGTATTCGACGACTGTCGAGGTGATGTCTCCGATTGGGCATATCCAGCAAAAATAGCGTCGCTTTCAGACATGCAAACATACGAAGAGTGGCACAACCGCATTTGTAACTACATGCGTGGCGATGGTTCGATGGATTACGCACGACCCAGTTTCAACGAACACGGACTGCCCGGGGTGGAAATCAACGAACACATCAATATCAACGATCCACCAGGCCTCACAGTTGTGGAGCAACTCGCGAATACTGCAAAAAACTATCTCACATTGGCAGCCAGCAATACCGTCTTCCTCAATGCAGAGCAGCAGCGAGCTTTCAGCATCGTCAAGAAACACATAGCGGCACAGATTAACGGACAGACACCAGAACAACTACTCATGATCGTCGATGGCTGTGGAGGTACTGGCAAGTCAGCGCTGATAGAGGCCATCACTACGATGATGGAACAGTCAAAAGTTTCATCTTGGCTTGCGAAAACGGCGACCTCGGGAGTCGCTGCCACAAGAATAGGTGGAATGACACTCCACTCATGGGCTGCCGTCGGCGTCACGTCGAAGGTAGGGTCTGTTTCCCAGTCCAGCGCTGTAACTTTGGCCAAAAGGATTCGACATATCGCCGAAACACGCTATCTCATTATTGATGAATTTTCGATGCTCACGAAGTCCTTTCTGGAGACGATATCAGAGGTACGTGACCGTCATCACTGCGTCGAACGACAAATCTTACCAGACATAGGTGTGCTGCCAAACTAAATGCCGAATGGGCACTTGTGACATGAGTGCCTTTGGAGGAATCAACGTCTTACTTTTTGGTGACCTCCACCAGTTCCCCCCCGTCATGAAGAATGGCGCACTTTACTACCCTGACTCACCTACAATGGGACCTTCTGTTGGGCGACGTTTATTTGAATCTTTCACAACCGTTGTGACGTTGACCCAGCAAATGCGAGTCCAGGATGCGGCATGGACTGACATGCTTACCAGACTCCGGGTCGGGGGCTGCACGAAGGACGACATCGCGATGGTTCAATCTCTTGTGCTAACGGATGGCAGCAGCGAAAAGCCCGACTTTAGGAAGAAACCCTGGTCAGACGCAGTACTGGTGACCTCCAGAAACAGTGTACGAGACAAATGGAATACCGCTGCCGTTCGCCAACATTGTAGATCAGCGAAGCAACTTCTGTATATTTGCCCCTCGGAGGATACCATCGGTAAAGACCGACGACCAGTCTCAAGATCAGAACTGCTCGCCATTTCAAACTTACCGCTGAAGCAAACAGGCCGCCTGTCAGTGCAAATAGAACTTGCAATAGGAATGCGCGGCATGGTCCTCTTAAACATCGCAACCGAGTCCGACTTGGCGAACGGTAGCAGGGGTACCGTGTCAGGTATTGTACTTGACTCGAGGGAGAATGAACAGGGTGCAGAGGATGGTGTTATGAAACTAGGCTACCCGCCAGCTTGTGTAATTTTCAAGCTCGATCATTGCAGCTTTCCTCGCTTCGAGGGGTTAGAAGCCAACGAAATACCCATCTTCCCTTCCGAAACCAGTTTCACGATCCTCACAGCGACGGGCGCAAAAACAACAGTAAAACGTCGACAACTAGCCCTAACACCGGCCTACGCGTTCACCGACTACAAAGCGCAGGGACAAACTATCGAATATGTCATCGTCGATCTCGACGAATCGACAAAGAATTCCATGGATCCTTTCCACGCCTACGTTGCCCTCTCTCGATCTCGAGGACGCTCCACGTTGCGCATACTCAGAGGTTTCAGAACTCAGCTCTTAACCGAACATCCAAGTCAACATCTGGAACCGGAGGACAAGAGGCTAGCGGCGCTCAACCTCACAACGAAAATGCTTTACGAGAGGGACAAGGAGCACAATCAATTCACTAACAGCGTAACAAGCGGTGTGAAAGGTGCGCGGGGAATGAACTGAAAATATTTATAATAAAGGATGTATATCACCAACACAGAAAAACAAAATTTGTCTCTAAATCGTCATCGTCCACCTCCCTATCGGAAGCTTCCACTTCTCGAAACAACGAGTAATGGCCTCGGTTCTGAAAGTCAAAGCCTTGGGGTACTGGTTCAAAGGTGAAGTAGGAACTGACGTCGACACTGGCCTCAAACGGTGAAGTCGGCACACTTGTGGCCCCAAAAGAGCTCGGGGTCATTAACGGAGGGGGGCCGCCAACTGACGATGAATCATCAACGGTCACAGCAGGCTCGATTATACTGTCAATTCTCCTGGGTAACAGTGAGGGATTGGATAGGCGGCGCGAAGACCGTGCAGGAACTTGACCCGTAATCGCGAAAAGGCATGATCGAGAGGGCTGAGAAGATGTGAACCACACTGTGCCCTGGGCGTAGCTGAATGCGAATTCAACCTTCCACGCAGAAACGACACGGTTGGGAGACGAGTGGGCTAATCAGGTAATAAAAAAATGGGCACGAGACAGATTTCGCATGACCATCAAGCTCACCGGGTACAACACCACGCAAGGTAACAAACGAACGCCAATGCCAACGAAGCAGACGACAAATCCTAGTAGCGACCACGGTCTCTGGTCCTCTTGTCAGCAAAAGGCAGTGCCCGGTAGGAGCTTCCTCGCTATTTTCATCGTCTAGCCCAAAATCAACATGAATAGTTAGCACAAAAAAAATCACGCATACACACACCTAGGAAAGGACGGCGAGGCATCGTTCGATGGTGTCTAATCGAATAAACCAAGAATCCTATTTCACGGTTCACACTTTAGTCGCTTCTCAATCACGACATCGCATATCACTATTCTTGGTTCCTTGCACCCTTGCACCATACCGTAAGTCCCGTTGTGCAGGGAAACATATTGACGACGCGCAAGGTATCATTATAGAATTGTGGAGCGACAAAGATCCTGAATCAGGCCGAGATTGACGCCAACGACTGACATCAAAACCCGGCAACGGAATCATAATCCAACTTCCTCAAACCATCCAGTATGACTTCAAAATTCACCATGATCAAACGTGAGCTTTGTCTTTGTACTTCATAACTAAATTTGACGTCTGAAGAGCAGCTACCCGAAACTTCACGAACATGGAATACACGGAGAGATACTGCGTTTTTTGGAGCGGGCCAGATCAGGAACTTGTGCAAAAGGTCGTGAAGATTACGATACAAACATGGGGAGATATGATAAACGATAGTGATACCGAAGCTGTCGCAGTAGGTGAGTGGTCGGCACTCCAAACTCCATGTTTTAACGACTAACATTGTACTTATAGGGATGGAGGGCAACGGCGCAACAGGAAGAACCGCAAGGCAGTCTGTCGTCAAGATTGGAGACTCGGAACTTCACATCTTCACAACAAATGCCGACGACCACTGGGAACTGTCGTTTTGTACGTGCAAGATTTCAGAACGATCAAACGAGACTACACGCGTCGAACAGCTCTGGGAACGAGAGATAGCAGAAACCAATGTCGTTGCCGCAGGTAAGCTGTTCACAATATCGCCCAATCGTCACAAACATAACACTGTTCGTAGGGACTCCTATAATACAGATTAGTTTTTACGAGTCCCCAACGACAGGATTGTTCCGTTAAGATAGCAGAACATAATATGTACATCAGGAGCAACTAAAGTGATCAACATCAGGCCCCGTTCGAGTGGCGTTACTCTCCTTCTCCGTCAAGACAATCTAGATTTCAACCGAGGGGATGGATCGGACCTGACAGAATGTAACGACCCTACTCATCGCGCCTGTTCGTTGCTGGCGGCAGCGATTCAGTCGCGTCATATACAACAAAGTGAACAAAACTCACAGACACGCAGGTTCTGAGGTCTACCAAAAACGCGAAGATTGCAAATTCGGAACTCCCTCCTCCTTCTCACTCACGCCAACAGCCACCTTGAGAAATGGTACGTCGATTGATCTACGCCTCGCGCTAAACCTCTTGAAGGTAATCTGCTTCCACCACTGCGCCACTCGTTGCCACCATAACACTAAATGGGGAGAGGCCTACTTCCTGCGAGGTACGTCAGTAATGCGTCTCGCACCTACAA
Source organism: Pleurotus pulmonarius (assembly GCA_012980535.1). Classification (NCBI taxonomy): domain Eukaryota; kingdom Fungi; phylum Basidiomycota; class Agaricomycetes; order Agaricales; family Pleurotaceae; genus Pleurotus; species Pleurotus pulmonarius. The sequence goes on along the minus strand of SJKF01000011.1, from coordinate 1,310,904 downwards.
CGATCGATAGGCGCGTCTTCCGATATCTACCAGAAACAGAAGTAATGCAAACCCGGAACTCCCTGCTCAGACATACCCTATCACTCACGCCAACACACATCCCAGGCGACGCTATGTCAACTTTCCGTATATACCTCGCGGTAAACTCCTTCAAGACCTAGCACTATGCTGCGCCACTCGTTGCCACTATAGCACTAAATGGGGAGAGGCCCACTTCCTGCCAGGTACGTCAGTAATGCGTCTCGCACCTACAACGATTGATAGGCGCGTCTTCCGATATCTACCAGAAACAGAAGTAATGCAAATCCGGAACTCCCTGCTCAGACATACCCTATCACTCACGCCAACGCACACCCCAGGCACCGCTACGTCAACTTTCCGTATATACCTCACAATAAACTCCTTCAAGACCTAGCACTATGCTGCGCCACTCGTTGCCACTATAGCACTAAATGGGGAGAGGCCCACTTCCTGCCAGGTACGTCAGTAACGCGTCTCGCACCTACAACGATCGATAGGCGCGTCTTCCGATATCTACCAGGAACAGAGGTAAGCAAACCTGGAACTCCCTGCTCAGACATACCTTATCACTCGTGCCAACGTACACCCCAGGCAACGCTACGTCAACTTTCCGTATATACCTCGCGGTAAACTCCTTCAATGAATTCCGGACCTAGCACTATGCTACTCCTCGCCGTCGAAACTAATAGAGAGGGACTCACCCCCTGCCCTAAAGCCAAATGACGATACGTCATTCACTGTACGCCTCGCGCTAAACCTTTTGAGGGGGACTCTGGTTCTACGGCTGCGCCGCTCTTTGCAAACAGAACACTACTGGGAGGGGCCCACCTCCTGAGAGGCACGCCAGTACTGCGTATCGCACCTACAATGATCAAACGGGCACGTCCTCCGAGACCTAACACAAACACAAGTATTACAAATCCGGAACTCCCTACCCTGGACGGATTCCAGCTCTACCACCGCGCCGCTCCTCGCCACTAGAACAATAATGGACGGAGCCCATCTCATGTGAGGCACACCAATAATGTGTCGCGCATCTATAACGATGCAGCAGGTGTGAAATCGCAGAGCGTAGGGCAGATTTCAAGGGTAAATGTGAGTGTGGAGAACAAAGAATGCAGACCCTTCCACATTGCCATTCTTATTCATTGGTGGCACACGTCCTGTCTTGTGCGTGTCCAGTAATAACCGCATAAATGGCAACAATAACATGTTCCCACCCAAGGACAAAGACAAAAGAAACCGCCATTTCATTGGAGCCTCCCCGCGTGCCACTACAGTCATCACCTCGTCTAACGGGTATGTTACCATGACTGATGCGGCAGAACTCTCTCATTAATTTGAACAAGCTTGGACTTGTTCGGGAGGGCGTATGTAACGGTCGCCTTCTTCTTTTGGAATCCCTATTCTTCCCCCCTGTTTCATTGGCCCTCTCTTAGTACCGCACGCATGCCCTCTTCATATGTCTTCCTTGAGCCACTGTGGATCAGACAGTTCGTACTCATTAATGACTGTTCTTTGCTGCCAGGAATACTAGGGTTTTCAAGGGTATACTTCCTTCTAAATTGGCAGTTCAGTAATTATGGTACAAAAAAAACAGCTATTCGCGATTAAACTAGAGTCAGTCTGACTATTAAAATGATTTCTAGACCAGTAACATTGCCTCAATAATGATGCGATAATGAAAAGGATCGTTAAAGAAAGGTGATATATAAGTCAATAAAAAAGTAGTGCAGAAAGACGAAAGTACAAGAACAAGTCATTGTTTTAAGGGAAAATGAGTATCACATAGCGTGTAGATAAAGGCATTTTAACAATGTCAGGCTTGTTAAGAATCAAACTGTCCAATTGCAACAAGCGACGATCCTCAGTTCCTAAACTCACATGATCTCGGTGAACCCATGCCGCCACAAAAACCTTTCTTTCTACAACTCGCTGCCCTTTTCCACGTGTTTCGCGTTTATTAAAACGGAGGATGATTTTAACGTAGTAGCCGTCCGACGTCTTCGAAAAGAAACCTACAATGGCTCCAAAGCCATATGTTCGAGGATCGAAAACAAGACTCTCCATCGAGAGTGGTCCTCGAGTCGGAATGACATGGAGTTGCCCTTCGAAGGGCTCGACAATTGTCTCGATGGTGATAGGGTTGACATCGCAGGCGGGGTAAAAGATACGAATTTCGATGAAGAATGCGTTGGTGGTACGGTTAAGCTGTGCCTCTTCCCCCAATGCCTCATTGATCCGTGGATCCACCAGGCCATCCAGAAATAGGACGCCAGGATGTCCCATGCGTACAAGGGCAGGAGTGACGATGAGAGCGTTTAATGTGTTGAATATGTCGTCAAGTGGTTCTCCCCATAAAGCCACAAGAGGTGCGGTCTCGGTTGAAGACTCGAGATGATGCCTTCGTGGCCTATAAAGAACTATAGGTGCCATTGTTGTAAGGCTGCCTCCGGTGATCTCGCATGGCGTCTCTACAACTAGAGCTTTTGATGCGTCCGTCATGGTTGCGCATACGTCTTGAGAAATTTCAGCAGACATGGCGGAGGAGGATGTCAACAAGTGAGATGAGGATGTCGAACAATGTTGTTGGTCAGGAAGAAAAGAGCCCTTCTACTTACCAAGTGCGTCGAATTGAATTTCAGGGCCAACATCGCCTGTAAATCCCTAGATGTCCGCTTCTTTCTAGGGTTAGTGGCTCTATCTCCATAAGTATTTAACTGTTGATGGTGGCGCATCTCCAAGGGGTAACAACCTCCTTATGAGTGGCTGTACTAAGAAGCATACACCAAGGTTGTAGCGAAGTTGAATTGCTTGTTCAGCTTACAAGGTTGTCACCATTTTAGCATCAATCTATTACTCATAACAAATTATATCGTCCATTCTAAATAAAGTAGCGAATCCAACTACCAATTTTTCTTTTGACGGCTTGTTTCCATTCTTTTACAACAAACTTCCATCCATCTTTTACCAACCACATATCTACCCACATGTAACGTTCACCGACAAATAATCCTGTTTGGCGACTATACCAATGCACTAAGACTTTGAAATCTCGTCCATTGCGTCCAATAATCTGTGAAACCCATCCAATTCTGGTTTCAGTGGCTAAGCATGCCTGTCGAAAAATGGGACTTGTGGCAAATATGATGCGATGTTGATGGCCAAGTGGCAAAAGTGTAAAGTCAGGATGGAGGGTTGCACGGATGGAAATAGAGGGTGGTTCTCTATTGCCATATCGAATGGAAGGCATGTAACTTCCTGCCATATTCAAGGGATTGGTAGGCGAATAGATGGGTGGTGGATAGGTGACTGAATCACATGCTATTTTGCCAGAAGCATTCCTGCTGGTAGTAAAGACATGAGCAACAGAAATGTATGCTGATACAGCAAGTATAAAAGTATTAACCTTTCAGCACCAGAATCATCATTGAGATGTGACAACAGAGCAACATGCGATAGGTTTGCCATGGTACTGACACAGCGAACAATGATGGTCACAAAGAAAGAGAGCTTTGTAATCATTTTCTGTGGCATAATCTTCATATTTCCCAGACTGGTTCTCTTATCTTTCGTAAATTCTCTTGACTTTCCCAAACAGGGTGTTAAGAGCCACACTGGCAAAGTGACATATGCTATGCTGACCTGCGGGATACACAGCTCCTCAGAATGGGCGATGAGAAATGAGGAGAGCAAGGACATATAATTGCCTTTAGCTACTGGCTAACCTTCCCACACTCTTGGATGCCCTGTAGTTTGACATTCTGTTTAAGTGCAGGCCAACCGTTGGCAGGTGGGATGGTGAATGTTGTTGGGTGTGTGCAGATCTACTAGAGTGGAAGGATTAGTATTCTCTTGATTGCACTTAACAATCAAATGAGCAAGAAGCAACACTAATACACCATTAGAGTTGCTGTTGGTACTGGCTGAATATTCTTGACCATCTGAACAAGGGATTTACTGAGAAGTATCAGCAGTAGAGATACTCTCTACAGTATTAGCATGGTTCTTTGGAGCTTCAGCATGGACAAAGCAGCGGTGTTTGCCATACAGGCAGGAGCCTGACAGGCAGAATGTTCACGGATCATGAGTGAGTATTGGGAATCACTTCCATCGATTGAACACTTACTCAGCAGATTTCAGGATTGTACTATGATATCATCCTTGCCATGCGTGGGCCAGCACTAAAGGGTCTTTTCTCGGCAGCTATGGCAGAGATATGTGTTATATAAGCTCGACTTTCTGTTGTTGCCACAAAGTCTCACTGATGTATTGATAGGAGAGGAAAAGGCTGATAAAGCTGATGCTATAGCTGAAGTAGGAGCAAATAAAGCAGCTTCAGCCTGGATTGCTGTAAGGTCCTTACGTTGCTTGGTAAGTGGCCTACTAAGGCCTGTAATATTGGTTGGGATACATCCCCGTTGCAGTCCATGGTGCCAGAGCATGGGTGGCTGCTCAAGAAAGAGTCATAGTCAATTTATTCCATTGAGTACATTATATTTTCCATCTAAACAAGTGCAAGTGTCTAGACGTCCACCGTTAGAAGCACATGAGTATGATCATTATCTATCGATGGCACAGAGCCTCATGCCTTGCCTTCCATCATCATGGTGGTCATTGATTGTTATTAGCTGATGCATAGTATGCATAGATAATAATGGAAAGGGCATCAGCTTGGTTGACTGAAACCACAGTGAGTTTGGCAATAAGGAAGCGACTGGGGTCGCCTGTTCGATAATGTGTCTAACGGGACGGGGCTGCTACAATCGTAATAGGTGGCCATTACTGTGATCATTGGTAGCATTATGGTGGACCGAGAAGGAGATGGAAGCGGAACTCAAGGCCGCCCTAGATGAAGAGGGCGATGCCGAGGAGGATAGGGACTTTGAGGGTGACAATGGTATTGACTACAATCTAATCAAGAATTTCTTGGAAAGCTTCAAGTGTCAAGCAGGGTGCTTGGCGTCTGTGAGGAACCTCTTGGGGCGACTAGAGCATGGGTGGCTACCCAGGGACGAGTCATAGTCAATTTATTCCATTGAGTACATTACATTTTCCTTCTAAACAAGTGCAAGTGTCTAGACGTCCACCGTTAGAAGCACATGAGTATGATCAATATCGATTGATGGCACAGGGCCTCATGCCTTGCCTTCCATCATCATGGTGGTCATTGATTGTTATTAGCTGATGCATAGTATGCATAGATAATAATGGAAAGGGCATCAACTTGGTCGACTGAAACCACAATGACTTTGGCAATAAGGAAGCGACTGGGGCCGCCTGTTCAATAATGCGCCTAAAGGGATGGGGCTGCTACAATTGTAATAGGCGGCCATTACTGTGATCATTGGGGCCCATTACGGTGATCATCGGTAGCATTACGGTGGACCGAGAAGGAGATGGAAGCGGAACTCAAGGCCGCCCTTGATGAAGAGGGTGATGCCAGGAGGATGGGGACTTTGAGGGTGACAATGGTATTGACGACAATCTAATCAAGAATTTCTTGGAAAGCTTCAAGCGTCAAGCAGGGTGCTTGGCGTCTGTGAGGAACCTCTTGGGGCGACTAGAGCATGGGTGGCTACCCAGGGACGAGTCATAGTCAATTTATTCCATTGAGTACAGCATATTTCCCATCTAAACAAGTGCAAGTATCTGGATGTCCACCATTAGAAGCGCATGAGTATGATCAATATTGATTGATGGCACAGGCCTCATGTTCTGCCTTCCATCATCATTGTGGTCATTGATCGGCATCAGCTGATGCATAGTATGCATGAAAAAGAATGAAAAGGGCATCAGCTTGGTTGACTGAAACCACAGTGAGTTTGGCAATAAAGAAGCGACTGGGGTTGCTTGTTCAATAATGTGCCTAAAGGGATGGGGCTGCTACAATTGTAATAGGCGGCCATTACTGTGATCATTGGGGCCCATTACGGTGATCATTGGTAGCATTACGGTGGACCGAGAAGGAGATGGAAGCGGAACTCAAGGCCGCCCTTGATGAAGAGGGTGATGCCAGGAGGATGGGGACTTTGAGGGTGACAATGGTATTGACGACAATCTAATCAAGAATTTCTTGGAAAGCTTCAAGCGTCAAGCAGGGTGCTTGGCGTCTGTGAGGAACCTCTTGGGGCGACTAGAGCATGGGTGGCTACCCAGGGACGAGTCATAGTCAATTTATTCCATTGAGTACAGCATATTTCCCATCTAAACAAGTGCAAGTATCTGGATGTCCACCGTTAGAAGCGCATGAGTATGATCAATATCGATTGATGGCACAGGCCCCATGTTCTGCCTTCCATCATCATTGTGGTCATTGATCGGCATCAGCTGATGCATAGTATGCATGAAAAAGAATGAAAAGGGCATCAGCTTGGTTGACTGAAACCACAGTGAGTTTGGCAATAAAGAAGCGACTGGGGTTGCCTGTTCGATAATGTGTCTAAAGGGATGGGGCTGCTACAATCGTAATAGGTGGCCATTAATGTGATCATTGGTAGCATTATGGCGGACTGAGAAGGAGATGGAAGCGGAACTCAAGGCCGTCCTAGATGAAGAGGGTGATGCCGAGGAGGATGGGGACTTTGAGGGTGACAATGGTATCGACTACAATCTAATCAAGAATTTCTTGGAAAGCTTCGGCGAGTTTTGCAATAAGGAAGCAACTGGTGGTTGCCTTTTTGATAATGCATCTAAAGGGGGCAGGGCTGCTACAGTCGTAATTGGTGGCCATTACAGTGGCCATTACAGTGATTGTTAGTGGCTATTACGCTGATCATTTGTGGCCATTATGGTAGTTGTCATCAGCAAACAGTTGTGTCGGTGACCTGCTGTGTCAGCGGACCATTGTTATTGGTGAACCATTGCTGTCTGTGGACCACTGTTGTCCGTGAATGGTTGTTGTTGGTCGACTGTCGGGGGACTGTCATTGTCAGTGGACTACTGTGTCAGTGGACTGTCTTTGTTGGTGGTGGACCGTCGTTGTACGTGGATGGTCATTGTCGGTGGACCATTGTTGGTGGTGGACCATTTGGTCGGTGGACCTTTCTGTCAATGGACCATTGTGTCGGGGGACTGTCATTGTCAGTGGACTATTGTGTCAGTGGACCGTCTTTGTTGGTGGTGGACCGTCATTGTACGTGGATGGTCATTGTCGGTGGTGGACCATTGGGTCGGTGGACCTTTCTGTCAATGGACCATTGTGTCAGGGGACTATTGTGTCAGTTGACTGTCTTTGTCAGTGGTGGACCGTTGTTGTACGTGGATGGTCATTGTCGGTGGACCATTTTTGGTGGTGGACCATTGTGTCGGGGGACTGTCATTGTCAGTGGACTATTGTGTTAGTGGATCATCTTTGTCAATGGTGGACCATTGTTGTCCGTGGATGGTTGTTGTCAGTGGACCGTCTTTGTCAGTGGACTGTTGTGTTGTCGTCGATGGACTGTTGTTGTCGACACACAGTCATTGTTGGCAAACAGTCATTGTCGGCAAACAGTCATTGTCGGCAAACAGTCATTGTCGGCAAACAGTCGTTGTCGGCAAACAGTCATTGTGGATGGACTGTCATGTCTGGTAAGTAACGTATATGTTGATGTTGGTGTACGTGTCCTGTCGTTATGATTGCTTGTGAACTATTGAACTGTGTATAGTTTAGTGACTGTTGTTGAGCCATATGTATCATCTTGTGGTACATGATGATCACGGTGTTCACACTGCAGAACGGGTGTAGCTAGAGTATGCTTGAGTGGCTAGAGTTCCATCCAGGATCAGACTGTAGGCACTTACTGGCCCTAGAACTTTCAGCTCATGGTAGAGCAAATGCCAACACGAAATCATGCATCACAAGTCAGATGGTCATAGCATATGCATATTTTCTACCTACTCTTTACATATTAGAACTCTGATTCCATATATCTCCTATAGGCGTGGGTGATACCGTTTAATGCTATTCGAAATTTCAAGCATATTTTCAAGTCCTAACTTCAACACTTCCATACCTTTCTGAAGCGCAGCGAGGTCATTGGACCCACGGACGTCACCCCCTCCTCCCAGCCATGGGACCACCTGTCTCCTACATACGAAGCCGCAGGCCTGTCGCCCGAATGGCTCTTCTACTTGACGATCCGCGTCGAGCCATACTGTGCGAACTGTATCCATGTCTCGTCGTCGCGCATTGCCTCGAATTCCTCCAGTGCAGGAAGTTCGGCAAATATATGAGTGACTTTGATATCACCACCCTCTCCCCCCAATTACACTCGTCCCTCCACTCTCTTGGTGATGCTCGTTCCCACTATCCTTTGGCATGAGGCACAGCCTACGCACGCGGAACAAGCGCAGGCTCTGCAGATGTGCACTGTATCTTCTGCCGGTAACCTCGTCCACGGCACACAGCGCAGCGAGCAGGCATTGGAGTTTGAGCCCCCTTCAGCACGATGTTGAAACGCTCGAGCTTCGGGAGGAGCCTCGTGAACTCAAGATCGCCGTCATCGCGCACAAGGACAGTGGCAGGAATCAGCGAAAACAGACGCACACAGAATACTGGAGACACACACCTCCATGGCCGAAAGATTGGCCCGACATTGAAGTCGGGGGCCTCATCTATCAAGGGACGGTACCGCCGATTAACGAACTTGATCGCGGGAGGATTCTGTGGGTAGTTTGATGGAAACGTGAGTGTGAACTTGAATATAGAACCTACGTAGTATCTCACACTTCGAATTCAAGCCTTTAACGCAGCATCGTGGTGGCATACACGAACATACCTGGATTCGAAACGCGGGCAAGTTAAGGGTTAAGCGCAAGCAGGGTGCGTCGAAAGCGAGACGATAGCAAGTTGACCATTGAGGGCGCGTCGAAAGTGGGGGCGTGGGACTCGAATGCAGGGGCATGGAGGGAAGGGGGATATCAGTGGTCGACAGAGGGGACATGTGTCGTTTCTCGGCCATTGCAATCAAGAACCTAGTCGGGAACGTACTAGTTTACACTCGTTTTGTTCTGCACCTACAATGATGAATAAAGGGGGATGGAAAGCCCTTCGACTACATCGCGGACGACGGTGGCGTACGCCGTGTACCATAGATCTGCAGTAACGGAGACATAAACGTTAACAATAAAGCGCTCTCACCAAAACAAGTGTGCGTTCCTGAAGCTGTATGACCATATCGGTTGCGCTCCAACACGGGACTGGTGGCGTCTCGAGTCTACGTGTCGCCTATCGAAACTCCCGTGGATTCAATAATAAGTACCAAAGGAGAAATATATCGGCTCACGAGTGCCGCACTCCGTTTATGCCTTCATCCCGAGATATGGAGGTGCAAGCGTCGTCGATCAATACTCGATCTGGAACGGGGATCTGGAAGGAAGGAGAAACAATTGCGCGACAGGGACTGAGCTCCTGGGTGCAAATTATGTGGCGTCAGTAATTGCATCAATCATCGTCAACGAACGAGGATGGAAATATTAACTGAAGACGCGATATGAAAGAAAAAGAAATTTGACCTCGATTCAAAACAATGTAAGCGTGACGAAAGCGTGCCAATCGGACCTTACCACAGAATCTATGGTTCGTCGACAGTTAACGGAGCGCCGACAGCTAAGAACGCACAAAAAAGTCTAAATATGTCGACAATCCCGAACTACTCGACAACGCAACCGTTACGAAACTATGACGCGATTTGTTGCGTGCAGGTTCGTTGCGCTCCACCAGATGCAGCGCCTGTAAACGCGAGAGAAAGGTTGTTTCATTTATTATGTAGAACAATGCTGAATGCCACACCGGTTGCGTCGCGTATATCACACAGTACAGCTCGTCGCGATCATCAGTCACAATGACATCAAAGTTCATTATGCTCCAAGGTACGCACCCACCGAAACAGCGCGCATTCCCATTCCCACTCACAACTTGCAGAGCAGCATGACTCACGGGAAGGCAACGTCTCAAATCTCTACTCCGTCTTCTGGCATGGCGGCGACAAAGAATATGTCAGGAAAGTAACGACCATCGTCTCTCACCTCTGGAAGCGCATCGCAATGGACGGGCAGTCGATGCGAGGTAAGTACGATAAGCCATCATCGTATCATACAACGCTCAGTGTCGTCCAGGAGCTATAAGGGCCACGAAAGTCTTCGCTATAATGGTAGGCCAAACAAGCCTCAAGATCTTCACGGTGAAGGACAACGACTGCTGGGAGCTCTTGGCGTGCACAGGCATAATATACGATCCATCGTTGGCATCGAGCGACATTACTCAAGTTTGGGATCAAGGCGACGGAAGACAGCACGTCAGCGAGGGTAGGCACCATCTCCATGCCTGTGACGCGCGCTCATGAGTACCTCAGACGATCTGCTGGCTGATATTACACTGTTTGAAGTGGGCGAGTTTGTAACGTAAAACTACAGATGTACAATATACACAACCTCTAATGGATCGACTCAAATGTATATACTAAATTAACGGAAGACATGCCAACGCGCAGCGAGGTGCCGGAAGACTCTTCCACTGTTCACTTCGACATCTAACATTATTGACACACTCAAAAACGATACCAACCTTCGAAAAAGCAGAGAAACATATTTATTTCATAGCCCCTGACCCCTGGTCAACCCCCCCCCCCCAAATCGGGCGATTTTCGAACATGGGGGACCTAGCTTTTCAAGCAAGGTAATTAAGGATCGCAGTTTGCGATCAAAGTACCTTGCTTGTGTTAAAAGCAGAATCAAAGCTGGGATTGGCACATGGTCTCTAACACTATTGGAACATCAAAATCAAGCTGATGGTTTGACTTGCTTCCTTGTCATTCTGCCCGCAATCCTGCGAGTGGTGATCCCTCTCTTACGACATGTGAAGCACCGGCCTTTGGCCATGAGCGTTTGTACAAAGATAATTTGGGTTTTAAAGTGCCGTTGTTTGGGCTCAACGGTCCTGGCCTGTTTCAGAGGTTAATCCAGTTGCATCATGATGGATGGGCAATCGTTGCGAGGTAAGCACACCAGTCCAACACCATAGCGTACAAAGCTCAGCAAAATCTCAGTGATGTCTAGCCGCCACGAGGGTCACAAAATTCTTTCCAATAATGATAGGCCAAAGATCTTCACAGTGAAGGAGAATAAAAGCGGGGAGCTACTGGCATGCACAGGCATAATATATGACCCATTGTTGGCATTGGGTGACATCACCCAAATTTGTAATCAAGGTGATGGAAGGCAGCATGCCAACGAGGGTAGGCAGCATTTCCATGCTTGCGATGTGTGCTAACTAGCATCTCAGATGATTTGCTGGCTGACATTCAAGGGGGGCGGGTTTGTAATGTAAAATTACAAGTCTACACCAGATCCAACCTCTACTTGATAGACTTAAATGTACACAATATACACTTAATAGAGCAGAATCTGAATTAATGGAAGGTATGTCAATGCATACTGAGGTGCCAGACGACTTGTCCACCAATCACTAAGTCACAAAAGGGGACGTAGGTCTGTTCATCATCTAAACATTCTCGCAGACGTGAAATGAGGACAACGAGGCTCACTCAAAGAACGAAGCAGAGAAACGAGTTTATTTCATGACCCCTGACCCCTGGTCAACCCCCCCCCCAAATCGGGCGATTTTCGAACATGGGGGACCTAGCTTTTCAAGCAAGGTAACTTTCGGACCATCATCTTCAATTCTTAACTCTGATCCTCTCATCCTGTATCTCTGAGTGTTCCACACCTCCAGTGTGCTTCCAGTAATATGTTTAGTTCATATTTAGACTTCAACATACAATTCTTTCGTGTGTACAGGTGGGCTTCAAGAATCCAACCACTCATCCAAAAGACCCCAACAGTTGCTATCATTCCCACACTTCTTGAAAATGCAAGGTTTATCCCTTCCACAAAAGCCATGAGTGCGGTAATTTTAGTATGTTACAGGTTCATGGTATAGAAATATGTATGGGGCTAGAACATTGGCACAGTCAATTCACAGGGTGATATCAATGCCTATGGCCATTCTAGTTAGTTTGCGGCCTGAGTTTGTAGATCATTATGCACTCACTCGTATCTCTTATGCACTATGTTACTGCTTATGGACTCCTCTCGGTGTTTCCCCCTGTAGCGTACTTGTACTCTGCTGCTTGCCTCCTGTGTCTTCATCTCGTCAACATAGGTCTCTATGGTGTTGGATCTGTCCAAAAACCCTTTACAAACACATTTAGCAAAAATTTGAGTTGCGGAAACTTTTTTGCGCCTGAACACTTTTATTATGTGCCTGAACACATCTGGACTACGGGCGCCTAGTGAAGACTGACTGTGGGAAGGTGCATTGCTGACTGTGTGAATCACTCAGCACTGATCGTCAGGCATTACCCTGGGAGAGATGATCTAATCATTATCATTGCTGATAAAATCTTATTACCTTGCTTGAAAAGCTAGGTCCCCTGTGTTGGAACTGACCCATATATGGGTCAAATGGCAGATTGCTTGTATTTGTTTGTACCTGCATGTGTTTCTTTCTCCACTACACTCGAGCAGTCGACGCTCCCCAGTTCTTGGTTCAAGTTGTCAATGTGCTCAATTGATTACATGTCCTGACCGTTCTCTTTACCTTCCAATTCCTTAGGTTCTCTACACAGCTTCCTTTGAGCTCGAGGAAGTATCCAGCATTTGAGTTGTGATGTTGCATACACTGGAATGGTAGCAGTCTCTGGACCTTTGTAGGTATTGTGCAAAACTGAGCAACACCGACTATCCAGAGAAAGAGAGAGTTGTCAGTGCAGCATCCAAGGCTGCCCTTCGTCATGTGGTCGCACTTTGTTATAGGCGCATCCGGCGGGCCCCTTAGGGGCTACTAGGGGCACATCCACGTGCATTCCAGCTATGGACTCGGGCCGTGCATACACGTGGCTACACGGACTTGTCACGGACTTTGGACTTAGACACGATGCAAACATGCTGTACTTATTGTATCCAGACGCGGACACACAGCTACCACATGTTCCCTAGTATATAGTCTTGTACCGTACATACAGTTACCTTAGTTCAAATATTAGTTCCTTCTCCGCACTCGCACCCTCGCCTCTTGACTGAGGACTTCTCTCCCTCTCCCCTCGCCTCTGCTCGTACCCTCGGTACCCGTGCAGGAACTCACCCCGAAATCCAGGGCATGCAAGAGTGTGGGAGGCACAGCCAGTAGCTGAAGCCAAGCCCGTACGTCCTTGCTCCCCTCGTTTCCCCCGTGTCTCTACAAGGAACTGCGTACCCCACAGGTCCATGTAGTCCTGAGCCCTCCGCGAGTGTGGCTCTTAACACACTTGCGATCTCCGCCTGGGCTCCATTTACGGCTTGCCAGTGCAGCGTTGCGCAGGTATCATTGCAACATTCACACTCAGCCCCTTGCATTCTGCGACCTAACTACGGTACTATACAACAAAATCCACATGAGGTCTCCGTCTGTTGATCACACCAGCCACCCGCTATTTGATAATTACCACTGCTAGACTACTTAGTACTTAGTCCTCAAGCCCAACAATCTGAAGGCGGACAACACAACCATCAATGGCGGCTGCGTGGCAAGGTTTGAGCAGATTGGTGAGCTCAAGGTCCTCATTTGGAGCCAGCTACCGAACACTGACAGGGCAAGCAGACTTGAACACCCTGAGAAAGTGTGTCAGGCTCAATGGGAGTCACCCCACAGGTACATGGCATATCAGTGAGGTGGTGGTTGCTTCTTGCAGCAGAAGCAATTGGCATTGTGGCCGCACATTCTTGGGAAACTATATAGGGCTGACTCATCTGGATAAGGTGTTGCAATAATAGAGTGCGATCCTTGACTACACATGAGAAGATCGTGTATCTGCTTCAGCGGAAGTGACTACAGGAAGGTGTAACTGCATCCATCATTGAAAGCTTTGGCTACAAATGGCAAGCATTGTCTCCATTTACTTGGAAAAGAGTGAGTTGGCACAATAATGATGCCATGGCGCCCTGTCGCAAGCAAGGTATTTTCTAGGTGCCAGCGGGCTGCAATATCTGGCAGTGTTCTGTGATACCACATTGAAGTATTTACAGTCTAAACTACCTTCCTACAGAATATTGATGCCACATTTCCATTGAAGGTGACTCCTATACATCAGTACTACTTTATTGTTTTTGACCTGGGATGTAACCTCACCATATCAGCTTTAATAGCAGAGTTTTGAGTATAATTGCTTAAGCACATAGTATAAATATTTACCCACTGTATAATGATTAACTAATATACTGAAGTATAGCCAATACTCGCGCAGTTTGGTGGCAGCTTCACTGATGTACGCTTCCCATGGTCAGTATTATCAAGATTCTCAAGGATTCTCTCACGGTCAATAACGCCGCAAGCGCCCAGGCGCTAACTCTTGAAAAGTGTTCGGGCGCAAAAGAAAAATGTTCGGGTGCAAAAAAGTTTCCGCACATCAATTATTTGCTGAATGTGTTCGTAAAGGGTTTTTGGACAGATCCAACGCCATAGCTATGTACGGGGCTGAAATTGTTGTGACCGTTCATGACGAAACATCACATTTTTTCAAGAAGTACTGCCGGCATCGTATTTGACCTTTCGAATGTATCGCAAATCACTCAGTAAAAATCAATGCCTTAGCCACACTTATGAACTAAGTTTGTGCCAAACCCGAGAGGAAAGCAAGCTTTGGGTGGGCCACAAAAATATTCCTACTGGAGGGTGCCAAACCAGAAGTGTGGGAGTGATCGTAACAAGTTGTCGAGTATGTAACTCTGTTCGTCCCGTCCTCGGCTTAGCTGAGAAACTTTTGCCTGGCCATGCTCTGCATCAACTCTGCATCGTGGCCTCAGCTCACCCCAATAGGCGAACAGTGTTATCTCTGTGTGACTCATTTGTCGCCATATCCACCGCATAATCACCCTAGGTAAGTCTAATCCTTACTTTTAGGGATAGCTGTATGGACTGAGGACCCCGGAATTCCGGACCCGCCGGAACGCCTCCCAGGGGCTTCAGATGATACACAACCAATCTTTGGAGACGGGGCGCTCACAGTGAGTGGTAAACATGCAAACGCGGAACATTTTCCATAGAAGTAATTAGTGTCCACGTCCCCAGACTACGGATGGCTGCAACGCCGGTCGTGTTCATGAAGCGCTCAAGACAGTGTTCGGGGTCCTATGCCCGAAATGGATGATAAGGCGCGAGTTGCATACGCAGTCCTCCTTGACTTCGATCCACCACCATCTCACTCGACCACCTTTTGACGCCCCATCTTTCCAGTCTTTTGTTTCATTCACTGCTGTGACTGAATTCCAACTATCGTCTTCTTCTCTTATCATGCGTACATTCTTCGCAACGTCGCTACTCATTGCTGGGTTGGCGGGAGGTGTATTTGGGCACGCGCCAGTCAGTGGGGGCGAAGTTCGTCGCCGCAAGTCGCTTGGGTTTGGCCCCGAGCTCCCCCACGCAAAGTTCCACGCGAACCCATACCAAATTCAAACGAATGGCTTCATGCCTATGGGTCACGCATCAGACCCGTTTGAGGTTGCAACGGCGTTCCTCGACGACTTGTTGAGTGGCCAGTCAGGCCTCAACTCTCGGTATAAGATTCGCAAGGACTCGTACACCGACGCGAACACCGGCGTCACCCACGTATATGCACGTCAGGTGGTCAATGGGTTAGAGGTCGCTGATGGCGACATCAATTTGAACATCAAAGATGGTATGGTTTTGTCATATGGCAACTCCGTAAGTGGTTCCCATCCGGCGCAAACCATTGGAGTTGACTTGACTATCTCTTAGTTTTACACTGGTCCTACGGACGACCTTTCGAATTCTTTGACTGGTGATGTCCGCCACCCCCATCGCGAGCACTGCGAAACTCTTCTCGCAGAGCTACAGCTCCGTATGGCAGAGCGCCAGTTCTCGGGCGAACAAGTCCCAATGTCCTCTTCTGCCTCTGTGGATGACGAGGAGTTGACCCATCTCCACGACTCGAACTGCGCATTTGTTGATCTACCCTACGACTTGGCCTCCAAGGGCTTCGCATCTCAAGAGGCCGTCGACGACCCACGCGCTGCTCTTCTCCAATTTATGGTCGCAGCCACCCCCAATCAAGACGTCGTCCAAGACGTTTTGAGCAACTTCGATGCGCACTTCGGCAAGATGTCCGTGTCCGTCGTTCACCACTTCGATGACCCAGAGAGCGCTCCCCCCTTTGAAATCAGCAATGTACCGGACACCGTAAGCCCGGTCAAGGCCCGTCTAGCCTACGTTCAAGTTCCCAACAAGGCCGGTGACTCTACGGAGCTTAACCTCGTATGGAAGTTTGAGGTTGAGATGTCAGACAACTGGTATGAGACTGCCGTGTCCGCGGCCGCTCCCCACCGGATTGTGTCCGTAGTGGATTGGGCCTCGGACGCTCCCATCCCCAAACCAAAGCCTGGTGCTCCAGCTACCTACAACGTCTTCGCCTGGGGCATCAATGACCCTTCAGAGGGTAAGCGCTCTATCGAAACGGAGAACGTTGATGCGCTTGCTAGTCCATGGGGATGGCACGCCCTACCTGTTGCCAACGATCCTTCAATGAAGGGTGTGCGACCAAGCTCTCCGAAGGCCATTAGGAACACCACGAGCACTTGGGGTAACAACGTAGGGGACTATAGCATGTTTCATTGGATATTGCTCACATCTTCGTTTGCAGGTCTTCGCTCACGAGAACTGGGAAGGCCAGAACTCTTGGATCAACAACTATCGTCCTGAAGGACACGAGGGGAATGTTTTCGACTTCCCGTACGACCCGCAGCCCACGAATAAGACAGCAGCCCTCGGTGAGGCGAAGAAGTTCATCGACATCGCGGTGACGCAACTCTTCTACACTTCCAATTTGGTTCACGACCTTTACTATCGGTGGGTTCCTTTGCGCAGTTATCTTAGCTTATATTGATCTGTGCATAACCTCAGGTATGGATTCGATGAAGTTGCAGGTAACTTCCAACAACACAATTTCGGGCGTGGAGGCGCGGAGAACGACGCTGTCATCGCCAATGCTCAGGATGGTTCCGGGTTCAACAATGCTAACTTCATGACACCGCCCGATGGTCAGAACGGCCGCTGCCGTATGTATCTCTGGAATACTGCCAATCCCTATCGCGATGGCGATTTGGAGGCAGGTATTGTCATCCACGAGTTGAGTCACGGCCTCAGCACTCGGCTCACTGGTGGTCCCGCGAACTCTGGTTGTTTGGGCTGGGGTGAGAGCGGTGGAATGGGTGAAGGTTGGGGAGGTCAGTTGTCCTATTTAAGCCTGAGCAATCGTATACTCACGAAACATAGACTTCCTCGCTACCACAATCCGAAGCACGAGCAATTACTCTGATTACTCTATGGGAGCTTGGGCTGCCAACCGTGAACAGGGTATCCGTAACTTCGTCTACTCTCTGGTGAGTGTTCCCGTTCTCGAAGACTTCCGTAGCTTACGTTATGAACAGAACGAGACCGTCAACCCTTCGACCTACAAGACCCTCGACAAGCCAGGATACTGGGGTGTTCATGCCATTGGTGAAGTGTGGGCAGAGATCCTCTGGGTTGTGTCGAACGGGCTTATCGATGCCCACGGTTTCTCCGATTCGTTGTTCCCTCCCTCTCCTTTAGAAGATGGCACCATCCCCGAGGGCGACTTCTATCGCCCCGTCGAATACACATCCGCTGGCAAGAAGAAACCATTGATCCCCAAGCACGGAAACACGCTCTCCGTCCAGTGAGTGGTCTTTGCAGTGACGACGTCTCTATGATACTAACCAAGCTACTCATAGGCTCGTTCTCAACGGAATGAAGCTCCAGCCTTGTCGCCCATCGTTCTTCGAGGCCCGTGATGCTATCATCCAAGCCGATCAGATCCTGACTGGCGGCGAGAACTTCTGCACCCTCTGGACTGGCTTCTCCAAGCGTGGTTTGGGTCCCGATTCGCGTGTTGATGGCCGCACTCCATGGGGTGGAGGAATCCGCACGGATGTAAGAGACTTTCCTTGTATTGTTCGACGCATGTTGTTGACCTTTCGTTTAGGACTACGATCTCCCATCGAAGTGCAAGACGGCTTAAGTTTGTGCATCTTAGATTGCCCTCCGTGCATTTTTGGCATACCTTATGTTCTTTTTACGTTGTCATGACCTGGCGCCTTGTAAGATTAGATTGTTGATGCCATTTGTTTCTAGTATAATAGTACACGATATTGCATGAACGCTTGTGTATTCGTGAGCAGGAAGATGGTCCAAAGATCCGTTGCACGCTGCGGCCTGGCACGTTGAACTTCGTGTTCAAAGTCCTAGGGAATTCATCTCGATTACGGCAACATCTTCGTCGAACCCAAGATTGAACGATTGGACAACTTGGATTGGAAATTGAATCTTTGAATTCATTCGAACCCTTGGTTCCATGTTCCATGAGTTGTGCATGAGGCGAAACATGTCCCGTTCCAAGAACTTGTGTTACTCAGAACGCCCTGGGGTCGACACGACTCATCGATAAAGCGATGGACTGCCATAACATATAACAGCTCAAGGAGTGCCCCGGATGATAATCCTGCCTCTCATCCAGAAATGTTTCCGTGGGGAGAACTCAGCACCCCTACACTACAGAACGTGTGTAGGGATCTGAATGCACGACGAACAGCCGACAGAGCAAGAGAAGATGCCCTGGAACTTCTGCACACATTGGAGATAGGCGGTAAGCCCTGCTGCGCTCTGCACAGACCGGAAACTGATGGCTTTACAGTTGCGAAGGCCCTCCAAAGGCAGCAGTCGATGCCGCCGCCTCCCAAACGCAAATACCAGAGGCGGACCCCTGCCCCCGTTCGGACCCCTGCCCCTTTCCCGATGCCGCCTCCAACTCCTACTGCGACCTTCGTTGCATCTCGAAGACGCGGAAGACCACGCAAGGCGGCACAGGCTCCTGCGGTTCGTGTCCGGGTTGATGCGCCTCAGCCGAAAACAGCCAGTCCCAACAAGAAAAGAAGAGTGTTCGACGGGGTCGAAGTTGACTTTCCACCCGCCCTTCGCCGCCATTACTATCAACGATGCTTGTCGTCGCGCGAGGCTGTCAGTGATCTATATCCAGGTGCGCAGCAGTTAATTCTATCTGCTCTCTCGTTTCTTATCAATTTATCTGTAACAGACCAAGTTAGCACTCCTGGTGCTGAGTTGGAGGAAGATAGTCAGAGTGTTCACTCGGATGATATTCTTAGGTTGGGTCGCACATGAATAGAGACGAATGTATTATGGTTCGATTGTAATACTAGTTGGCTGCTTTGTCGTCCAACTCTGTGACATCTGGTTGTTCCGCGAGTCTGGCTAGAGATATCGTATCGCGATCGAGGTTGGTTGAAAAGTACACATTCTTTAGGAAAACATCGCCAACCTAGTTGGGTAAATATTAACCAATCAATCCACTTTAATCAAACATTCAACACGTACTAGCCAACTTGTGGTCTTGCCGCCGGTCTTGCTGATATTCGTTCCTTTTGGCTTGCTCACCCCATGCATCTCACTGATGGTTGACCAACAGTAACCTTTTAATCTCCCCATGTTCAAAGGGAGGAAAAGGAGGTCCCGCGAATCTATCGGGAATTCCTGACCCGACACGACGAGTGAGATGGTGGCGTTGGTGGTACAGGGGATGATCCATCGAGTTCCGGTATACAGGGAGCCCGGAATGAGCTTATGGATAGCTGACACGTCCTGCACGCGTTATAGTAAATTAGAGAGACACGCAGTCATACAGAGCCTACCTCCTTCGGGGCCACTAGAAGGGTCTGAAGGCATAGAGATGAGCTCAAATACTACTCACGCGCGAGCTGCTTACCGAGCCTGTATCCAGAATAGCCGACCTTCTTGGTAGGCCTATGTTTGTTCCGTTTATCCTCACTTCGTCGATCGGTGCTTCCCAAAATCCGGTAGGACTGACATTCCGCACCGTTACGAGAGTGCTGGCGTTGAACTTTGCTGGGTTCATCGCGCCTAGCGTAAGTTCTCCTACGTTCTTGACTGGCGCGCCAGCTGGACACGGGGGAAGAGTTAGCCACGAAGAAAGGACATACGGAGAGTCGGAGAACCTTTCATGGTGTCAAGCGCGCGAGGGATATGGTAGGAGACAATTCCTTCTGTGACAAGACCCGAGTCGCGAAGAGCCTCGATGAGGGTGGGAGCACGTTGTTGCGAGAGATGCTAACAGAGTGTGACGTTCAGCAGATACTTGAGCAGGAGCTCCACCCACCGATTTAGCGGTTCCTAAAAACCCGTCATAAGGCACTTTACTCCTGCCAGCGGGATATCAGTCTCCCATAGAGGCCCAAGTGAGTGTACTCACGACGCGAATTCAGGACTCTCTTCCATTGCCACGCCAAACTTATGCGGAGCCTTGGGCTGAAGGCCAGCAATGCTGACGAGGTCTGTGACAATTTTCCCTAATACAAAACCTGCGCCGTAACGGATGTGCCACGGGTCGCCAGTGTTGTTAAACGTCGTGCTTGAGTTACCGAGGAACGTGTGTGCGCCCTAGTACGGTGAATACGTCAGCCCGCGAAACGTCAGTCAAAGGTATTGGTGGGGTCTTACACAATCGCCAACGTCGTAACCCTTGCAGTCTTCATGGCCTACCCAGAGGTCCGAAGAGCCAGAATCCACGAACAGACTGAAGTTCTTAGGAGGCGTCCCGATTTGTACCGTAGCGATATCTATTGTATGTCAATTCGTATCAAGCAAATGGGTAAGAGTGTTCTTACAGCCGATATCATTCGCCCTTCGTGGACAAGGACGTGAACTATATTCAAGTTCTGGCTCATTTCGTACTTACTGGATGTCCAAGCCAATGGAGTTTGGGTGTCGAGGCTGCTCGGCCCTGATGACAGGTTGAACCAACGCAATTTCCAGGCCGATTGGACTGAATCCACTGCCTTTCGGGTTTGGATTGTCGCTCTCGTCCAGTATTAGGAGGTTCGCGGGAGCAGAGGCATTGGATTGTGTGTCCTGTAAATGCGATACCGCATGCTCAATCACAGCCTGATTGAACCGCTTCTCGACCAACGATCCCAGCATCCTAGAGTAGCGCTGGCTAGCTCTTTGGACATGCTGATGATATATCTGCAGCCAATGATAAAAATTACAAAGGGTCGTCGACAGAAAGGCGAAAACGCACCGCACTCGTGTCCATGTCCAAGTTCGCGTGATGTTCGCTGCGTGCCGGGGACGTAGTAGGCCAATGACCATCCCGGCTCAGAGGGTTCGGGCGACCTTGCACATACGCTACGTAAACGAGGACAGAGAGCAACAGAGCGCGTCCCGATGAGAATACCGCCATGATGAAACGGTGGTAGTAGTCAAAGACGAGGAGCCCAGCATCTGTGTGCGCTGTCAATGTGACCATCTCTAGAGTCCAGGTGCCCGACGGCAGGAATGATTCCAAGGACGGTTAGCCTCGTCAACTGAGACTAAGGGCACTCGTGGAGGCATCTCGTTCATCAACTTGGATATGCCGTTTGACCTGTATTCGCTGAAGTGAATAATCCTTGGTGATCACTGGGTTTGCAAGTTTACTGCATAACAGACGAACATGATAGTCAACGGCCTCTACTGATCATACCTGCCGAAGTAAAAGTGGGAGAATTTATGAAGCAATCTCACAAAGTCATAAAATGTTGAACCTTTCTTGAGGCTTACCATCTGAGCAAACAGGTCGACGGCGCAACCTAAGCCTTGAGGCGACTCTACGATGGAACGCCGCGTTATAATTAAGGTTCCTTTCCTGCGAGACGCGTGACAGAATCGCCCGAATCGGAGTCGAATCGGAGTCTAACTTCTTCGTAACCTTGACCACAATTGCAAGCTTTGTGGATGTGGACAAACGGCCATATTCAACACTCAACGTACTAACTCAACGCCAACATTCGGTCTCACGACTGTCGGCTCATACCAATACGACAACCCATTACTCATTATGCAGAAGAAGAAACCACTCATTCAAGCTTCTGCTGCTTCTAAGTTCGGACGTCGAAGCAATCTGAAACACGCGAAAGCAATGAGCTAGGCGACATAGACCACATTGCCTCGCGCACCTTTGAATTCTGGAATCCAGTGTACCCCCCCCCCTCAGAATGATCCGGCACAAAGTCACTGAGTGGCGATCTAGATCGCGTCAGCGTCGTCGGCATGCCATATAGAGATGACAGCAATCAGCACACTGGAGTCGACGCTTGCTGCGATCCTTATCATTTGTCAGCCACTAAGCCTGCAAGCCGCGATTTATCACTTTTACAAGATACGAAATGTCAAACCCCCAGGCCTGATGGCATGGCGCGGATTTGAGAAATGGAAACGAATGATTCCTGTAAGTTTTTTGAAGGGTGGGGAAGGAACTATGTCGACTGATGCGATGTTGCCACGCCAGGATATTGAGCGAGCTTTTCGGAGGGTGTTGAATCGCGTACCTCGTTCTTAGGCCGTCGGTGCCCAAGAATGGCTCAGAAACCCACTTCAAACCATAGTTAGTGGGTATGACAACTGACCAAACGTACAAGGAATTGTGGGTCACGTCGCTGTCCCCTGGTGCACGGATGGAACAGGGCCATATTCTGACGAGTATTTAAAGCACTTTGACAAGAGCCTTGAACATCATTCTACCATCTCCTCATTCTCACTACTCCTACTCAATTACCAGTAATAGTCAACAGGACAATGAAGTTCCACTCTCTTGCCGCTCACATATCTCTTGTCCTCTCGCTGCTTTCTCTGCCTCTCGGAGCCTCAGCTGCCTTGTATAAGAACGCGGCTGATCTACCAAATGTTTCCTATGATTTTATCATTGTTGGTGGTAAGTGACACTGTCACGGGAGCAATAGACGAAAATACTGACTATCTGCTCTAGGTGGTGTAGGTGGTAGCGTACTCGCTAACCGCCTGACGGAAAATCCATCAACAAAAGTACTCGTCCTGGAAGGGGGCCCTTCGTAAGACCATATCAACGCGTCATACACTGCGCCTTTGCTCACTTGTTGGTCTTGTAGAAATGAGGATGCATTCGAGACCAAGGTCCCATTCTTCGTGACGCGGATCCCCGCCCAGTACACATGGAACTACGTAAGTAGATAGTGGAGTCTTCACCTGCCAATCTCAGAATACATTCATAGACAACCACGCCGCAAGTTGGAATGCACAATGCCGAGGTCCCCTTCGCCAGAGGCTTCGTGCTGGGTGGAAGCAGCTCCATTAGTGAGTCGAACACACATCACTTGCATTACTCGTAAACTAACTCAATCGCAGATGGAATGTTCTATACCCGAGGATCTTCCGATGACTTCGATCGATATGCAGAGGTCACTGGTGACTCTGGGTGGTCATGGAACAGCGTCCAAACCTACTTCGCAAAGGTTAGTCTTTCGGGTACCATCGCGTCGATATCTAGCTGATATCTACAGAACGAGAAATGGACACCTCCAGCTGATGGTCACGACACCACAGGACAATATGACCCGTCTGTCCATAGCACAACGGGCATTAACTCCTACAGTCTCTCTGGCCACCACCAAGCTCTCGATCCATTGGTGTTCCAAGCTGGCCAGGAACTCGGCGGGATCTTCGACTTCAAGCTCGATTACAACGACGGTACTCCCCTTGGCTTGGGGTGGTTGCAAGCTGCTATCGATGGGTCGCATCGCAGCAGTGCAGCGACATCCTACCTTGGCCCTCAATTCATCAGCCGACCCAACCTCCATGTCCTCGTCAATGCCCGCGTGTCCAGAATTCTCCAAACCGGCTCCGGGTCCACCTTCCAGGGAGTCGAGTACACGCAGGATATCAACAGCGGGCCGCTGCGAACAGTCACTGCAACGAAAGAGGTCCTCCTCGCAGCAGGTGTCATTGGGACGCCTCAGATTCTTCTCAATTCTGGGATCGGCGACTCCAGCTACTTGTCGTCTGTTGGAATTCCGCCGCTGGTCAACTTACCTAGTGTTGGCAGGAACTTGACTGATCAGCCTACTACGGGGTGTCTTTGGAACGTCAGGGCCGATGCGGATACATTTGATCCTGTATTCCAAGAGCAGAATGTGCTCGACGATGCTATGGACGAGTGGAACCAAGACGGGACGGGACCTCTCGTCGTGACTCCCATCGGAGAAGTTGTCTTCTTCAGATTGAACGAGACTGAGCGAGCTAATCTGGGGCTGCCTGCGGGTGTTGATACTGCGGCAGGCCCGAACACACCGCATCTGGAGTTGGCCATTGGTGTATGTCTGGCATTGTGTTCTTCCATAAGTGTCTTACTGATATTTTCTCGCAGAACGGATTCGTCTCGCCCGCACCACCTCCAGGTAGATGGTTGACCATTTCTACCAACTTGGTTTCAGCTACTTCGCGTATGTTCCCCCCCCCCTCCCCTTCTCATTTAGAACCCCCCGCTAAAATTCCCCCAGGCGGGTCCGTCACACTTGACACGGCTGGCGGATTCAATGCCTTCCGTGCACCCCTCATCGATCCCGCATTCTACACCACGGATTGGGACATCAAGGCGATGCGTGAAGCGGTCAAAGCTGCTAAGCGCTTCGTCTCAGCACCTGTGTTCCAGAACTACGTAGTGGAAGCTTTGGGCACTCTGGCAACGGCTGATACTGACGAGGAGATCGAGGAGTATGTGAGGAGCAACAGCGGGACCACTGCGCACCCGGTTGGAACGGCCAGCATGTCACCCAAGGGAGCGCAGTGGGGTGTTGTGGACCCGGACTTGAAGATGAAGGGAGGAATCAAGGGCGTCAGGATTGTCGATGCATCTGTCTTCGTAAGTGTTTTGTTTCGCGACATTTACAGTCTATTTACTCGTCTGTGATAGCCTTACAACCCCAGCATGCACACGATGGCGCCAACATATGTGATCGCTGAGCGTGGGGCGGACCTCATCAAAGATACTTGGAACCTATAATATCATTTCTCATCTGCATTTCTCTGGGGCATTCCTAACTTATGGACCTACTAATTTAATCCCATTCTTGTATACATTTATCATCTACTTATACGCCGTGTCAATACATGCAACCACTCTACAATCTGAAAATATAATCCATGAGCCGGTACTCAACCCCCCAGATTGAAGTCAGCTGGGGAAATGTTGTATTCGACTTTGAAATATAAGTAGTCCTCGAACACTATCATCTTCGATATTTTCATTGATGATCCATCCCGTGGAGTCTAGCCAGTATATTGACAATCCGAGATCCCGCAGAGCAGTTTGGAAACGATGCAGCTCGTGTTGATTCCACGGTGCCAAGATGTGGAGGTACAGGGCGGTGGTAGACAATCCCATAGTCACTAGTTGACTCTCAAGAGGGTCATATATGATTTCCATAGACTTCGATATCTCATATCAGGAAAAGGATGTTCCCTCCCAATGGCTCCCATATGCCACAAGAACTGAGGAAGCGTTCTGTAGAGAGGGCATAGGTCAGCTTGTTGAAGGCTGCATCACTGATTCTGCGCGAACGTGGGAGACTCTTCCGTTGCCAATGCACATACTGAAACTTGAAGAGTATAATTGCAGGCTCGGGGCAAATCTTGCGGGTGAAAATAATGATAATGATACATCTACAGCCAAAGGGACCTACACATCCGACCTGGAGCAAGCGACACTATGTAAGGATGGACCAACTGGTACTGGTTTAACAACAACAGCCAAGCAGTGAAGTAGCAACGAAGGGTAAAGTAATGTGATCACAAACAACAAATGATGGGTTGAAGAACGAATGTGAAATGTACGAAGAGTTTATATGACCCTAGGGTCTTTCTCCAACTCGAGCATACTGCGGCTCTTTGGCTCGTTATGTTGATCAGCGGAGGACGTCGCCGAAGAATCTCGTTGTTGTCCAGGATGTTCTTCCATGACAACGTCGTCGTCGTATCTGGGGGGTTCGCGACCCATGATCTTCAAGATCCAGATTGGAACGAGCGAGCCGGCGGGCGGAGACCATTCTTCTGCGGCATCGTAATTAGGGGGAACGATGCGACCACCGGAGATCTTCTTGAGTGCCAATGGAATGCCGTTGAGGACAATATAAGACAGGATGCCGGCGATGACACCATATGCAATGCTACAAGTTTGTCAGACTCTGATGATTCCAGCAAGAGCGAGTGTATACTCACTTGTAAGTCAAGGGGATGATAATCAAAGTCAGGAAGGCGGGGACAGCATCGCCGTAGTAATCCCAGTTGATCTCTCGCACGCTGAATGAACAGAAATCAGAACGGAGGGCGTCGCAGAAAAATACATCAGAAACTCACTTGCGAATCATCAGAGAACCGACGATAACCAATGCACCACCTGTCGCCCATGGCGGGATGGATGCGAAGATGGGCGCGAAGAAGACGGAAATGAAGAACATGATGCCGGTCATCATGGCAGTGAGGCCTGTCTTGCCGCCGTCTGTGCACGATGATCAGATACGATGAAGATGGACAGATAGGCAAGACGAGGAAAGTTACTTACCACTGATACCCGTAGCACTCTCGATGAACGCGGTGACGGGACTGGTTCCCAGAAGGGAGCCAATGCTGATACAGAACGCGTCTACACAGTAAGCGATCGTGGAATTTTCGAAGTCCAGCGTGACAGGATCACGAAGTCCGGCGAATTTGGCCATGGAGTAGAGGGTACCGGTTGTATCTAAGAGAGCGTGGGGATAAGCAGCGGAACCGGTACGGTGGTAGGGAGTGAAATACCCAGGATATCAACGTAGAGGAATGTAACGAGTGCATACCAAACCTGGCCGTTGCTAAGACAGAGCAAGAAGTATCAATAACTGCCATGCAGGAGATTGGCAGACGACTAACCCATAGTTGAACTAAAGGCAGCTGATTAGACACGCGTTATTTCGATAGGATGGAGGGAAACTCACATCAAGGACATTCAATGTCCGGGTGATTGGGTGCCAGGTGACGACCTTTTTGAAGTAATCGAATAAAGCATCACCGGCGGGTGTATGAGGGAAGTATGTCACAACAGTAGGTCGCGGCCATGAGATGATCGCGGTCAAGAAGATGCCGATCAGAATAGCACCCCGGATTCGGTACATCATCAGGAGGACGGTGAAGATACTATAGATAACTTAAATCGTAGCACATTGGGAGAGAACGACGGACCTACCCTCCGACAAATATACCTAACCACATTGTTGGACTCTGGAGGGGGCCGGCGGCGCAGTAATTGGGAAGATCAGGTAAGAAATCTAGTTAAATATCAGGGAGTTGATGCGTAGTGTCAACAGGATGATGAGTACCTTCAGGTTTGCAGCCTCCAAGTCCAACAAAGTTGGTTGTATCTCCTCCAATGACGCTCAGCCCACCGGAAGATAAACCAATGAAACTGTAAGTAATGGTCAGTAAAAACGTTGCATGTGACTCTCATAACTAACGCACGCAATGAAAAGACCGATCCCAGCGCCGACAGCAAGTACAAGGGATTGAGGCATGATGCGAACAAGCCATTGTCGCAAGCCGATAAGTGATAGGAAGAAGAATATCCAACTATAGACCATGGACGGTCAGCAAAATGGTTAGGGCGCATATCAATAATGTCAACGGACCCCTCCAAGAACACGGCCGAAAGTGCTTCCTTGTAAGTAATAATGCCTCCTCCGTGAAAGCCAACGACGGAGTAGGCGAACTGGGAAATGATTGGTGCGATATCAGCCCCAGGGGAGTCTGGACGCCACAAACCCACTCACATAGGCATTGAGACCCAATCCAGGCGCCATCCCCACTGGAAGATTCGCCAATAAGCCCATGAGGAAGGATGACAGAGCCGCGATAGCGGCCGTAGTCGTGATCAGGTCCAAGCGCACTTCGGCTACACAGGAGAGATACGTCTCGTCCGTAACACAGAGATCAGGTAGGTTGCACTCGCAAGTGCCTCCTGAATCTGATAGGATTGCAGCATTGACCGAGATCTATTAAAAGTTAGTCAAGTTGGCTTCAATGCAAGGTCGATCTGCGCTCACAATATAAGCCATAGAGGCCCAAGTAGTCACTCCAGCACGAAGTTCGGTCTGCACACGACACATCCCTCAGTTCTTGGCCATCATGTTGTCCCCAAATCGATGACTGACCAAAAATCTGGACCCAGCACGTTCTTTAGGGTGACCTGAGCCCTCTAAATGAAACCATCTTCCAACGAATGAGTCCGCCACCTAGCACACGAATTGGGCTCAGCTTCCGGGTCGATTTGGATAGCAAAAAACGTACGTGGGCATTGAGGAGGTCGAAGAAGTTGACCATTTTCACTTCGCTGCGGCGCGACAGCTATGGAGAACTGGGAGAGAGGGACTGGACGAGACAGAGACTCCATATGTTATTTATTTATGGCCATCAACCGAGCCCGCAGGGTCATGGTCGGAGTATCAGCCCGATATGGCAAGATGCTACACGCGGTACGCAGGGCCTGACTGACACCTCGCTCACCTACCATGTTATCTCCACAGAATTTCCAAACATAACATATCGCCCGGAAAGCAAGAATGGTTTGCATTGGAACCAAGGCTTCTGGTCAGACTGTCCGGTTGAAAACCTGCCTCTCCTTGTACGCTGTACGTTGCTCGGCAATGACTGTGGGATGCTCTTGTCGCCACATCCATGCGCTCCCAACAACGTCCGGCAGTAAGCGTGGGTCCTTTAGGCAAAGGAGCTGCAAAAAGTTGACCATCACGCCGGCGCCCACGATAAGGATTCAAGTATAGTGAAAGCGTCGTAAGTGCAACACAGTGGCAGAATCAGGTGCTGGACATTGCTGGGATGATATGTCAACGGGATGTTGCCTTGAAACCATCTCGCAATATTTCTTTTGGCTGTTACTAGTTACTACCGCACAAAGCGAGCGCAGGGCTGCAAAATAGAAGGCCACTTCTGCCAGAAAGAAGCGCGCTCCCTCCAAAGTACGTTGAATTAGTTTCCACATGAACCTCTTCAAATCGTATCGATTGTCATATTCTCGAGGAGAGGCTGGTTTATCAGCCTCCTTCAAATCCAGATTGCTCGCTACGTTCGCGAAAATGTATTGACTAAAGGATAAACGGACCCCATCTCCTAGGCTGATAGAAATCGGCCATTCTTCCAGAGTCTGACAGTCGATCCTCTTAGAAGAGACTGTTTACTTATCTTATCTTATCAGACGGCCTCTATGTTATGCAACAATAAGACCTGTCTCGCTTCGATTCGACCTTGAAACAGGCAAAAGGTGAGACACGGCCAAACATAAGTCAAAGAAATGGGGACATAATATCTTACGGTCAATCAATCAATGATGCTCAATGATCAACCTGCAATATTTCCTCGAAATAACAAGACTGGCTCAATTGCTAGGCTCGCTCCGGGCTCGAATGCGGCGCTGGTTTGCGAGCCTCTGGACGTCTTCGAAGTCACAACATGCTATATGGACGTCACATTAATCAAGAACCTAAATACCTGCAGTTTCATCTGACTTTGACGATGACAACTGAAGCTGAAGCACTGCAGGGAAGACTCGCACTCATTACAGGCTGCACGTAAGCCCAGACTCAATTCATTTGATGCTGCTACCCACAATCGAAGCGATTAGCGGAGGAATTGGCCGCGCTACCTCCCTCGCCCTTGCTCGTCTCGGATCCTCTATCGCAATTCACTATCATTCTGCCAAGGGAAAAGCCTCTGCGTTGGCAGATGAATTGAAAACCACCAACGCTCACATTCACGTTCAAGTATTCCAAGCAGATCTCAGCGATATGGACGATGTTAAAAGGCTCCACGCCGAAGTTGTAGCCCGGATGGGAAATCCTGACATCCTGTTCAACAACGCTGGAATTACAGGCCCAGGAGCGAGGATCGGGCTCAGATGCAACATAGAAGATGCAAGCTACGAGGGGTTCGAACATACTTGGAGGACAAACACGGCGCAGGCGTTTCTGGTCCGTCGATCATACCATTTCGTTCCGTCCAGCACCCCTGAATGCTCCTTATCGTTATCGCCCACGCAGCTCACTCAATTATGCGTGCCACACATGGCGCATCAGGGATTTGGGCGTGTTATCTTTTGTTCCAGGTACGCATAAGATTTGGATTTCACTAGATTTCACTACGTGGAAAGAGCCGATCACTCTGCTCCCCCTGACATATCTAGTGTCGCAGCAGGTGAGTGCTCGGATGCCATGGACGTAGGCAGAAAATCTTGAAATTGATTCGATCCTCCCTTATTTTGAAAGTATCGGGGGGTGTCAGCCCTCATTACGCCTCATCCAAGTCGGCTCTTCATGGATTAATGCATTGGGTTGCTGCTCGATATGCAAAGGACGGAGTCGTACGTCCATGCCGTCTAAAGATCTTCGCTATCAAATATCTCACAATTGGCTTCGAATTCATGATGAACAGACGTGCAACGTAGTCGCTCCTGCGCTGATTACTGGTATGCCCCTCTTGTATTGCTCTGTAACCGATTATTTGTAAAGCATTTACATCTAGGAACTGAGATGCTCGCGAATCCCCCTGAGGAATATCGGGTACGAAATTTCACGCTTTTCCAAACTCCGCTGATTACCTAGATCCAGAAACTAATTCCCGTTGATCGCTTTGGAGTGCCAGAAGACGTGGTCTCGTGTGTGGAGATGCTCGTCAGGAATGGGTACATGACGAACAAGGTGAGTGTGTGACGCTTTGGAAGAACTCTCGATTTTCTTTTGATTCATCTAGAATATCATCTTTAGATCATTGTGATGGATGGAGGGATGACAGCGTCGACCTTTTGAGCGCACTGCAACCTCCTGGCGAACACGGCCATTAGCTTCCCGAACAGTGAGTTTAGTATGGTGGCTTACGTCGATGATATGCGGTGACAAACCCTCCACAGAATAGAAGTTCAGACTTGCACAAATTGAACCGAATATGAACCTTCCGTTGCTGGAGGATGATTCTATCGATGATTGATCGTGCTGAATGGCCTCATAGTCGAAGTGACTTTAAGTCGGCTCTGAGTGAAGCTCGCCAAGCGTGACATGACCAGGACTGAGCGCCATGTGGCACGACTTATGTTCGGCTGAATTTCTTCGACTTCAGACTGTCAAAGCAAATAAGCATAAGCATAGCGTCGCTGATTTAAAATAGGTAGGCGTTCAACCGTTCTTGACTGCCCCACGCATCGCGGCCGTTTACTGACTACATACTGACAGTTACTGGATGATAAGTGTGAGCTCATAACTCACCGCTCTCCTTGCATCTGGAGGTTGGATACACGCCAAAGCGTGGCAGCCTTGAATTACCCCCTGAGCAGAAGCGTCCGCATCAGGCTTGGGCCGCCAACCCCAACACCATTGCTTACCTATCTGCAACGGGAAAATATAAGTATTACCGCTGCGGCACTCATGGCTCGATGTTACTCTCTGCGGAAATCTGATAGTCGCAAGCAGAGTCGTCGCATTTCGTGGTGACCGCTTCATTAGACTCGGAAATGGAACACGGAGCATTAGCCGTGAACCACGCCATGGGCTGGGGGCATCATGCATGGGGCTGGGAAATTGTGGCATATGTGGCCGCGTTTTTCCTACCGTTCCCCATCTTTCACTCCCAGAGGTAAATATCCTCATTCTGAGCCCCTGCTTTTACAAGCTGAGTGCTGAACGTCCAGACGCAAGGCCAGAAGGTTGGCGCCTCAATCATGAAGCAACTCCCCAGCGAAATGGTCCATCTAGTAGCTGGCATCCTCCGCGATGCCAGCGATTTCCCTACCCTCCTCGAATGTTGCCTCGTCTGCCACACATGGAACAATATCTGCCGTCCGTACGCTGTCCACACCATTTCCGTCCGCACCCAGAACTTCTACGCACGGTTGGAATTCCTGAATTTTACTGCCCCCCACCTCAGCGAGCATATTGTCGAACTCACCCTCCAATGGGCCGACTGTATCCGCCATGCACCTGTGTGGACACCAGACTGCCTCCTTCGGCTTAAGGGCCTGCGCATTCTGCGGCTCAAGAATTCTCATGCCACTCCTCCACCGATGGTCCCTGCGCCGTTTGCGTTGGGCATCATATCCCTCATCACCGCTGTCCCGCTCAAAGTTCTGCACCTAGAATGCTGGAGCTTCCTGAAGGACTCCTCCGACTTACTGCGTATCTTATCGTGTTGTTCATCCAGCCTCGAGGATCTGTTCATACAGACAACGGCCTATGATCACAGCACTATACCGGGCGATGAGACAATAGTGGATGATGGAAGAACAGTATCGTCACCCGTACGTCTGAAGTCCCTTCGAATTTTGCGGTTGTTCGAATGGATTGGGAGATCTCCGCTCCCCCCAACAGACCTCTTAGAATGCCCCAACCTCGAGCGCTTGGAACTCGCCCCTACACTAGCGGGACCTTGGGATATTCCCTCTTGGATTCCGGATGGGTTGCAAGAGCTTGTTTTACGAGGTACGCTTACTGCGACGAGGTCTCTATCATCTATTGCCTCACTTGTGCGCGTCCAGTGGAGCCCGGAACGTGGATGCCAGACTTGGGGACTTCCATCCGTCCCTCTCGACTCACCATTGACATCACCAATCACGGGTATCCGAATGCCACATACCTCGAAGTAATGGCATGGGTCGAAATTTCCATCAACTGCCTCCCATTTCCTGGTGCCCTACGCCATCTCACCGTTAGGATCAACACCTACCTTCCTGCGTTCGAGCCGCTTCATTTTCTCGAGCTTGACGATTACATGACCATGTCTGCTGCCCTTTTGCAGATTCACGAACACCTGAACCTTGAGGGTATTGTCGTGAATATCATATACACGATGGCCCAAGGGGACGCCAGGGACCTCGAGCTCCCGAAGCTGGACGTGGCATTTTCGCAGCTGTTGGACACAGGTTTATTCCACGTCACATTCGAATGGTCTGACGGACACGAGCAATCCCTTATGCACCACGTCTTTCGCAGCCTAGATATCTCCATGCCCCTCTTGTGAGGAGCTCTAGCATCTGCTCATCAGGGAATTTACATCTCACTTGCTCCCTTTTTTACTTTTACTATATTGCGAAAGCCAAAAAGGATAAAAGTAACAAAAGCGATGCCTTTGAGCCCACACATTTTAGCCTACTTTTCGCTACTTTTTCTACTTTTTCTCCCTTTTTCAGGTTTCAGTAATATACAGTGTAACTTACTTATAGCTCTAAGCTAGGTTCCTTGCAAACTTGGCACCTTTCGTGCCTTTTCCCCTTGCTCAAGCTTGGGCAAGCTGGAGCAAGGAGAAAAAAGGTAGATGTAAATTCCCTGATGCTCAAGATGGTGTTCACATTAAACATTT
This sequence comes from Pleurotus pulmonarius, assembly GCA_012980535.1. Classification (NCBI taxonomy): domain Eukaryota; kingdom Fungi; phylum Basidiomycota; class Agaricomycetes; order Agaricales; family Pleurotaceae; genus Pleurotus; species Pleurotus pulmonarius. Next base: position 1,277,567 of record SJKF01000011.1, on the reverse strand, counting down.
GTTGCTTTTGACGTAGCCCTACCCAGTGCCTGCCGTTCAATGGAGCGGAGGCCGCTTTCAAGTTTCAACCGTAGTTGTTCACAACGCCGCCGAGAAGGACCCTTGGCTTCCTGGACCAGACATCGTTACTGAAATGGACCCTGTCAGGTAATTCACACCTTCAGGCTAGCTAGTTACGTACAAGTATGCTAAATACTCCACTCGTCTCGTCCCACGTAGTACCTACCCAATGCCTATCATGGTAGCAGCGGCTAAACAAATCTACGGCCTTAGAGCAATAGAGTATCACACAAACATTGCTTGCTAGGTGTTGACATTGAGGTGTCATCTGAGATCAGCATGAAGCTCAGCGAAGCTTCAGGTATTAAATCCACGCGCCGTACATTATGCAACCAGGTTATGGTGGCTGCACATTCTGGACAAACATGAGACACAAGAATTAGGTTGAAGACGGAGCTCGGATCCAGAGTCAATCCATTAACAATAGGCGTCGTTGATTCTCGCAGCACTTCTAGGGTGGGATATATCGATGGCTGAGACACCGATGGGAGGAGGATCGGGAGCGGCTGCCACGCCGACGACGACATCTGCGGATACAGCGGTATGTAGACAGAACGCACTGGCCGGCCAGGGATGAACTGCTTCAGCAAGCTGGGCGTGCCGTGAATCGCACGGAATTGTTGCAGCTTCGGCAGCGAGGACGATGGGAGGACGAATTTGAACTTGTCACTACGCACAGCCTGCGCCTGTGTCTGCGTATGCCCGACCGCGGCGGCGAGAAAGGGATGGGTAAGCCCGCGCGACGAACCGTCACCCGGCGACCACGATCGGAGCGTCAAGTCGGTAATCGTTGGTTGCGATGCCAAGAACAGTGCTAATGAGCTATCGATGGGTGAGTTGGTCTCGAAAGTCGTCAATTGAAACGGTGTGCCTTCAAGCATAGTGTACGGATTGTCGAGGATCTTCTCGTACAGAGACATGCTCTCCCTCGGCTTGCTGCTGGTGTTGTCCAGGGAAGCTGGCGCAGCCAACGTCAATCCACGCCGATTCTTGGTCCCTCGCAGCGACAGTGTTATCGAAAGTGATGTCAAGTTGATTGTCGCGTGCAGGACTCGCGCAAGCAAGAGGTACACATTGGCGAGGGGGATGTAGCTCGTCCGAGGGCTGCTACCTTCCGGGTCGAATAACCTTTGGACACCACGATCGGGGGACGAGAGGTCAATGAATAACGAACGAACATGGCGCGCATGAGTCGGCGAACGCGCAATAGCCAGAAGACATTTGACTGAGCTCGACAAACACTGACAAGGGCCGGTATTTAGCGATGCATTTGTCGAGATCGTGATGGAGCGGTAAAGTCGTCGCCTTGCAATAAGATTTAAAGTTGAATTGACAGTAGAAAGAGCGGCAAGGTCGGTGGAAGTAAGATACGAGATAATGTAGTCTTGGGTCTCTGTTGGGAGTTTGGAGAGTAGTCCACTGGAATTCAACATACCGACACAGCAGACATCGAGTCGATCTTTCGGGTGGCTTGGGCGCTTGCATGGCCGTGGGAATCTCCCGCCACATCGACATATTTGGAAATAAACGCTGCCACCACTCACCTCCGTCTCTCGAAAGACCACTTTGACAAGTACCGTTTCAGTTGGTGGGTCACCGTCTCACCAGCAACCTCCGGGAAGCTTACGCGCAAGTAATGAATATGGTTGCTCCGCTACCATAGGCATATTCTGACAACCATCTATGTACGTGAACCGAGTCGACGGTTGTTGCGATGACTATCAGTGCTTGAAGTCTACGGTATCCCTGCCAGTACCTGGTCTATGTCTTTCATCAGTCGTTCTTTAATTAAGAAGCTTCGCGCGCGCTCTGCAGCTATACCTGTAGGTCAGGTCTGGGAATTAATGAAGACGACATGGTTCCTAGCGAAAGTGCAGGAGCTATACTATGAACCTAGGCCGACGCGATGGTATTACTCCGCAATGTAGGCGAACCATTCGGGAGGCATTGACTCGCGTACCTGTTCCTGGACCGTCGGTGGCCCAGGATGGCTCAGAAACCCACCTCAAACGATCGCTGGTGGATAGGACAATTCAGCAAATGGGCATGGAGGAGTGGGTCATGTTGTCTCGCCCTAGTGCACAAGTGGAACGGAGCGTTATTCTGACGAGTATTTAAAGCAGCCTGACAAGAGCCTTGAACATCATTCTACCATCTGCTCATTCTCCCGCCTCCTACTCAATTACCAGTAATAATCAACAAGACAATGAAGTTCCAGTCTCTCGCTGCTCACATCTCACTTGTCCTCTCACTGCTTTCTCTGCCTCTCGGAGCCTCAGCTGCGTTGTATAAGAACGCGGCTGATCTACCAAATGTTTCCTATGATTTTATCATTGTTGGTGGTAAGTGACACTGTCACGGGAGCAATAGACGAAAATACTGACTATCTGCTCTAGGTGGTGTAGGCGGCAGCGTACTCGCTAACCGCCTGACGGAAAATCCATCAACAAAAGTACTTGTCCTGGAAGGGGGTCCTTCGTAAGACCATATCAACGCGTCATACACTGCGCCTTTGCTCACTTGTTGGTCTCGCAGAAACGAGGATGCATTCGAGACCAAGGTCCCATTCTTCGTGACGCGGATCCCCGCCCAGTACACATGGAACTACGTAAGTAGATTGTGGAGTCTTCACCTGCCAATCTCAGAATACATTCATAGACAACCACGCCGCAAGTTGGAATGCACAATGCCGAGGTCCCCTTCGCCAGAGGCTTCGTGCTAGGTGGAAGCAGCTCCATTAGTGAGTCGCCCACATCACTTGCATTACTCGTAAACTAACTCGATCGCAGATGGAATGTTCTACACTCGAGGATCTTCTGATGACTTCGATCGCTATGCAGAGGTCACTGGTGACTCTGGGTGGTCATGGAACAGCGTCCAAACCTACTTCGCAAAGGTTTGTCTTTCGGTTACCATCGCATCGATATTTAGCTGATATCTTTGCACAGAACGAGAAATGGACACCTCCAGCTGATGGTCATGACACCACTGGACAATATGACCCGTCTGTTCATAGCACAACGGGCATCAACTCCTACAGTCTCTCTGGCCACCACCAAGCTCTCGATCCATTGGTGTTCCAAGCTGGGCAGGAACTCGGCGGGATCTTCGACTTCAAGCTCGATTACAATGATGGTACCCCTCTCGGCCTAGGGTGGTTACAAGCTGCTATCGATGGGTCGCATCGCAGCAGTGCAGCGACATCCTACCTTGGTCCCCAATTCATCAGCCGACCGAACCTCCACGTCCTCGTCAATGCCCGCGTGTCCAGAATCCTCCAAACCGGCTCCGGGTCCACGTTCCAGGGGGTCGAGTACACGCAGGATATCAATAGCGGCGCGCTGCGGACAGTCACTGCGACGAAAGAGGTCCTCCTCGCAGCAGGTGTCATCGGCACGCCTCAGATTCTTCTCAATTCTGGCATCGGAGACTCCAGCTACTTGTCGTCTGTTGGGATCCCGCCGCTGGTCAACTTGCCTAGTGTTGGCAGGAACTTGACTGATCAGCCTACGACGGGATGTCTTTGGAATGTCAGGGCCGATGCGGATACGTTTGATCCTGTGTTCCAGGAGCAGAATGTGCTCGACGATGCTATGGACGAGTGGAACCAAGATGGGACGGGACCTCTCGTCGTGACTCCCATCGGAGAAGTGGTCTTCTTCAGACTGAACGAGACTGAGCGAGCTAATCTGGGGCTTCCTGCGGGTGTGGATACTGCGGCAGGCCCGAACACGCCGCACCTGGAGTTGGCCATCGGTGTACGACTGGCATTGTGCTCTTCTATCAGCGTCTTACTGACATTCCCTCGTAGAACGGATTCGTCTCCCCCGCACCACCTCCAGGCAGATGGTTGACCATTTCAACCAACTTGGTTTCAGCTACTTCGCGTATGTTCCCCCCCCCCCCCTCTCATCTAGAACCCTCCGCTAAAATTCCCTCAGGCGGGTCCGTCACACTTGATACAACTGGCGGATTCAACGCCTTCCGCGCACCCCTAATCGACCCCGCATTCTACACCACTGATTGGGACATCAAGGCGATGCGTGAAGCGGTCAAAGCTGCTAAGCGCTTCGTCTCAGCACCTGTGTTCCAGAACTACATAGTGGAGGCTTTGGGGACTCTGGCGACGGCTGACACTGACGAGGAGATCGAGGAGTATGTGAGGAGCAACAGTGGTACCACGGCACACCCGGTCGGGACGGCGAGCATGTCACCCAAGGGAGCGCAGTGGGGTGTTGTGGACCCGGACTTGAAGATGAAGGGAGGAATTAAGGGCGTCAGGATTGTCGACGCGTCTGTCTTCGTAAGTGTTTTGTACGCCACATTTACGGTTTATTCACTCGTCTGTGATAGCCTTACAACCCCAGCATGCACACGATGGCGCCAACATATGTGATCGCTGAGCGTGGAGCGGACCTCATCAAAGATACTTGGAACCTATAAATAAAACATCAATCGCCTTGCATTTCCATTTCTCTGGGACATTCTTATATTACCATTTTCTAATCCATTCAATCTAACTTATTTCATGTACATGAGTTGACTACGATTTGTATCTTGATACCATAATAATCAATTGATATTCCAAACTTTGAGCAGGAACAGGAGCAAGCCAGCAATCCTTCAGTCGTAAGACACAGACGCTAGGCTTAGAGGCAAGCCTTCATGCACATGGATTGGGGTGCATGCATTCTACCTCCAGCGGGAGAGTCGTTAACATGGCTCAGAAGCATTGTTGTGTTCAAGACGACAGAGGAGTTCCGCCAAGGAAGGTTTGTGCGTTAATGAATATATCCTTTCCAAAAGGCCTCCCGATGTAAGATAATAATATCCCAGTTCTCCATTATTCTATGACTTCTATATCGTATGTTACATCACCCAATGTTATCCATCGATATACGGATCATCACTGCTTCTTTCCCTTTACGCCATTCTCGACCTCGCGCTCCGCAATCTGGCCTTCCTTCTCCACTTCCTCCATCAGCTTCTTCTCCATTCTCTGGAAGTCTTCCTTGTTCGCGCTCTTGGTCTTCATCGCCTTCACGCGGGCGCGGTATTCCTGGTACTTCGTGTCCGTGCCGAACAGCCTGTCGCACCAGCGGAATGAGGTGGAGAAGTTGTTCGTGAAGGCCATGTGGTGGAAGTCGTGGTGCTCCGCGCCGGACCAGAAGGGGACGATGTGCTGCAGCGACCAGGGGAAGTCTGCGCGAGGGAAGATGCTCCGTTAGACAGCAAGTAGGGCATAGGGGAATCATCGAGCATGCGAAATGCTTACCGTATCCGCTGTGCGAGTCGATGGCCTGGAAGAGACGTAGGGTGATCCAAATGTATACGGTGACGATATGGAGGTTGCCGAAGAAGAAGCAGTAGAGGAGGGGGCCTGCGATTGTCCCCGTGCCCAGGATGAACACTTCCGCTGGATGGGCGTACTCCGCGGCCAGACCGAAGGGGGCAGAGTACTTGTGGTGGATCTTGTGGATGTGCTTATAGAGGGGGCCATAGTGAAGTGCCTGGTGTGCTATATAAAAAGCATGGACGTGAGTACTGCAGTACCGTGGGTCGAAGCGATCGTGGAATGCAGCTTACCGACGTAGTGGAAGAAGTCCTCGAAGACGAAGCAGAAAGCGACTTGGGGAAGCATGGTGCGCCAGTCGGGGAAGGGGACCTGGTACGTAGCCATTCCGATAGATTCTGCCATCGGGTGGAAGAGCCAGATCTATACATAGTTTATTTGTCGGAATGTATTCCGAGGTAAACAAGGAAAGCAAGACGCACTGCCGGTAGTTCGATCGTGAAGTGGGAGAACAGAACTTGCTTCGTGCATTCCCATTGCTCTTTTGGGGTAGGTATCTTGTTAGGCTGCAGCTTCCACCGTCTGAAGTACGGGATAGCGTCGATGATTATCCACGGAATACATCTCCCGAAGTAAACAAACTAGGAATTTTCAGCCAGTCAGATTATTCCTGGTATATACATGGCTGGGAACTCACTTCGTGCAGGAGAAAGCTCATGAGGCCAGTAGCGATGACCGGATTCCCAATCCAGATATACCAGGCGACCCATTGTTTCTCGAACCAGTTGAGGGCAGCGAGGTCCGTGGCGCCGTAAAGCGTCTCGAAGAGCTGCGGTGCGCTGAATGTCGCGTTCGTCGCCATTGATGGTAATGCTGGATCTGGGGTTCCTCTGACGTGCCGGTCATCGTGGTTCTTTATATACGAAATACCTAAGCGCTGAGTGGCAGAAACACACCACTTCAAAATGAGCGGATAAAGAATGGGGCGATTTATTCGTGTGGGACATTCTGGCTCCCGGTTCTCGACATCGTAGACCCTTTTGGAGGGATCTAGGTGTTTGGAATATACGACGTTCGGTGATCGTAGTTTGCGCAAGTTTTCAGGTGCACGAATCATAGCGTAGATATTATGAATACAGAGTTAAGTATACAAGAAGATACGCCAACGGTTTAGAGACTTGGAAGAAGTGTTGGCAGAATACCCCACTAGAGCTACCAATCCATGTCTGTTCTGCGAAAGGAGCAATCAAATTCCTAGAGCTTGCCAATGAATAGCTGAGAGTTAGGGTGTTTTGGGGTGGACGACAGAAACGGTTGGATTGTGCTTGCCCCCCCGGTTGTTGCAAGCGTAGACCTAACGACCTACTTGCAGATCCTACGAGGGACTTGCGGTATGGGACACATACGAGTTATCAAACGAGAGGCAAACGAGGGCCCCGTTCAGTGCTATGCAGAGGTGGTTGATCTCCAAAGGTTTGTAGGGAGGGCGTCGACGAAAGGCGTTGAGTTAACTGGTAGGGGTAGTAGAGGAAACGGACCCCGAGGCGCGTCTGGCATACGCGACGGGTGGGGGTGATTGCTGGTAAGGCGGTCTTGTGAATTCCAAATTCCAACAATGAGGAGTCGTGTTATCAAGCCGCTGCTCCATGCTAAGCTCACGTTGTTGTCATATCTGTCGCAAACATTTATTCGACCCACTTCATCGTCATCCGTTTGGTATTTTCTGAATGCTGGGTAGAGTATCAGCATAACCGTGACCGTGAAGCGTACTCTACTGGTGTATGATCTGGCATTGAGAATCAACCATAGGAGACTCTCAAGCCCAAGTGCCGCTGGACAGTGTCAGGAGGAAGAAGATGTGTCCTCGTTGGAGATATTGCCGTGAATGGAAAATGACACTTGAGTTAAGAGCGATTCGGGAGAGCTCAAGAGGTATTCAACGGCGCGTCCGTCGATGTGGCAAATCCTGTAGGTGTTGAATTGACTGACAGCAAGAGATCAATCTGAGAAATCAAGAAATGGAATGGTGTACATACTGTCTGGTCCTAAGTTCAACTTCTCGTCGTGGACCAAGTCCATCATGTGAGCGCCTACTGGGACGGAATTAGCCGATCAAGAAACCAGGAGCACCAAACTTCAGCAAACAAAGTATTAGCTTCCTCAACTTTGCCAACATCGTTCGTTCTCATCCTTCATCATTATGGCCGCCCCCATTTCTTCCGTCGATGGCATTGGTATTGCGAACTTGCCGAACCAGGTCTGAAAGTCTCTTTTTCGCTCCCTGTAGTCATGTTTGACGCCCTCGCGTCTACAGAAACACAAGATTGTCGCCAAGCGTGGGGCGCATTTTACGATGATGGTAGTGGGTCAGTGTATTCGAGTTTGAATGGAGTAGCGGTTGCTGAACCTATTTTGTTTTTGTTCTCGCTGTAGGGGAGTCTGGACTCGGTAAAACGACGCTCATCAACACCCTCTTCTCGACGGAGTTGTCGCCCCCAAAAAACTACAACAGGCGCCACCATAAGCAGCTCGACAAGCTCACGGAGGTCGATATCATCAAGGCCGAGCTGGAGGAGAAGCAGTTTAAGGTGAAGCTGACCGTCATCGACACGCCTGGATTTGGCGACTACGTCAACAACCGCGATTCCTGGTCCCCAATTGTCGAATTCATTGACGACCAGCATGAAGCATACATGCGCCAGGAGCAGCAGCCAGAAAGACGCGAGAAAATCGATTTGCGGGTTCATGCTTGTGTCTATTTCATCAGAGCGACGGGACACACGTACGTTTTTCTCACTCGTTTCTAAGACGCCTGTCTAAACGTCCGAACTCCCAGTTTGAAGCCGCTCGATATTGAGATCATGAAACGATTGGGAACGCGTGTCAATCTCATACCCGTCATTGCCAAAGCCGACACTCTGACACAAAATGACCTTTTCCTGTTCAAGCAACGTGTACGTATGCTTTGCCGTCGTTGGTTCGCCCATGTTTATTCGTTTGTAGATTCGGGAGGTCATTGCGGCCCAGGGCATTCGTATCTACACACCGCCCTTGGACAATGATGATGCTCAAAGCGTTGAACATGCTCGTATCCTCACCGATGCAATCCCATTCTCCATCATTGGTTCCACGGAGGATGTGAAAACCCTTGATGGTAGAATAGTGAAGGGCCGCGAGTACCTGTGGGGTGTCGCTGAAGGTACGTTTCTTCAACAGCCTCGATTTCCGCCCTCGATCTCAAATAACCTCCTTCATAGTTGAAAACGAGAACCATTGCGACTTTAAGAAGCTTCGTTCGCTTCTTATTCGCACCCACATGCTGGACCTCATCTCCACGACGGAGGAGTTACACTATGAGAACTACCGCCAGCAACAAATGGAAACCCGCAAGTTCGGCGAGCCCAAAGTCAAGAAGCTCGACAACCCCAAGTTCAAGGAGGAAGAAGAGCAGCTCAGAAAGCGGTTCACCGAGCAGGTCAAGGCCGAGGAAGCGCGGTTCAGACAGTGGGAGCAACACGTACGTGGAGTCGATTTACCTTCGACTAAAATTTACTGATTGGGTTCTGTTTGTCTAGCTCATCGCGGAGCGCGATCGCCTCAACAAGGACCTGGAAATGGCGCACAGCGCTATCAAGCAGCTCGAGGCGGAGCTGGACAATCTGCAGGTTGGCTACGGACGCAGCACGGGCAGACGATAAACGTTTTGCCTCCCTTTTGGCGGTCGTGGTTTCTTGCGATATACGTTTCTTGTTGTGCCATCTACCTGCGTGGTGGTGATGATTGATATACCCTACCCCTTGACACTTGACATCCTGTCCACTCGTTTCTTTGCTATCATATCATCTTCGCTTCTTGGAGCGAGAGGTGTCGGGACTCGGATTTTTTACTCTCTTTCTGACGTCTGAACGAACTCTCATTTTATTATGTTCGGTGCCCCGTTGTTCAGCCCAATGGATGATGTTCCTTCTATGCGCTTTTGAGACCGTTAAACGTCTGTACGCTGCATATCGATCATATCCAGTGACTGCACCATGTAATGCTTTGAAAGTGAAAGCGTAGAAGGGTTTGGGAGCACTGCTCAAGACTACTGTAACTCAATGCTTTGAAGTTGATCACGTGCATGGAAGTTCGCCTTCAAGCTAAAGTTGAAGTAAGCATCGACCTGCTTCGGCGCGACTTTGAGGTGGCCTTTTTATGCTGTTCCGCGCAACTCCTGCGTGTCGCAAAGCTTCAGCATCGTCGAAAGTATGGCTGGCGCGTCAGAGCCGGGATCCATTCGTCCGCGAGCGTCTCGCAGACCCAGCAGCATATCGATCGCGTTCTGCCTTTAAGTTACTCGAAATCGACCAGAACCACGGATCGTTTCTTAGCCAACCGCATGTTCGCTCTGTCGTCGACCTGGGTGCTGCGCCTGGAGGCTGGAGCCAGGTAGTCGCTGGAAAGCTTGGCTGGTCGTCGACGCCGGTGAATGACGCACCGCATGCTGGATCGCCCCAGGATATCGATGTGGAGGGGGAACTTAGGCCTCTGGACGGCTTCGATGCAGGAAAGGACGACATGTCCAGGAGGATGCTCCTACACGATGTCGATACTGGAAAGCCCCCACGGCGATGGAAACGCAAGGACAAGAAGCGGGTCTCGAAGAAAGCGTCGGACGCTGAGCTGGATTTCTACGACCCGCTTAACGTCGAGGACACGCCGTCTGTAGGCCAAGGAACCATTATTGCCGTCGACCTCCTCACTATCCCTCATATCCAAGGTGTGCATACGCTGAAACTCGACTTCCTCTCCCCGGAGGCGGAAGCCTCGATCGAGAGCTTGTTGCGGACCGGCGACGGGAAGGTCGATGTCATTCTCTCGGATATGGCGGCAAACATGACGGGAAATACTACTCGAGACACGGAGAGTAGCCTCGAGATATGTAATGCAGTTTTGGAGTTTACGAAGCGGAATATACGATCGGCGGAGAGTATTGGGAACCGCAGAGGCGGGGTGCTGCTGTATGTTTTCAAGTTTTTTATCTTGCTCTTTCGTGCCTGTATACCGTATGACTCATGCCTGCCGTTTATTCAGGCTAAAACACTTTACGCATCCTTTGCTGCAACGATTCCGTGTTGATGCTCTAGAGCCGAATTTCAACGATGTGAAGTTCATCAAGCCGGCTGCCAGCCGTTCACAATCAAGTGAAGGATATTGGCTGTGTCAAGGGTGGCGTGGTTGATGGGCCTACCGTCCTTTTGAGCCGTCATTGATGGTAGAATTGTGGTCTAGCGGGTGTTGCTGAGTCACTGGCTATGTGATATGTTTGTCCTCATCGTCTCCACCGTACCTAATAGTTTTCCTAGGCCTTGTGGCACGACTTGAATAATACAGTGCAACTGTCAATCTTAGAGGTATACTGTGGACAAGGTAATCATGATTCATCAATCGCGCAGTTCAAACAAGGTAAATATACAAGTACATGCAATTCAAGCAGGGGCTAGTCGGTAGTTCAGGATTTCCGATGTTACACTATAGTACAGCAAGAAAGATCACCATTTGTGACAGTCATATACCTATGCTCCAATATGAACGAAATTCACCCATCTATCCATTTCCGACCTCTTCAAGGTGTTCTTCATCTTCAGAGCAACCAATCTCAGTGCACCTGCTGCCTTTGTGTATTTCTTATCCATACTTTCATCTCCTTTGAGTAGTTCTTCATAAAACATCTGAGCAACATATGGCCCATCCTTGTCTTTCATCTCCCATAGTGTTCCAATCACACTTCGAAACCCACTGAACTGCATGGCACCGGCAAGGTGAAGGATTTCATCATGCAGTTTAGATTCACTCTTCTCAGCAGTGTGACATGCAGCAAGAAATGCAAATTGAGCATTTGGCAAATGTGCTTTGATGATGTCATTGAGGGTCAGTTTGTTTCCATTGAAGAGATGCAGTGATGATTCAAATGGACTGGCACTTGATACTTCTCCATGGCAAATGAAATGGGCCCAGTGGCATGATGGCAGTGATTCCATGACTGATTCACTTGTTGCAAGATGATTCTCCAATACAACTGGTCTGAGGTGATTAGTGATACTGTTGATGATGGACAATTCCCTTCCAGCTGAAGGCAGTCTGGTGTCTTGAGTTTGAGCCACAATCAGCATCTCTGGTGTTCTGGCATCTGATGCAGTAGGTTGCAGACGAGCATCAACCAAGGCCTTGAGTGTGGGAGTATATGAGGAAACATAATAGTCCATGACATATTCTCGACCATTCCCAGCAGCATGGAAGGGAAGTGTGGTTAAGACTGATGTTGGACACCACCATATGCGAGATCCTTTGTCCACACGTTGATTTTGAAGCTCAACAACAACTTTTTTAACCACTGAATTCCACAGCCATTTTGTAATGGTAAAAAGTTTCTGCCCCAACACTTTTGATGACTTTGACAACTTTGCCTCTTGTCGTGCTGTGATATACAAGGCATAGATTTCCTGAGCCTCATCCATGAAAGACTTGCCAAGTTCAATGACACATGGGGGTTCATTTGCAAGCACAATGATAACATCAGAGTGATGACTGCTGCAGTTGACAATGATAACTGGCCCTTCATTGGCTGCTACCTTGAGCTTGTCAAAAGACAGAGGTTTCAGATAGTTTTCACACCCAGGAGTATGTTGAATGAGATGAACCAATCTGTCAAACTCTTCCAATAGCTTCCGCCTTCTAGACAGGAGAGCATTGTAATATTTGCTATCCATTGGATGAGAACCTATGATACTGGTCAAAGCAGAGGTATTTTGTTTATCTACTTCATTGGAAATGTTTTGAAGTTCATGGCAAGTTGAAGTGAACTTCTCATTGAGTTCATGAGAAAGCATCTCAGATGAAGGCAATGTTGCACTCAATCTTTGGGATTGTGACCAGAGGAGAGATCGTCCTGCATCAAGCCATTCCACAGCCATTTTCACATTCTCTGTGTTTTTATGCTGCATCACTTGTGCTGCAACATTCATTGGGATGGAAAGGAAGCCTGCTTGTGAAATCAAAGACCTATACTGGTCCTTCATAGTTGGTCCCAGTGCAAGGTAGCGGCCAAGAAGATTAAGAAAGCTCTGATAAGCATCTTGTAGTTCAATTCCTACAGACCATTGAATCCAAAGATGGGCACTATAAAGTGCATCATGTAATTGTGAGAAAGGGTCTTCAGAGCCCTCCTTCACCAGTTTGATTGTATCACATCTTGATGACTCAGACTCCTTTGTACTTTCCAATGCCATTGCAAGAGTGAGCAAGGAACGTGCATGATATGGATGACCAGCAGGTCGGAGCTCAAGTGCCTCTGTGTATAGCTCAATGGCCTTGTCTAGATCATTTTGTGCTTGACTATGCAGATATCTATCACGCAGAGCACTAGCCAGGCTGACCAGAGAGGTATCCCGGGCATGGTGGCCAGGCTGGTGGAGCTCAAGTGCCTCTATGAAGAGCTCAATGGCCCACTCTAAATCATCTTGTGCTCGACTATGTTGATATCTATTGTGCAGAGCACTAGCCAGATTGCCAAGGGAGATATCCCGAGCATGGTGGCCAGGAGGGCAGAGCTCAAGTGCCTCTGTGCTGAGTTCAATGATCCTCTCTAAATCATCTTGTGCTCGACTATGTTGATATCTATTGTGCAGAGCACTAGCCAGATTGCCAAGAGAGATATCCCGAGCATGGTGGCCAGGAGGGCAGAGCTCAAGTGCCTCTGTGCTGAGTTCAATGATCCTCTCTAAATGATCTTGTGCTCGACTGTGTTGATATCTATCATGCAGAGCACCAGCCAGATTGCCAAGAGAGGTATTCCGAGCATGGTGGCCAGCAGGGCGGAGCTCAAGTGCCTCTGTGTATAGCTCAATGGCCTTGTCTAGATCATTTTGTGCTCGACTATGCAGATATCTATCACGCAGAGCATTAGCCAGATTGCCAAGAGAGATATCCCGAGCATGGTGGCCAGGAGGGCAGAGCTCAAGTGCCTCTGTGCTGAGTTCAATGGCCCTCTCTAAGTCATTTTGTGCTCGACTGTGTTGATATCTATCATACAGAGCAGTGGCCAGGTTGACAAGAGAGATACCCCGAGCATGGTGGCCAGGAGGGCAGCTCAGTGCCTCAGTGTAGAGTTCAATGGCCCTCTCCAAATTATTTTGTGCTTGACTGTGTTGATATCTATCATACAGAGCAGTAGCCAGGTTCATAAGAGAGATATCTCGAGCATAGTGGCCAGGAGGGCGGAGCTGAAGTGCCTCTGTGAAGAGCTCAATGGCTTTTGCTAAATCATCCTGTGCTTGACTGTGTCGATATCTTCCACCCAAAGCCCTGGCCAGGCTGTTAAGAGAGTCATCCCGAGCATGGTGGCCAGGAGGGTGAAGCTCAAGTGCCTCGGTGTAGAGTTCAATTGCCCTCTCCAAATCATTTTGTGCTTGACTATGTAGATATCTATCATACAGAGCATTTGCCAGGTTGTCAAGAGAGATATCCTGAGCATGGTGGCCAGCCGGGCGCAGCTCAAGTGCCTCTGTGTGGAGCTCAATGGCCCTCTCTAAATCAGCTTGTGCTTGACTGTGTTGATATCTTCCACCCAAAGCCCTAGCCAGGCTGTTAAGAGAATCATCCCGAGCATGATGGCCAGGAGGGCGGAGCTCAAGTGCCTCTGTGTAGAGTTTGATGACCCTCTCCAAATCATCTTGTGCTCGACTGTGATGATATCTTTCATGCAGGGCACTAGCCAGGTTCCCCAGAGATTTATCCCGAGCAGGGTGGCCAGGAGGGTGGAGCCGAAGCGCCTCTATACGTCTCTGAATTCTCATCTCCAAGTCATTCGCAACGGCCGATGCCATTCTCGCAGCAGCGTCGAAGGTGTTGTGTATATACCAAAAGATATGTACACCGTCGAATAAACCCTGGGGCACGTTCTTGAGTTGCTTGGATTCTGCGAGGTCTACGGAAATGGGATGGCACTTACGGTGGGCAATCGATGGACAATCGCGAGTCGTTGGTTACGCTCACGTTGCGCGGAAGCGGTGGTCAATCCTGATAGAATCCGCTGTTATGGGATGAATAACGAGAGATGGTTTCAGATCGGGGGGATCTACTCACATACGATGCTGTTTGCGATATATAAGACTGCGGTGAGGGCGGTGCGTCGACGTAGCTCAACAAGAGTCGTGGGGATGTGCGTTAACAGCCATGATGGGAACATGAGGTCGAGACAGGGGCTTGGCCAAATATTCTCACCTCATCCTGCCAGTGAACTTGATCTGTAAATGTACCTTTCACCCGGCAACAAACCATGTGAACGTAGCCAAGACGTAGTGGACTTCCGCAATCCATAACATGGGTGCGGCCTGGCGAACAGTAGATTCCCAATGTGCATACCTCTATCCCGATAGGACACGGTTACCCTGTGTACTGACTGCGGGACTTGAAGTTCTGCCTCAGTACATAAGTTGCGAGGTACGTGTCAGGCCCTTATATTAATCATCGTCCACAGAACAGCGATCGTTCCAGCATTGATAGGAAATTGATAGGAAATCCAATGATTGTCCACCGTACGCAATCTGGAAGGTTCATTGCCCGCTCGTTCTCTGCTGTTCTCTGGAGGAATGTCCTCAAGCTTTGCAGTGCATCCCGATGTCGAACTTGAG
This sequence comes from Pleurotus pulmonarius, assembly GCA_012980535.1. NCBI lineage: Eukaryota > Fungi > Basidiomycota > Agaricomycetes > Agaricales > Pleurotaceae > Pleurotus > Pleurotus pulmonarius. The sequence continues at coordinate 1,262,543 of SJKF01000011.1, read as the reverse complement.
GCTTATGCCCCCCGATGCTACATGTCGACCATTTGATTCGAAGAGGGGCCTATACGACATGGATTTGCTTTAGTACTGGTCTCCGAACTTCCAGTGCGTGCACAGTGGGACAAGGTGTTGACGATTCGAAAGTGTTGTTTCGTGGTACTCACCCTTATGCGCTTCCTCGTCCTGTACTCATCCATGGGTATAGATGCTCGAAAGCGTGACAGCTGTCGATGCGATCCAAGGTGGTCGATGAATGACATGCGCTGCGATTGACGGAGTCGCCGATCGTCCGCGGTTCCGAAGTATAAAAAGGCAACGAGCGCATCATCTGATTTCATTCTTCCCCCCACCACAAGCCCTACGCTTTACGCTCATTTCACCCCGCACTCGTTTGATATCCTATCCTCAAGCCACATCACTATCACACAGCTCTCTCCTAGCAATGGCGGATCGCCCAGCCATGTACCCCTCGTCGGCTCTCAACCTCGGAATACGCCAATCGGAAATCCGCCTGATCGCCATTACAGTCATATCCTTCACAGGCGGCACGATCCTCATCTTTGTGCTCGGATGGGCCGTTATGCAAGTGGTCGACCGCGTAAGGGAGCATCGCACCGCCGACACGAGGCGAATCGGGCAAATCAAGTCCTTCGCATACAAGTGCAAGAAAGCCAAGAAGTGGAATCATTTCTTCAACGAACGGCGGTGGCGGAATGGCGAGCGCGATGGACTCGAGGATCCGCTGGTCGATATCGAGGCGAAACGGACCCGGGCCGCGCTCTACCCACTCCGAGGCGCCGACCACTTGCAGTATCTCTACCCGTCAAATCGTCTTGCCGAGCTGCAAAGTGCGCGTTCTCGGTTCGGAGGCACTGATTCGGAATACAGTCTGCCGAGGATGCCGCTGCCTACCTACTCTCCTGCCGCCTCTTTTTCTGGTTCTTCACACTCCTCTCCCCAGTTCTCGCCTCCGAGCTATAGGACGGACCCTTCTTGCGAGAGCGCCGAGGAGGACAGCCCTAACCCAACCCAGTCGAACGAAAGGTTTCAATATTTCAGCAACGGCGTCGCACTGGATGTCGCCGCTCCCATACCCAGGCCCTTGTCTTACACAACCAGGATCCCTGCTCCTCGCGTGGATGACGAACTGGACCCGCCTTCATTTTCGCTGTTTTCTCCGCCGCCCTTGAGAATACCGTCTCCCCCGCCCCCGATCTATGCATCTCCTAGCACTAGTGCCAGCCCTCGAGATTCGCCGAGCTCAACCTACTCTTCCCCACCATCCTGCTCCACGCCGTTCAACAGCAACCCTGGTGATCTTGGTATCGATATAGATTATTACATGATGTTCTGTGACACGGACAGAATAGAAGCCCCGCCTCAAAGTCCAGAAGCTACAAACCAAGAGCCCCGTGGCAATCCACGTCGGTTCGGGTGGGCGAACCTCTCAGCATGTCTATCGTCGAACCTCAGTCTTTCATCCATGGTCCGCCGCAAAGATGCTGGGAAATCTATGTCTGGATCGCTCCCTGGTTCTCCAGTTCTTCCTGGCCGCCCAGCCGGGCCACTACCTCCGGTTCCAGCGAACGGCTCGCGGTTTACACCTGGCACCTCAGGCCTTCTCCCAGTCTCTGGCCTTGGGTTGCGTTCAGATGATAGCTCGGGCTTAGGCCCCAGGAACTCGCCTCCCGCGGAAAGCGTTGGATGTCCTGATGACAACAAGGTTTTGATTTGCAAGGAGGCGCCTCAACCACGATCCATCCTCGTCGCCACGGGCTCAAATTCTGCTCAGGCTGAGCGTCCGAAAGTGACCTTTGTTTCTCCTGTACTTCCTTCGGCCCCCTTCCCGGATGATAAACACGACCAGGCTCGTCACTCTCTCCCTAGCTCAGCATCTGAATACTCCACTTCAGCGTACTCAAACGAGTCTCGAATTGAGGATGGAGAAGAGTGCGATTTATCGGCGATCTGGGAAGAAATGATGAGGAACGTTGCTCCATTGCGTCCACGCAAATGGGAAGAGTCGAGCACGGACGATTCGAGGAGAGTGCCAGGGCTTGCAATTTGATCATGGTTTGTCGAAATGTCTGATTTTATTGGCTGTATGCGTTGGTAGAGGATACTGTAGTCTCGGAATGACTTGTACGAACCGTCGAAACAAACATGTACTCGTTTCTTACTTCATCACTTCAAACCAACTCGACTTCTTCTCGAAGGATAAGGTTTTCTACGGCGGAAAAGGGGACAAGGGAGATATGGTCTTTCGCCATTTCGAGTGATGAACCACTGAAAGAGATGTATTCGTGAGCCGGTCATCATTGTATAATGCTAGATGTACGTACTCGGGCAAAATGACTGGCGGACACTGTTTGAGAGCGTGAACGAATACGGCGCGCGATTTATCTGGTTCTGTGACCATCGGTGGCATAAATATCGGGGTGTCGTCAAGATGCGACTGGGCTTCGGGCAGACTTTGGAGCACGGTGACCCAGAAGTGATTATCTAGGATTCTTGCTTGTCTTATATGCGCTGAGTGACATCCTCCAAGTGATATTGGGCTGTTAGAACGTACTTGCTAGCATACGTGCGCTCCGATGCGGAAATTCGCGTCTGGATATCTACGTTGGAAACGATGTACCGGGCGTATTTCTCGATCTGTGCTGGAAGTCAACGGAGGAGTCGTGAAGTGACGATCGCGCCGAGGTGAAAGGGCACACCTTGAACAGCCTGGTTCGAAGATACGATCGCACGATGAACTTGATACGCTCGATCTCTGTTTGAACGAGGACGATTCGGAAGTGCTCTTCCTGTGAGGCTCCGGGATCCGATCGTATTAGCTGCACTGCTTCGGACTAGCGAGTAAGCTGTGAGTACATCTGTCTTATATAGAGAGGCACTGATAATCGTACCTGCCGACGAATGTGATCGAGGATGCTGGCTAGGAGCTGTTCTTGTATTGGGAGGATATCAGGCGCGTGGCGTTCGTTCATCCAGTGTCTGATAAGCTGCTGGATAGGTGACTCTCGCTGAGCTGACGAGTCTCCAAGATCAAACACCCCGGCTTGTACGCCAGCAGGTGCCATGAGCTCGTCGATATCGATATCGTCGACATCCCGCGCCGCGTCTCGTATGCGCTCGAGGAATGGATTGGCAGGAGCCGCGCTGCCTGACGCTACCGCAGACTGTCCAGCGCCAAATGTACGATCGTATTCTTCGTCCCAGTCGGCCATGCGAACAAGCTCGATACGAGGATATCGTTCAACGCGAGAGTCAAAGGGGATATCAGGGTCGAGTTTGGTGGACGCGATCACGTGCGACCAGCTTCCGTTTCTGGCAGTGGCAATTTGGCAACGACACCAACTCAGATCACGACCGTCATGGCGGTTTGGCCACCATCGCCTGTGGCCACTGTGGCCCATTGTGCACGAAATGGTCAAATTGGCCACAAAGGTGCTGAGTTTCAAGACGAGTGGATAAAGAGCCTCCGCCGCTTTCGTGCTGCCACACTGATAGCAAACACGTTTAATGACGGCCGACAATATTCTACCATCGACGACCTCACTCGGGCTCACTCCTGAGGGTCCTTCTACTGGTGCACCGCAACCTCTAACATCGACACCTCCTACCACACTAGGCAAACGAAGAAGGGGGGAATCGAACGCGGCGGGTCAGTTGATATGTTCTGTGTGGGTCGACCACTACTGAATGAGTTTATTAGCCACTGCGATCCCACAGAATCCTCCAAGTTCAGTACACTCTGCTGCCCCTCCATCTCATGCCCTCAACACTTCCAGCTCGCTGGGATATCAACGTCCGGTTTGGTTGCGCGATGTCATCTCATACATCAAACGGCACGAAGGAAATATAGAGAGCAAGGTCGTAAACGCAGGCGCCAAGGAAGATGTCAAGGACGCCCTTACGGACGGCTTCATGGTCCTGCTATTCATAGGGGCATATATGAACAGCCCTACCGAGTCCGAAGAACTTGACAACTTCGCAAAGGTGTTTGACGACGGCAGAACTTCTCGCCTGCATGCATTATCCAGAGACAGGGTTTTGCGTGTGAGCCCCCTTATCATGGGGTACTTGCACGGGATTCAGGAGGTGGCCGGCTTCGAAATGACAGAGCAAATGAAACAGGAAGTCCTTGACATAACTCTCGCAAAGATAGAAGCGCAGAGAAAGGCCAAGGAAGAACGTGACAATGTCAACCGCCGCGCCTCAGAACAGCCCCCAAGCGGCGTCGATGGTGCACCGAATGATACTGGGGATGGCACACATCGAGCCAATCACCCTGGCGCTGAATCAGGAGATGCAGTACGTCCCCAAGGTCCCCAAGCCAATGTTACTTCTCCAGGGTATGCACCTTCGTTTTCGATTTCATTTCGCTCATAATAGCGCTCCATCTTCTATTGTAGCCCAACTCGCGTCTGCAGCCAGAGGCGCGTCTTCATCGCTGAGTCAATAGTATGATATGTTCTATTTTTTTGCGGACTGACATTCCGTCAATCTCAGCTATGTCACGGGACAGCTCAGATACCTCGATGGGGACGAGCAGGAGGCGCACGCGCTCCAAGAACACCGTCGCCGCGTCGAAGATGGGGCCCAGCGAGTGGAAGCGCAAGCGCAAAAGGTAGCCACACACGGCTCCCGCATCGCCGAGTACAATCGCAAAATCGCAGAACGCGACCGGGCGATCGCAGAGGAGAAGATGGTCGAGCAGGCGCGCAAGGAAGCCGATCGCGAATGGGTTGAGAGTATGACCGAGCTCATGCAAGGCGGCGCGTCCGGGCATCCCCACTCGTACAATTATGCGCCCGAGTTCCAGTCGGTCTACGCGAATGCTCCGCCGCAGGTGCCGTACGGTCATCATCCCCAGCCGGGCTATTATGGGCAGGTCCCTCCTGGGTACGCTCAGCCTGTCGAGCCCCAGCCAGTACACGCTCCACGCCCCCAGGTCGTGTACTATACGCCCGCCGCGCAGGGCTCCGGTGTCCCTCCCCCGACGTATTGTTACTATTACCCACCTGGGCCTCTCCTGACTAGCAGGGAGGCTGAAGCACGCCAACTCGTGAGTTCTCCTATCAACCACGAAGTTAGTTGTCACTGGTCACTACTGACTTGTTTTACAGTTGATCGCGGGGCTATTAGAAACGTTGGGTAACAGGTCCTCTGGGCCATCGGCTCCTGGATAGGATCCTGACCTTGTAATGTGATCTATTGACCTTACGCTACGGAATCCAAGAATGACAATAAGTCCGTACGAACGTAGCAGGGGGAGTGATTTGACTTGAAGGGCAGTCGCTTGTGCCTCTATCTGCCTCTAAAGGTTGTAAGGGATAACGCTGGAGGCTCTCATACGCTTCTCTTCTTTAGCGGGCGATAGCCACCATCTCAACTACGCACACACCTATCTCCATTGAATTTCTCTAAGGTAACTGTGCGCTCAGACAATTGCCTACAGATGGCGATGTCTGCGATACCCCTGAAGCTCCTAAGGGGTCGTCCACCTTCACACACCCGCTCTTCGGATTGGGACTTTTCATATCGTTTTCACAACTGCGTCAATTGTTATCTTGTCCTTTGAATTCCGCGCATGGCTCATATTTTTTGCTGACCATGTTCTCTTTCTCTTCGTATCGTATTTCGTACCATTCCTAGCCTCGCTCAGCCTGCGACAATTATTGGGCCAGTTGGCGCCCAGGGCTGTATGATGATGATAAGCGCTGGAGCGCTCGTTCTTGTGTCACCAGCCAAGCTGAATCCAACCATTCCAACACTATATTATTGTCGGTTTCAGACCCTTATCCTCTTACTCCTCCTTTCATCGCATTGAAATGAAGAATAGAAACAAGCAAACTAAATTTCCTGTGGTGAGTCCTCCACATTGGTTGCGAATAACCAAAGCCAACCATGGGTCTCCAAGGCGCGCATCAAGAAGATAATGCAGAAAGACGAAGAAGTGGGCAAGGTGGCACAGGCAACACCCATTGTGATCTGTACGTCTGTTATTGAATTTTTGCGATATCTTCATCGCCGCTCAATGAACTCAGCGAAGGCTTTAGAGCTGTTCCTAAGCATGATCATTGAAGAGGCCAGTAATGTCACCGTAGAACGTGGTTCGAAGAAGGTAGAGGCATATCATCTGTACGTCCAATATCATCGTACACTTTTGTACGTTACTGACTACGCTGTTCATGTGGTCTTTGGTCACAATAGAAAGCATGCCGTTGAGACAACGGAAATGCTGGACTTCCTGAAAGAGTTGGTCGAATCAGTGCCTGATCCGTCTAACGGTGGTACGATCGATATGGATACACAACCAACGACGAACGGCGAGCCCCCCGAAGGCAAGAAGCGGAGAACGAAGAGCAAAAAAGCTGCTGCTGATGGAGATGCTCCGCCACCCAAGAGACGCCGCAAGAAGAAGTCGGAACCAGTTTTGAAAGAAGAAGAAGACGGCGAAGAAGAGAATGGCGAGAATAGAATGGAAGAGGACGATGACGATGAGTGAGCCTGCGAGGGACCGCCGATGGAAGTGAATGGCCGCATGACGCCGAGCGATGGTCGACAGACGATCAAGACGGTGGTGTGTTCTCGAGTAGATAATGTGTAAGATGTATCAACTAACTCATCTAGTTCTACTATTGTTGTACAATCCCGTGCGTTTCGTATTGTATTCTTATTTATCGCTGTTAACAAACCGTCAGTCCAGCAGTCAGCAATCATTATTTACATAACCTTCAGTCCGGACTGAAACGGGCTGGAGGAAGAGTATATTCGTATCCGGAGGATTTCTCCCTGGATAGTTGGTGACCTATGTACGACGTTATCGCAAGGTAGAAGGGAGGATCACACCAGCTGACACTCGCCTTCGCCTTGTGACCACCTTTACTATGTAGCCGACTGATTTGATTCCATGAAAACACTGCTGACTTCCGCACGAGAAATGCACGGTATTAATGGGCTGTCAATCATGATTCGGACCAGTGAGACAACCCCCCCCTTCAATCTTCTCTCCATCTCCGGGGGCTACGACGAACATATCTCCGGCCAAAACACCAAAAAGTCATTTCATTTCGGCTCCAAGAACTTAACAGCAATCCTAAATAGTTCATATTAAGACATGCTGCGGTGGGAATAATATCATTGAAAACAGGCCAGATGTCCTTGTTGTTGATTAGAACAGTGTAACGAAAGGAGTGATTAATTAAGGGTATGTATATAGAACGGCACAATCAATTAACGTTCTACGCCGGGGGGGCTAGCTTCCGCTCGCTATATGGGAGGACAGCGTTGAGTAGGAAACCTAGGCAGAATAACTCTATGAAGCACTGACCCACTAGCATTGCCAAGCAGGTCTTCGAACTTGTATCTTAGATTGTTCATCTTGTCCACGAGTTCACCACTTTCTTCAGTTTTGTGGCCATGGTCCATGACAAAGGCTTCGCATTCTCGCTTAAAATGCTCCAGGTCTTTAACTCGTGTAATTGACAACTCTGGCTCGTTTGAACCTCGTGCACGCGCCAGGTATGATGCTACTAAAGTAGCGAGGCCACCTGCGCAGTTTAGTGAAGAATGGAGGATATCAATCGAGAACTTAGACATACCTAAAGTAGAAGTAGCAATTGACGTCTAAGGGCAAACAAACATCAGTCAAATTCTAGGTACTGGAGTAGCGAGGCCCAACATTACGCCCACTTGTGGCCGCGGAGACCGCGGTGGTTAATGCCCCTAGCAGCACCTGCATGCCAATTGCAATGTTGAGGGCGTAAGCTGTTACTTTAGCTGGAACAAATCGCTTCAGATTTAGGATTGAGTGTGATGCAGAAAGTCCCTAGCATACCTCTGGTAGCATATTTGTCACATTCAATGTTTGCGTGGTCGATGGTTTTTTGCAGTCTCTCTCCCAAGGATTTCGGACGGGGAGGCTGCAAAGTAGATAAGGACATTTCGAAGCGGAACTATTGCTGCGAACGTACCAATTCTTTGCGTTCCTCGACCGGGACTATCCAGTCTATACCTGATCGCCTTGAATTCATTCTAGTCAACGAGGGATCTGCTAGACGCTGAGGGTATCTTGGATAAACAGGGTTGGGTTGACTGGCACGGTGTTCGGGAGAAGAGCCTCTTGAGCCCCGTTCATCATCTGGTCTCTCTACCGACGCAACATTTTGGGGATTTGGGAGGGGTGCACCCCCGTGGCTGAGGACTGGATTTATGTTATCGTCGTTTTGTGGAGAGGTGAGAGGGGACGACGGTAAAAGAATAGGTCTCGGGGACTCCGGTCGCGGACGGTTCACCTGGAGCGGCGAGTGTGTTGGGCTGCCTGCTTCCACTACAGAGTGGGTCTGAGCTGGGACTCGTGTTCCACTAGGCTCTTGGGCCCCCCGATGCTCTGAGGTAGTAGTAGCTGGGGGTACACTTGGTTGAGTGGCCTGTTCCTCTTGCGTTGCGCGATCTTGGCTGCGATCCATGTCTACGAGGGTAGAAGATGAGCGATTCACAGCAAAGTCCTGCGTGGGTGCTGGAAGTCGTCCACGATCTGACATACCACGCGATAAACAGGCGTTCAACTCAAGCGGCCAGCCCCGTAAGAAGTGAAGTTGAGAGGAAAGGAACCTGCGGCTTGATTGTTAGAAGTCTGACCATATTAATCTATTGCAGGATTTCCGGCATGTGGATGATCAGCCGCACCCAATGTCAAGAACTCTAGGTCATTCTCTTCTCATGAAGGTGGAAATTAGGCGAAGTTTCGATTTCAATGTCCGCGAGGAGAAATCTAAAAACATACTTCTTTTACAATATATGGCAATCAACCCTCTGGTCCCATGCGCCGCATTATGTTTTGATCGCTTTAATCACGCAGCTGCAATACTACCGGTTCTCAGCAACCGTCGGCGCTCTTGATGAATGCAAGCGACACAAGTCAGCCCATCACACTCGCAAGCAGAGCCATTCGAATCTATACCGCAGAATATCAGTGAAACTATAGTAATGAGCAGGAAAGGCATACATAGAGGCCATAACGCATTTGGCGGAAGTATACCGCTCGCCTCGAGTCAAAGTCAACTTCGGGGTCAATTTCTTTAAATTGTTGACACATCAAACCTTGGACGGAAATAGAGCAACGTGCGGGCTTACCATTCACTCTTGGAAGCGGGTGCATGACGATCATGTCTTCTTTTGCTCTTGATAATACAGCATGGTCGACTCTGTAAGCGTCTTTCACCTGCTGCCACTCGCGTTCGTTTTCAAATCGCTCCTTCTGTACCCTGGTAACGTAGAGGACATCGGTATCCGCCAATACTTCGTCCAGGGATTCGCACTGATAAACAACCACTCCCGATTTCCGGGCAGCTCCGACAACGTTCGCAGGCATGGAAAGTGATGTTGGAGAAACAAAGTTCAGCCGGACCGAGTAGAGACATAGGAGGGAAACCAAGCTGTGGACGGTGCGACCGTTCTTCAAATCACCGAGCAATGTAATTGTACGGCCGTTGACGGTACCTAGCTCAGACCGTATCGTATAGACATCCAAAAGGGCCTAGGTCCAGGATAAGTCAAAGTTAAAGTAGAAGCGGCGCGCTCACCTGGGTGGGGTGCTCTCCAATCCCGTCACCTGCGTTGATGATGGGCACAGGCGAAAACTTTGCAGCTAATTGGGCGCTGCCGACGTCTGGGTGCCGAAGGACTATGGCATCTCCGTAACAACCTAACGTTCTAACCGTATCTGGCAATGTCTCTCCTTTTTGTACCGAAGATAATTCAGCATTGATCTGAACAACTTCGCCACCGCACCGTTTCATCGCGGCGTCGAACGAGGAGCTGGTCCGAGTTGATGGCTCGTAAAAAAGAGTGCAAAGGACTTTACCCTTCAAAATATCCAATGTACCATTCCGTTCAACTTGTAGCTGCATTTCGTGGGCCAAGGAGAAGAGGTCATGAATGTCGCGATGGCTGAACTGTCTGACCGATAGTATATGACGATGGTGGAACGCGGGATGAGGTTGGTGGGAAAGGTGAAGGGAAGGAGCTAGTGGCCCGTGCAAACCAACACCTAACGGCTGTCCAGCTGACAAGACAGGTAGACTTGGTAAATGATCATCCCGCCCTTGGGCGGCGACCGTATTTTGTAGCGCTGTTGTTGTAGATATTGACGGATGGGTGACCGTTGCGGCCGAGATATCTTTTCCCTGAGGAGAGGAGAATACATGGCCGTCAAGGAAGACAGTTTGCCCATGCACAACGACGCGATGGATCGCGCCAGACACAGATGTTTTCTCGATGGTCGACCAACACGTAGGTCGCTTCCCGAAGACTGCCTTTCGGCCGATCACTACTTCGACGTGTGTATTTGCCTGGTCGGGGAGACCAAAAATATGTATAGGATTATCATGGAGTCGCAAGCGTATGTCTTCAAGTGTTAGGCGACCGTCCTCGACGGCTGTGAGCAGTAAAGGGAGGGTCTCCTCGGTGCCAGACCACGGCGAGTAAACCTCGCCGACTTCCGAGGCCAACCGGAATGGAGTCATGCCGACTGAGAAAGCGTCAATGGTATCCAACCGTTTCCATAGGGCGGTGTGGTTTTCTTCTGAGGGAAGGGTGGTGGACTTTGGATATTGCTCCCTCGTGAAGAATAGCGAATACACAGAAACGTCGCAGGTGACTTTCAGCTGCCTCGCCTTACTCAGCGAAATCAAATCAAGGTCCTCCTTGGAACAAACGTCTGTAATGTGGATACTTCTGTTATGGAGGCTAGCCAGAAGTAGAACTGATGCAAGATCGGACCCTTTGGCGTCGGAAACTATAGGCTTGTCAATTGGCCAGGAGGAGAAGTGCGAAGCAGCAACAGCGAGGGGGGTTGGGGGGCTGCCAACGCCAAACGGAACGAATAAAAACTTTGCCTCCGCCTGTAGCTCGTCATCGAGGATTTGTATGTTATTTGAGGTTGCAGTAAAGCCGAGTGAATAGTTGCAATGTGCTCGGGCATTCACGTTAGATCGCGCCTCCTTCAGCGTATCACGGTCAAAAATCATGTTGTCTTGCCCAATAGGAAGAATGATGGAGGTAGTGAAACCAGAGCTAATAGAAGCTTGTGTTGATATAGCGAGATCATTGGAACCAGGAGCAGAGATATTCGACACGAAAGACGAGATGTTGATGAGTCCAGGGAATATATGGGTTATATGCGAGCTCTTAGCATCCACCGCAGAGACGTCCAAAGGCAATTTGCGGACGAGCGCTTCGACCAGCATCTTCGCGTTTTTGACGTTTGTAATCAGCGGCACTGCAAAGTCCACTGCCATGCGACGGGTATGATAACCTTTGCTCGAATAACTGGCGGGCCTACGATAGCTATTCTTCGAAGGTAGGTTGATGTACATGTCTATGAGGTTGTTGGCTAGATGCTGAGTCAAGGAGTATTCAGTCTTTTGCTTATCACGACTCTCCTCGCCCAAGGTTTCGAGATACTGAACAAACGATTGAGCGGGGTTTTTGCTGTAAGACGCAATAACGTACCTTGCACGGTACGTTGTGTTCAGTTAAGAAATCAGCAGTTCCAGAGGTGGCGAAGATATTGTACCCAGAAGCACTGAGCTTCTGGACGGACGGCAATAGCTCCAATTTTTCTCGGTAGCTTCCAATGGAAAAGAGGATATTTTTCTTGGGCGGCACGATGCCAGTGGAGATCAGAGCCTTGAGATACGCTTCGTATTTGTCATGTCCAAAGCAAGCGACCTCGCCGGTCGAGGCCATCTCCACACCGAGAACTGGGTCCGCCCCTGATAGACGGCTAAAGCTGAATTGAGGAACCTTCACCCCAACATAATCGGAAGGAAGTCCGAGATCGGGGTATGACTCCACAGGCAAGTCCATCATAACTTTGGTTGCCATTTCTATGGCATCGACCCCAGTGACTTTCGATACGAATGGGAATGATCGCGCGGCTCGCAAGTTGCATTCTATGACCTTGATTTCGTTATTCTTGGCAATAAACTGGATGTTGAAGGGCCCAGTGACATTCAGCGCATTGCCGATTTTAGCTGTTGCTTCCTCAATTTGGCGTACTGTCTGAGGGTCGAGATCTTGCGGAGGGTGGATAAGCGTAGCATCCCCAGAATGAACACCAGCGTTCTCGACGTGTTCAGAAATGAAATGCATGACCATTTTGCCACCTTTCGCGACAGCGTCCATCTCAATTTCCTTCGCCTGCTCGATATATTTCGTGATGACGACTGGGTGGTCTCGGGAGACCGCGGTTGCTTGCGTCAGGTAATTGGATAGGTCATCTCCAGTAGAAACAACGTTCATGGCAGCACCAGAAAGCACGTACGAGGGTCGAACCAGGACGGGGTACCCAACCTTGTCGCAAAATTCCAGGGCCTCGTCATAGCTAGTGAGTTCCTTCCACTGTGGCTGATCGACTCCAATCTCGTCCAACAAGCGAGAAAACTTGTATCTGTTCTCGGCAGTGTCGATCATTTCAGGCGAAGTCCCGTAGATCTTGACGTTCTGACGATATAACGGTAAGGCAATGTTATTCGGAGTCTGACCGCCCATGGCAAGAATGACGCCCCTCGAACGTTCCGTGTCGTAAATGTCCAAAATCGTTTCCAAGCTGATATTCTCAAAGTAGAGTCGATCGGCTTCGTCGTAGTCCGTGCTAACTGTCTCTGGGTTGTAGTTGACCATGATGGTAGGGAACCCTTGGTCACGTAAGGTCCGTATAGCGCGGACAGCGCACCAGTCGAACTCGACGGATGAGCCAATACGGTAGACTCCAGAGCCAAGAACCATCACCCCACGGTCATCGAAAGTGATGTCGTGTTCAACAGCATTGTATGACGTGTAAAGGTAGTTTGTAAACGCGGGGAACTCGGCAGCAACGGTGTCTATTTGCTTGACGAAGGGAGAAATGCCAGATTCTTGTCGTCTTCTGCGAACGGCAAGTTCGGTGGATTCTAAGCAATTCGCCAGCTGCCTATCGGAGAATCCAAGTTGTTTGGCCTGCCGTAGGATGCGCGACTCAATGGTGGAAACGTTCAATGTCCTGCAACGAAGGTAAAAGAATTGGTCGGAGATAGATGGGAGATCTTACGAAAGATGTTGTTCCATTTGGAAGATGCGCTGAAGTTTGGTTAAGAACCACTTGTCGATATTCGTCATTTGCCAAATCTTGTCAACAGAGTATCCGCGGTGAAAGGCAGCAGAAATAGCGAAGATGCGTTTGTCGGTGGGGTTTACTAGCTCTTCGTCGATGTTCTCGACGAAGTCATTCTAATAAAGAGTAAATCAGGTATGATAAAAGTCTGCAGCGGGAACTTTACATTTGCAAACCCTGTGAACTGGTCATCGATTGCACGAATAGCTTTCTGGATGGTTTCCTCGAATGTCCGCCCGATACTCATGACCTCTCCTACACTCTTCATACTGCTACTCAACAGGCGGCTGACACGACTAAACTTCTTCAAATCCCATCGCGGCATCTTGACCACGACGTAGTCCAAACTGGGTTCAAAGCAGGCACTTGTAACCTTGGTCACCGAGTTCTTGATTTCGTTGAGTGGGATACCCAGGCCAAGTTTTGCCGCGATGAACGCAAGAGGATATCCCGTTGCCTTCGATGCTAGCGCTGAGGACCTAGACAGACGTGCATTGACCTAACGATACGGGCTTAGCTCAGACACTAGATCGTGGCTAGTTGACGACGGATGTACCTCTATGATGCAGTATTCCTGAGATGTCGGATTCAACGCGTATTGTATGTTGCATTCACCAACGACCCCAAGGTGGCGGATGACATTGATGGCAGTCGTGCGTAGCATATTGTAGTCGGAGTCGGACAGGGTCTGAGACGGTGCTACGACAATAGAGTCTCCAGTGTGGATGCCCAATGGGTCGAAATTCTGGAACGGACGTCAACATGTATCACAAACACATCACAAAGAGCGACGCAAAACTAACCTCCATATTGCACACAGTGATGCAATTGTCACGGCAATCCCTCACGACTTCGTACTCTATTTCTTTCCAACCTTTCATGCTCTTCTCAACGAGCACTTGAGGACTCGTGGCGAAGGCTTTGGCACATAATGCTTTGAGCTGAGCCTCATCTTGAGCGAAGCCTGACCCCAGGCCTCCGAGTGCATATGCAGCTCGAACGATGACAGGAAAACCGATAGATCTCGCGGCCGCAACCGCTTCATCCTGATTAGTCGCAGTAGAACTCTCCGCGCATTTCTCGCCAATCTCGGCCATCGCACTGGCAAACAGTTGCCTGTCTTCGGTGGTGATGATTGTGTCTATTGGTGTACCAAGAACCTGGACGCCGAGCGCTTCAAATTCGTCCTTCAATTTGATGCCCACGTTGAGGGCCGTTTGACCACCAAATGTCACGTAGATACCGTCGGGCTTTTCGTAATGAATAATTTTACGGACGAATTCGGGGGTGACAGGTAGAAAATACACCTTATCAGCAAGGCCTTTGGAAGTAGCGATCGTCGCGATATTTGGATTAACCATGATGGTATAGATACCCTCCCCTTTAAGCGCTTTAATGGCTTGCGAGCCAGAGTAGTCGAATTCTCCAGCTTGGCCGATGGAGAGGCCTCCAGAACCGAGAATGATGACCTTGCTGACGTTGGCTCTCGGCACGCGTTTGTCGTTATCCTGTTTCTTTCCACCCGGCATGACAATTGGAGAAAGAATATTCGTGGCGGCGCAGTCAGCGACGTTTTGGATGAAAACGTCGAAGAGGAACTCGGTATCGCGGGGTCCGGGTGTAGATTCTGGGTGGAATTGAACAGAGAAGAAAGGCCTGTCCACACAGTATATTCCCTCGTTGCTCCCGTCATTAGCATTCCGAAAGAGCTCGTTCCACCCAGCTGGCAACGAACTTCTATCGACCTGGAAACCGTGGTTCTGGCTGGTAATGTAGCACCTACCCGACATGGCATCGGTGCAAGGGATATTGTGCCCTCTGTTACCGTACTTCATCTTTGACGTGGTGGCGCCAGCTGCGAGAGCCATTAACTGATGTCCTAAGCATATACCGAAGATCGGCCTATCAGCCTTCTCCATAGCTTTGGATAGATTCAAGATGGTGGATTGTAGGGTTGTTGGGTCACCGGGACCATTTGAAAGAAATATGCCATCGTAAGGTTCCGCTTCGACGAGGAAGTCATAATCCCAAGGGACTACTTTGAGCTCGACGCCTCGGGAGATGAAGCATCGAATTTGGTTGTATTTCATCCCAACATCAATCGCCAAGATCCTCAATGGGCGACCTGATGGATGCGTACGTGGCTCTGTTGTGGGTGCGTAAACGCGAGGTCGTGGCGTCGAGACTAGGGCAACCAGGTTGGTTTGGTTAGGGTCGGAGAACGGGATATCCAAGTAATCCTCTCGCCAGGCAGGAGTAAGCGAAGGAGATGCGGCGCGAGAAGGGGCCGCAGAAGGGGCCGCAGAAGCTGCAGCAAGGGTTCTGACGCGACCGGGGGAGGCACCAGGCCGCCGAGCAAGTATCTTTCCGAGCATCGAGCCCTTCTCTCTGATTTTCTTTGTAAGCGCGCGTGTATCGATGCCATACAGCGCAGGCACGCCATTCTCTTTTAGCCATGTTCCAAGGGATGATTTTGCCAAGAAGTGACTGAAGTCGTCGGTATAATAGCCAACCACCAACGCTGCGATGTGAATTCGACTAGACTCGAAATCTTTTGGGAGGTGATCCAACGAATCTGGACGTGTAGGAACGCCATAGTTCCCAACCAATGGGTACGTAAGAATCAGGATCTGACCCTCGTATGAGGGATCCGTCAGAGACTCAGTATAGCCCACCATGCCTATAACCTCGTCAGACAGACACTGAGCGTGGAGGGAGTCATTATACCAGTCTGAAAGACGCATTCCCCCGCCACGCTTTTCCCCTCCGCACCGAAGCTTATACCACTGAAAGCCGAGCCATCATTGAGTTCAAGGACGACGTCGCTTAGCGGGGCTTCTCCTGGGATGGGAGGACTGGTGACTGGGGGCGCAGGGATTTGGATGGTGCTGGCAGTGCGCGTAAGGCCAGGTCGAGCTGCGATTGATCCATTGGCAGAACCTGGAATTGCCATTTTGATTTGAGCCTCCCGCTGTGGAAAATTATAGCGGGAGAAGAGCCAAATGTATGAAAATCTCTGAAGCAATCGATGATCGAATGCACGTGAATCAAGGGCGTCTATCTTATCTACTCACCCAGGCCAAGCAGACGCATTACTGCTCGGTGCTTGCTCGTCCTCAAGCAAGTACAAGACCTAAATACGACTCAAGGTAGGCAGTTATATACCACATAATCAATATTTCTGAACCTCATTTACTCTGTTCCTCGGTTGCGTCACTAACTCACTTCTCGACGGCTGCTATTCATTAACAATTCAGCTTTGGCACGAGCGATTAATGATGAATATACTTACCAGCAATTGCAGCATAGGCATGCACCTATGCAATCACACAACCCAACAAAGAACCCCGTAATAGCTTGAGACGGATATTCCAGACTCAGGATTTCAGCCAGAAAAAGAGCCAAATTCTTACCAGACACTATACACTCAAGGCAACCTGCAATGATGTCGATAACTGCCATAATTGCGTCTCCGATGCAGGAAAAGACACCTGATGTGAAACTCAGGATGACTCTCCCGCTAGTAGCAATCCCACTCGTCGCGCACCTGCGATGCAGGAACATATTATCCTTATCTGTCATTTAGTCTCATGAGAATCCTGGAAATTCAGTTACTAGACATACCCCATCGTATGCAGAGGTGAAGGGCTGAGATAGTCGTCGTGCAAGACAAAGCCCCACTGACCTATGGGTACCTATGCGGGTAGTGACGTCAAAAAGGATCCTCCCCAACATAAACCAACACCGTTGCATCAAAACCTGCAGGCAGCCGTCATGGAAGACGGTTTGGGGAGACGAATTTAATGTTGGGAGTTGGTCATCCCTCAGGTACGGGAATGGAAGCGGATGGAAAGGGCTATATTGGGTCTCTGTTATACTGGCCCGCTAGAGACGACAAGCGACCTGAATTCGATACAATGGTTCCCACCACCCCACACACAGACTGATGTCGACACAAATAACTCTTCGTTATGTGTTGTGTGCGAAGCCGGTCATCTGATGAATGGTGCCTGCATGATTGATAGATGGGCAGCATTCAAGTCCAGCTTCTGCTTGGTTGTGGGATAATTTAGACCTCTAAACGTTTAAATTGAGAAGTTGGTGGCACAGACTGGCGAGGACATTGGAATCCAGGTCATATGGCGGTCCGACGACTGCCACCGGATTTCAGGCAGCGAGCAACTCAAACTATTTGGGGAGTATTAGTAGATTGCTTCCCTGCCCGAGTTTAAACGTACAGAGGACTTTGGAAAAGGAGTGGTAGAAACACTCCGGGGATTGGCGGCCACAAGGAAAGGAAATTGGAGGGCGGCCGGAGAATAACGAGGGTACCGCTTCATACGGAGTCTCAGTCGGGTGCTGTATACTAGCCCTCGGGTTATTTGAACACCTGGACCATCTTAGTGGGGCTTTATATCAGGATTGTACCTCGGCTCCCAAGTGTAATTAAGGGCACGAAATGGCATGAAGCAGATGGTCTAGTCTCGAACCCACCTAGAGATGTACCCATCGATGGGATTCAGTTTCCAGATCAAAGTCATTACCACCGCACGGGCTACTCTCGAAACCAGATATTCTGGAGATATGGTATTTGGATCGAACGGATCTAAAAAGAACAAGTACACAACTCCGTCGCAGACACGTGTTGGGAGTGCAGGACTGAGGGCATCCATGCCGCAAGAACGGGTCGATATTGAACACTTGTCCCCTGAGACAATACACAATCAGTACCCTTGATTTCTCATCAACCTAGTTCAGAAGTACCGTCAAAGACTCTAGGCCAGGCATCGGGCGCTTTGAACTTGGGTTTCAACAGATCGAATAAAGGATCAGCACTTCATGAGAACAGAAGCATTACGTGACACAATCGAGAAGGACAGTCAGGTAGCAGATAGGCCTAGACCGAGAGATTGCTGATAAAAGCCAATTTATTCAGACATCCACATAGAGAAATGAAAGAGCGTAACATGCATCAAGGGTAACTGGGCGGATAGTGTATGATGAGATGATGAAAGGGAAGAATGAAGAGGGTGAAGAGCAATATGCAGAAGGTAGGTAGGATTTACCCGGCGAGTGCAGTCGGCGATACAGACAATCCATTGATCACTGTTCTTCTTCAGCGGGTTCCTCTTCGTATTCACCCTCTTCCTCATCGGCACTACGGAGGGAAGCATCAGACAAAAGAACGTGGAAATACAATAAGCCGACACGTACGTAGCATCCTGGTATTGTTGGTATTCAGCGACAAGATCCTGCATGTTTGATTCGGCCTCCGTGAACTACAATCCAAAAAAGAATCAGAAAAAGCGGTATCATCGTATGGTCCAGCACGCACCTCCATCTCGTCCATACCCTCTTGCGTGTACCAATGCAAGAAAGCCTTGCGCTTGAACATAGCCGCGAATTGGTCGTTGACACGCTTGAAGAGTTCTTGGATGGCGGTCGAGTTGCCCAAGAAGGTAACGGCCATCTTGCATCCGCGGGGTGGAATGTCACATTGGGCAGTAAGGACGTTATTGGGGATCCACTCCACGAAGTAGGCAGAGTTTTTGTTCTGGACGTTCTGCATTTGCTCTTCGACTTCCTTCATCGATACTTTGCCACGGAAAACGGCAGCAACCTAATTAGCGAGAAAACGTTTAGCAGTTACACGTGCTGAGGGCGTACACATGACGCACAGTGAGGTAGCGGCCATGGCGGGGATCCGAGGCAGCCATCATGTTCTTCGCGTCGAACATTTGCTGGGTCAACTCAGGGACGGTGACGGCGCGATATTGTTGGCTTCCTCGTGCGGTGAGCGGGGCAAAGCCAGGCATGAAGAAATGGAGACGGGGGAAAGGAACTAAATTGGCATATATACATCAGCGCTAATCGTCTTCAAAACTTGTAAAGGCTTACCCATGTTGACGGCCAACTTTCTCAGATCCGAGTTGAGTTGACCAGGGAATCGTAAACAAGTTGTAATGCCTGACATGACAATTGAGATGAGATGGTTGAGATCGCCGTACGTGGGTGTCGTGAGTTTGAGAGTGCGGAAACAGATGTCGTAGAGAGCCTCGTTATCAATACAGAAAGTCTCGTCGGAATTCTCGACAAGTTGGTGGACGGAGAGCGTGGCGTTGTACGGCTAAACGGAATACAACTGTTAGGTGGCCGAAAGATGTGACATCAATGCCCACATACCTCAACGACAGTGTCCGATACCTTGGGACTTGGAACAACGGAATATGTGCACATCATTCGGTCGGGATATTCCTCACGAATTTTGGAGATCAAAAGTGTACCCATACCGGCACCAGTTCCACCACCTAGAGAGTGGGTGATCTGGAAACCTGAAGAAGGTATTGGGTTCAGGATCAGCAAAGGAAGAAAGTTAAGAACATACCTTGCAGACAATCCGTGCCCTCAGCCTCCTTGCGCACAACATCGAGAACGGCATCAACGAGTTCAGCGCCCTCCGTATAATCTACGGACGATATTAAGTGTGGGCCAGTCAACCAGAAGACCGGGAAAACTTACGGCCTTTCGCCCAGTTATTACCCGCTCCACTCTGACCAAAGACAAAGTTGTCTGGGCGGAAAAGGCTGCCCAGTGGGCCCGACCGCACCGAATCCATGGTACCGGGCTCGAGATCGACCAAGACAGCTCGGGGAACGTACTTGTTCGCTCCGACCTCGTTGTAGTAGACAGAGATGCGCTCGAGTTGGAGGTCATTGTTGCCTTTGTACAGACCATCGGGCTCGATTCCATGCTCATCGGAAACAACCTCCCAGAACTTGGCACCTAAAGTAGAGGTTCACACAATCCATGAACACGAGCACAAAGTAGCATATATCGATAACCAACCAATTTGGTTGCCACACTGTTATCAGACGGGTCAACAAACGTTAGTATGGCATTAATCAACTCGCGTACGCAGAAAAACATACCTGGCCAGTCTGAAGGTGGACGATTTCGCGCATTCTACGGTAGAAAGGGTGTTAGTCGCGTTCTATATCAGAAGTGGTACGTTTTAGAATGCGCGCAAGATCGCGTTTTCCTTCGTCACACAACGCGTCGTTCTTGCGAGCAACGCCAGAACAAATTATAGGGTGATATCGAGCAACTTACATAGATGAGGATGGAGGACGGATTGGCTTTGTTGGTCGTGAAGAAGGAGGAGACAATTAATCAGAACGTGTTCAGGTCGAGGGCAAGCAAATTTTAGAGCTCCGCTTGAACAATCGGGGTTGACCGCAGCTGGTCATAGCGCAAGATCATACTAAGAGTGTACATAACATGAATCGCCACGATGTCCTTCATACACGAATATCCAGCGAGGTCGCGCTCAATTCAACAGGGTACTATGTGTTGTTATTACTCTTGCGAATCCATCTCCGTGAATCTTTTTCACGTGCATAAGCACCACCAAGGATCAGAAACTTAAGGATGGGGAGTATGTATATTTCGCTTGAGTGCTCAGCTAAAATATGTAGCGTCCATGTAAGGTGTTGTCCTACCAAACGATCGTGATGATGGTGCCCAAGGGTTCGGGCTCAAGCGTCCAAGGGAGGTCAACTATGTAACTCCTCTCCTCGGAATGGAGTCAGTAAGTGCTGCTAAGGGTGGCATCGGATATTTGCCTTCTCGATCGCTTAAACCTTCGTCGTGTAGTATGTACCGACCCACGCTAGCAGGAACAACTGGGGGAGGGATTTGTTCACGGAACACTGGATTCAACGTGTGTATCTAGGACATAATCGTCACAGTGCACCATCCAAAAATAGCCATTACGAGTCTTCATCCCAGCTCGTTATCTAAAGTAGTGGCTTAGAGAATCACAATGGGGGAGCATCCGGCCGAGATGACACCACCCTGGACAAGAAAGTCAGCGCGTGGCAAAGCAATCCACCATGTCACGTACTAGTTCGATGTCACTGCAGCAAACACCATTCGTTTTGCAAACGTCGCTAATGCCAATCCCGCCTAGCAGCGAAATCGGCGTGCATTTGAGACCTCTAGATTGTTCAGCGTGGAAATCAGCATTAGACAAGCCCACTCAAAAAACGGAAACCATTACACAAGGCCAGTAGCGCTAAGAACCTCTTCCACTATGCTGACAGAGGTGGTCAACAAGCTCACGATGAGGCCGAGGGCATCCCTCGAGTACTAGGACTAATCGTTAGCGTAGACGGGACACAGCGAGGGGTTGGTCTACCGTTTCAAGACCACCACAGCACATAGTCTTCTTTCCATTCGGGCACAAATCAGTCCCAGTGCCTCGAGTCTTGAACAAATCGTCAGTAAAATTGGACTGAATCAGTATAATGATCACAAACTTCGAGGACCGGGGTTGCAGCCGCAAAGGCGAAGAAAGCGATGAAGAGGAGGCCCAGTTTCAGAGGATGGAAGAACATTTCTATGAGTGTAGGAAAGTTGAAGGGGATGTTGAGGGATAGTACGATAAAGTACTCGCCTTTATATACGTCGATCCTTCATATTGCGACCCAAAGAGGGGGATGAGCAACAGGTTCTTGGTCGGTCCATTGAACGACGTGCTAGCCAGGCCAAGCCTAACAAAATTCTTGGTTTATAGACACATGAAGAAATTCGGTGGTAGTCGAGCAGGGCCAGGGTAGTCATTAGTCTCATAGTCGAATGGCTGTATCTGTTCGCCTCGTTACGCACCGAACAAGAGCGTCGTTGCTTCAGCGAGTGGCCGTTGGGCTTGCCAACAATGGCTAAATTCGTACATGAGGACCCTACTAGGAGTCAACTAGGAATGCCTAGCTCGAGCTTACACTGGGACTTAAAAAGGTGGTTGAAGCGAATAGGAATTCGTCTGGAACTCCGGAAAAGGGCGGACACTTGAGGAGTCCCTAGGTGCGTACGACGTTTGTATATAGAGCGTTGTCGTAGCACATAGGTAGGCACCGTCGTTTAAGCACTGCACAATAAGTAAGGAAATGCCAGAACTGTCGCGCCCTAGAGCTAGCCAACGAGTCCGCATCTGCATGGTGGTAAGCGTAGCAGGTTTTTAATAAACAGATGAGGATGGCCGAGGTAGAAACACAATGCGTCGCTAGTAGTATGTACGTGCCAGAGAAAAGGACCCGTGAAAGTCCGCCTGAAGCTTGGTTCAGCATCTCCTAGTAAAATGCCCGAAAAGGAAGGGGAGGTCGGATCAAGGTTTGGCAGGAGTCTCCTAGTGATTACATAATATTCCCACGCTAGGTCGATTCAATTCCTCCTAGTTTTTTGCTGAATTTGGGAGAATTTGCCCGTTCATTGACGGTAGGTCGGTTCAGTGCCTCCTACTTTTACTTCAGACCAAAATTAATTGGAGGTTTTAACTTACATAGATGTTTACAATGGTGTCTAAGGTAAATCAATGCCTGTTTTTGGCACCTATCATTCAAACTAGATACTGGATTCGGAGTCAATTGTCAACCTCCTAAGCCCCTGAAATAGGGTGCAACTTGTCTCTGAGCTGCCAGATGAGTGTGAGGAACGAACTGAGTATTGTCAACGATACATAGCACTAGTAGGAGTGTTTTGAGAAAAAAATTAGGCTTATTACCCACTTTTTGGGGCCTGTAGAGGTCAGTTCGCATATCTCCTACTTTTTTAGGCCAATTTTGGAGGTCGGTGCGGATCTCCTACCATTTAGGACCTTTTTTACCACTTTTACCTCCTAGTTCAGACCCAAAAAATGGCACTTTTGGATCTAACCTCTAGGCGGACTTTCACGGGTCCTCAGAGAAACCTGTCTGAGAGTTTAGCGCGCCTCTGTTTATCGTTCTTTGTACAACCCCTTCAAGTTCAGTTGGAAGCGAGTAGGAAGGGAAGCGAGTTGGAAGCAAGCTCAGACTTATCGTCGTTCGACTTGAATATAGTCGACTCAGTGTACCGATTCGTGATTTACTAGCTCCTTCCAATCTAGACTCAAAGCTAATATGTTACTCATCCATTGGTCTAATACTGTGTCTATCCTACAGAATGTTGATGGGAACGCAACCGACATTAATGGCATCTGTCTATCCCACAAGCTCAGCATATATGTAGCAATGAAACACTAGTCAGTGAGCGACTCACCAGTGTGAGATCCTTGCAGCACACGCCGTTGGCTTTGCAAACATCGCTGAGCCCACCATTTCCCAACAAGGTTATGGGTACGCATTCGAGGCCACTGCGGGTCGTTTTACCCTGGTCATCAGACTGTCCCAGTCGTAAACAGAAAGCGCGCTTACACTAGGCCGGTTGGCTTGAGAACCTCTCCTACCAGGCCAACGACCGTCGTCAGCAGGCCGTCGAGCAGACCAAGGATATTCTTGTCGAACTGAATCCACTAATGATTAGAGGGTGAAGAGGGAGTATAGCAATCGGATTACAGTCTTAAGTTCACCACAGCACATTGTCTTCTTGCCATTGGCGCACACGTCCCCGCCCCTCGCCTTGTTGAAGAAACTGTCAGCGAGATTTGACTGAATTATGTCAGGATAGCCACAAACCTCAACAACGGGGGTGGCGGCCGCAAGAAGGGCGCAGAGAGCAAAGACAAAGAAGACGACCTTCATAGAATGGGAGAGCATCTCTAGGACTGTGATGGGGCCGAAGGAAAGAATATCCTGAGGTAGTGCAATGAAAGCCGTCCTTGCTTTTATACACTTCCTTCATATCGCCAAGCTGAGACGACAGCTTCTTGAACAGTCCGACGGCGTGGCCAGGCCGGAAGCATACATCACTATCTAGATGTACATGGGAAAATTCGGCGATACCTGAGAAGGGTCAAGATAGTCATTAGTCTCATAGAGGGAATAGGCAGACGCGTCACCTTGAATGATCAACAGAATAACATATCCTAGGGTCACAGCGTACGGTGAGTGGAGCGACTGGCTGGGAGGTCTAATTAAATAGCTGGGCCTGGGTCAAGTCCGGGTATCATGCGCCCTGGTCCATGAGAAACCTTCCGAAGCACTGTCTGGTTCCAAAGAATGAACGATTCCGATTCGACGAGAAGAGCGTGGCGCAAATTTTCATTGGAAGCTTAGACAGAGAAGGAATGTTGGCCAATCAAATTCTCGTCACTTTGAGTGGTTATTACCCCGATGCTCCAGCAATTGTATGTATGTGAAGATTTCATGCGTCGAACTCCGCCATGTGTCAATCAGCTTAGACGTGTTACGGGATGAGATAGCTCCTTACATTCAACTCAAACAATACTTCATCGAAAAGACCCAAGACAGGCCGTCATTGGAGCCCGGGGCCGTCACTTTCATTCAAGATAACCAATGGAACTCCCGTCGGACCTCGGCTGCCTGAGCGTTCGAACCGTGGAAGAGAATTGGGCAACGAATGCCCATAAACGAGGCTTGACAGTGACACATATGACATTCAACTTTAACAGCCATTGGCTTTCCTTTCAACAGCGGGGATCGAAAGGTCGCCGGGCGCCCGACTCGAGTATCTACATAGCGCCGCTGCGCAATGGTGAAGAGAGGTGAGACGCCTGGCGGCGCTGATGAGTTGATCATTGTGACATAATCGTCTGTAAATCGTGCCAAGTAACCGCTCGTTCCAAGGAGTAGAATCGTGAGAACGCTGGGCCGCCACGCGGATTGAAAATCTTCGTTCAAATTATTCAAACCATAACTATGCTGTTTTGGGAGCCTAGCTCAAAAGCTTCAAGCTCCAAGTCTCACTGCGTAGCTTATGCTATGGATCTGGTGCGTATTGCAGTCACTATCAGTCTATCAATGTTCTCAGTCGTCGCCCAGACCGTAGATGTGATGTCTGCGACGAGCAAGCTTGGAACCGCCTCCGAAGAGTCTGGCACACATGCGCAAGGTAAACGTGCAAGCTATATACAACGACATAGTAGTCTCAATATACCGGAAGGCTATTGTTGACAGGTTGGTGGTTCTGGGCGCGCTCAAGGCTTTTGGCTATTCATGAAATCACAATAACCGACATATATTCAGAAGGTGCCAATCAATTTACTTATCAAAGAAAAGCAAACAGGTACGAGTATGCTACGGGCGTTGTGAACCTCCGCCTTCGTAAGAAGATACGGGATCAGAGGTTGATGTTGACGGGGGAGCACCCAAGAACAAGGAGGCCACTCTAGAAAGGCATCGTAAATCACTCTTCTACCGCCTGGTTTATGTTACTTACGAAGCTGTTCCCAGTGCAGCAGACTGTTTGCGCACTGCAGGAAGTGCCTCCTACGCCTATGACGGTGATGGGCGAGCAAGTCACTGAGAGCGAAGGTGTCAGCCCATTCAGATTCTGCCTGCTGAATTATTGGCTTACCTCCAACGAGAGCGTCAATGGGGCCAAGAACGATTCCTAGCAAGCCGGCCAGGAGGCCCACAACTGGGTTTCCCGACTGAAAATGGTGGTCAGCAGGCTGATACTGGCGGTGCAAAGATAAGGGACGAACCGACTGGATGGAATTGCAGCATTGGAGGCTGCCAGTCGTGCAACTGGAAGCAGGGGTGCCGGTCCTCGGGATGACGGTGGCGACAGCAAGGAGTGGAAGAATCAAGAAGGTGCAGAAGATAGCTCGAGAGAACATTGTGAGTATATTGACTGGAGTGTAAGTAGTTGAACTGGAGGGCTCGACTGAAGTCTTTCTGTGCAGTTTCTAGGGCTTTTATACATTTTCAGCCTGTGCATTCGCCCCCGAAGTATCTGGATTTATTTTAAGGGGGTTCTTTCAAGGTTTATTGAATCTGGTTCCGGCGCGTTTGTTGCCTTTGCCGATTGTATCTCCATTGTGGACAGGTTCGATCATTGATAGAGGCTTAGGTGATTAATGGGACTCTTCTGGGTTCTCCGAGCTGACGGCAAGATCCCAAGGTTGAACAGTAAAGGCTGGTAATTGCTCCGTCCAACAACCTTAGGTTAAACTGTTGGTCGAGACCTACCCTAGGTCTTTAGGCTCTACTTCCCAGTCAATTTTCAAGCCGCTCGAGGCACATGTAAGTGAAGGTCTACCTTGCCTGAATACACGCACGCCGTTAGTCGTATTCTGATCTTCTGTGGAGTCTAGACACGCGCCAAGATCGCAGAAAACATCCAACGTCTGGTGATGAGTTGTCACCGTTGAATTGTCCTCATTTGTGGGCGAATGTCTATCTTTGTTCGTAGCTATCCCGCCCCAGTCATACTTCACTCTGAAATTGGGTCGGTTTCGCACTGTCAACAGATCTAGCGGAAGCGTTCATATTTTCGTCAACATCGTACTTCTCAGTCTGGGCCATCTAATACGCACGACAAACTACGTCAAATCTCTGTCATTGGTTGAGAAACACAGCCCATAACTTGGCGTGGAATTTTGTCCACCAATACGAACAGAACGGCCTGACATGTCTTGTTGATCAAACACCGCCGTCAAACTACATCCTCCCACCGAACACTTAATTATCCTCCTTTTGGGGACCTGAGTTCCATGCTCAACACACGCTGTATCACGCAGCATGAATCGAAGCATTTGGGTCTCAATTGGGTGCCTAAGCACATTGGCTAAGTCGTCAAGCTGCAAGCGTCCTCACAGCCACCCAAGCTTGCCATTGGCTAGCTGCCTCGTGTAACAACGGCATAGCAAGGCGGAGAACATTCCGACATAGAACTCCCGGACCCTCGTGTTGTCGGCATGTTGTAATATTGGTGGACAAACGATAACCCGAGACTTGATTAAATACCACACGCGAAAGATTTCATCTCCCAGGAAGCATGGTGTTCCAGAGGCAGGTAGACCACCTTTCAGCTTCGAAGACCAGACCCAGGTAAGAACCTAGGGCAACCAACAGCTTTGAAAACTGAAGGTTTTACCCCCGAAATTTGTTCAGCAATAACGGTATTAATCACCTCTCATTGAGGGACAGTCACTTCACAGTATGCGTCGTTTATGTAAAAAGGACTTCCATATTCTGACCTTCTCACCCCGAAATTTCTCTGCTGAGTCTCAAAATCAACTGTCATTTATGACGAGTTTAACGTTGTACAACGGCATTGCTACCATTGACTACTGTGGTGGAGTTCGTGAGTATAGTTCGGAACTGCCAACGGATATACTTCTTCGATGGGCGCAGTTCCAAGACATGGAGTTTAAGCGATTCCGAGGGAGCGAACAGCTAGGAATTTGCGACACGGGGGTTCTTGCCACCAATTTGAATTTATTATTGTGAAGCAAGCTCAAACAGCGACTGGAAGGAGGGTTGATACTGGAGCAAAAAAGTTGCTTGGGGGCCGACCAATTACCCTTGAAGGAAGACTCAAAGGATGTCCGTGCCCGTTTGCGCTGTAAGACTTTGTCCGAGGCAGAGATTGGTGTTCGATAGAGTTCGACCCGCCACTGATGGTTGGCGGTGATCATGCGGTTGTAGTGAACCTATAGACGGTGGTCTAATTCAATATGTGATACAGTCTCAGACATGACACGAAGCGTACACACCAACACTGGCCAAAAACATGACACGACAAGCTCTTTACTTCACAAAAAGCTTCTTCGAACGAAGGGGTCTGGCAGCACCCACACGCCCAGTCTCCATTTGATAAATTCTGTACGCTTCGCGAAGATGATCCGGAGACAAAGGTCCAACATCTCCCCGACGTGACTGTACGGCACGAGCTGTCTCAAAGGTTAGATTCTTGCATTTGTGGCTCCACAGCCATACATACCTTTCTCCACTATCTCGCCGACGAAAACCTTGGCAAAACCAGCTACTATTTGTGCGACAGGCTGGGATACCTGCTGACCCAGGGATTGCTGAATGACCTGATGCTTCGGTCAGCGTCGCACACTGGAGTGGCTGAAAGGAATAAGCACCTTTCGAACGGCTTGCTTGGGAAGAGCATGACGTCTATAAGCTTCAAAGCGCTCGTACTGGGATGGACTGAAGTTATCCATAAGGACTCTGACGAATTTACATCAGTAACTCGTCATAAGAAACGCAAGGCTGTGAGTTTATCGTACTTCAAATTGTCCTTTGACTGACTCTGCCATGAAAGTTGTGCTGAATAATCATCGTCCGCCATGGCTGGTAACAATTCATCTTCTCCTTCTACCTCTTCATCGATTCGACTTCCGACACCAGGAGGCGCAAGTGAAAGCACAGGAGTTCCTCTCATAACCATGCCCGGACCAGGAGAAGCTCGACTAGGTTCTGCGTCAAAGCTGATCATGCCAGGCATATGTATTGGATTGCTTGACATGTTTGTCGGCGACGACGTAATAGGCTGATCAGAGACAGAGTTCGACCCCGCTCCAGCAGATATCTGTGACTGGGCTTGGGAACTAGAAGCGATTGGGAAAGTGGCCCCTTGTGACGGTCCTTGTTGCTGAGACGGGGGAGACAGCTGAAGTATGGGCGGTTGTGATCCGTGTACCGTACTGCTTGCAGAAGCCATTGGCCACACGCCTGAGAACTGTGGGCTCGCAAAGCTGGCAACTGGTGTACTATCTCGAGAGCCCCGCAAAGCTGCACTCCCGGCGCCAGTAGTGGCACCCTTCGGTTTTCTGCCACGCTTACTAGGCATACGGCCTCGTACTGCAGGTGTGCTGGGGGTTAATGGGCTGGAAGAAGGAAAAGAAGTATTTGGCTGCATTGTAGTTTGAAGCACGTAGAGATTTGCGAGCGCGTCTAAGCCTCAGCCTGCGCCACAGTACGCTGGCACGTGACGCGTAAATGATTGCCCGAGCCGTGAGATCATAGCGTATCATATGTGCACTCAATACTTGGTCCGACTTCAGGCTGCGCTTGTAGTGCCACGGCGATGTCAAATTATATGCGACTCGGGGGGTCGCAATCAGTAATATTAGGGACAAGATGGAAGATACTACACGGAGAGGGAGAGTGGGGGGAAAGCTGAGAGGAAGACAAGGGTAGATCATGATACGACGGGACAGATAGAGAAAGGTAGAGCAAGAAAAGAAACAAGGAAGCACTTGGCGACTCGCTCAGTGTCGCCATCTATAGCGCCGCTGGGAGTTGGACCATTAAGAGTTGGTAATGTACATCCGAAATATCATGTACATATTGATTTTGGTGGTGTTCGGGTTTCCGGTCTCGAGAGCGCGATGGACTTTAGTGATGATGCGGGGCGTAAGATGCCGAGGGAGAGTGCGTCCAGAGCCAGAGCCAGAGTAGGAGATGGGGTGTCGAGAAACTATCGGGGCGGCCTCAACCATTAAGGAGACAACAAAGAAGAATGTACGTATAAGTGACAAGATAAACGCAGATGGCAATATGAGGAGTGTATGATTAAGGATGGAGTGTAATGAGTAAGGACGAACAAGATGAGCGCACGTCACAGACGGGCGGATGCGGTGATAGAAGCAGACAACATGGGAGAACAAAGAATAAGGTGATACCAATACTTTTAGTGGCGCTAAGAGAAAAGGCCGGTCATTCAAGTCATATTGATGTCGACGCCCCCAAACTCCCCTTGGTCTGGCAGCTGGGAGACGGCTTGCTGCTGTTGATGATACTGCGCCCGTTGGAGTTCGGCGTACTGGACCTGGTAAGCCAATTGAGCTTGAGTGACCTGCATCTGCTGCGAGTACTCAGGATGAGGCTGGGGTTGCGGCTGCGGCTGTGGGGACATCGTAAAATCGACCGCAGGCTGCTGCTGCTGCTGTTGTGAAGTGACGACGTTCATGGGCATCTGGACGGCTTGGGCTTGTACTTGCTGGATAGCGTACTCCTGTTGGGAGCTAAAGCCGCCCTGAGATAGAGGGCTTGACATCGGAGCGACACCGTTGCCAGTACCGTTGGCACCGACAGACGGTGAGTACGTTCCATTGGTTGAGTAGACTTGAGTATAGCTCATGCCGTTCATGGAACCACTGCCAGTACCGCCAACCACGCCACGATTGGTTGAACTTGCGCGAGAGTTGCTACGGCTGGTGGGAGCGCTAGCCATCGTACGTCGGCCTTCCCGTTCCCCGTTCCTATCGCTGTTGCGTGCTAAGCATCGATGCTGCCCACTGGCAAGGAGCGCAAGGCCCATCGCTCCATGATCACCGCTATGTTGGTAATGATAGCGCAAGCCGTTCATATTCTTGTATCTCCGGGGGCAATCACTGATACCACAAGCGAAAGGACGAAGCCGCCTTTCTGCTTCCTTTTCAACCTCACGGAGCTCAAGCTCGCTGATTGTACCGAGGCCGAGCGGGTCAGGGACTACAGCACCTGTGAAAAGCGTCAGAACCATAGAGGAAACGTGCAAAGTAAGGCATACCTCCAGGTATGGGCGTACTTGCTCCACTGCCAGGCGTGCTACCGGGGTTGCTCTCGATACCCTCACGTCGCCTCGCTTCTAGAAGGCGATCCCGCAACTCAATGTCCTTTGGCGGCGCGAAATTACAGCTCCCGTGCGTCATGTGATACTTCAGACCATTCGCCTGCTTGTAACTCTTATTGCAATTTGGCTTTGGACAGCGGAATGGTTTGGAAAGCAACATCGACCCAGCTGGACGCGTCATCGACTGTGACTGAAGGGCGGAGGCAGCCGAATTCGCCGGTGCTGGTCGAATTACGGTGCTACCGTTGGCGCCTGTCGTTGCAGATTGCTGCGATGCAGACTTCGATGAAGATCCAACATCACCCCCATCCACCGCTGCGCTGCGACTTGAAGGAGAGCTCGTCTTCTTTCCTTTACCCTTGCCTTTGACACCTGTGGATGGCTATTAGACTTGCATTAATAGAAAGGAAAATGGGGGCCGACCTGTGGGACTAGTGGACCTCGAACCAACAGGAGTTGGATTCGCCGTACCCGCAGGACTGAACAGAAGTGCGGGCGGAACGCAGGCGGGCGCCATCTCAGCAGCATGAAGAGCGTTCATACCGCTTAGCCCGCCCATAATAGCACCGTCTATGGAATTCATTCTATGAAGACCGAAGTTCATCGCTCCATTTGTAAATGCCGAACCGTGGCTCTGCTGGACATAGGGACTCGTCGGCTCGGAATGTATGACACCACCAAAAGCGCTTTCCAAATCGTTTAATCCCTGCAAGCTCAGGTTATGGGGAACGCTAGCCCCCGAGGCCGAATGCCGAGACCCGTTCCAAGCACTAGGGTTGGCACCAGAGGCAATGTTGGAGAACGAACCAAGTGACGCGTGCCGTGTGAGGCCTGGGCTCGTTGAAAGGCCGGCTATTGAAGTCTGAGTGTGGTTGGGGGATCCAGGCATACTCGGACTGCCCATCATGTTGTCCAGGTCAAATCCAGGTGAACTGGCACTCGCTGTAAGCCGCTCGAAGTTGCCACTGTCTCTACCATCCGAAAAAACACCGTCATTCCCAAAGGAGCCCCCAGAATCCACGTCGAAATTCAAGGGAAAGGCGGAAGCACCACCGGCAGACATGCCCGCTGCGTTTGCTTGAGTGAGGGCAGACTCAAAGTTACTCGCCTCTCCATTGTTGGAGCTGGTGTCTTCCCCGAGTGCCCCATCTAGCGAGTTGTTGCTGCTCCCACGCATGGCGTGCAGGTGACTCCAACTATTCCGCACATGGCCCGGATGGGGGCTTGGCGGTGCCGATGCGTAAACACCCCTCGCATTCTCAGCAATACCACGCGCATCAACCGTGCGATGGCTTTGCTGCAAGCGCTCTTGATGAATATGCTGTAAAGAGATTTTGTGATGGAGGCTGCGATGGCCGGTCTGAAAGGACTGATGGGACCCATGATGCTGAAGGGCTCGCTTGCCTGGGGTAAGATTGGCGGAGAAAGTCCCTGCAAATCAGATATCAGTGGGGTCCATGGATCCAGATCAAACGGAGAGAAACGAGGCATGAACAATGAATAATGGGAGGCATGGAATTGCGGGGGCGGGATGTTCAACTCACCCATTCTAGGGCTTGGGTAAGCACTCAGGGGTGTGGTGATCGGCGTATCAGGCGGGGTAGGCACACCAGAGGATGGGGAGGGCATGCCCTGGCCAGACGTGGAGGACGGCGAGTTACTGGATGGGGGTGAAGGCGAGTTGCTGATGCCCTGCATTCCACTGGATGTTCCAGCAGAGGAAGAAGGAGGCGACATGCTTCCGTATGCGTGAGCATTGACATCAGAACTATGCCCTCCGTAATGGCCTGAGGGGGGATACGCCAACGACTCTTCCATCTCCATCTCCATGTCATCAGGATCAATCGGAACACCTTCTCGATAAGCCATATCATTGCCAGCGTATTTACCGGACGACTGAATTATGTCGGACTGTGAGTGCTGTTGCTGATGGTGGTTTGTGTCCATAACCTGGGATGCTGAGCGTTGCGAGTGAGCAAAGTAATCTGGGACATAGGGTGACGGTGTAGGGGTATGGGCTTGTTCGTGTTTGCCGAGATCTTGGGGGCGAGAATGTGTGTGCGAGTTGGGCTGCAAGCGACTTGCAGAGGATGAAGGGTGAGCTTGTGGGACAGATGAGTTCGCGTTAGTTGCTAACGGCGGATTATTGCATTGGGGGTTGAAAGGTATTGATACAGCGACCCGCATGGTGCCTCCATCTGCGCCGTTGGGGATGTGGTTGCCAGTAGCAGCAGTCACGGGGTTTCCGTTAGCGTCGACAACGACAATGTGAACTTCTTCAAAATGATCGAGCAAGGCATGCAGATCGGGGAGATGCAGTCCGCAGCATGTATAGTCGCGGCACTGTGCAGATCAATAGTGAACAGGCAAGCTCAACACGTGTAGGGAATCTGGCTTACTAGTTCTTCCTCTCTACCCGACTCAAACAAGTTCACGGCGTTCAATATGGAGTTGCGGTCTTCAGATTCCATTGAAGCCATCTTTCCTCCTTTAAACTCGTTAGAGCTATAAAGAGAGTGCGACAAATGTCAGTAAGATCTTCAGATGACTGAACTTGTGCAAAGGCAGTAACTCGAAATGAAAGAGATCGCAGACTCGCTTAATGATTGTCGATAGGGGAGGAGAGTGTCTGCTGTTGACACTTAACGAAGCTTGCCACTCACCCGAAACCGCTGAGAAGGTGAGCCGTTGGACTACCTGGATAAAATGCATTGCCACTGACGTGCCTACTACCGAAGGAGCCTGAACGCCATGATAACGGTGAGCCCATGTAGTGTTTCGCGTACGATGCAGGATTAAAATCGTCCCCGTTGCTCGAGCCGGTGTAGGATCCAGAAGTCATGATGGAATCCCCTCGAGTATGGTAGCTACCGTAGTCCATTGCTTGACCATTGCCATAACTATTACCAGGATTATTGGGGTTGAGAGGATTGCTGAATGAATGAGAGTGGTGGTGGTATTGAGGATGGTTGTGGTGACTGCTGGATGTCGAGGGGAGGGCGATTGGCTGGGAGGAGGACATGGACAGGGAGTATGAGACTGAGGGAGAGACGGAGAGAGGGGAAGCTCCTACTTACATTCCTCTCATTCAAAACCGAACGGCCCGATTCAGATTGTTGCCGCTTGTTTGGCCAACACTGGCTCAAGCTCGTGCTTGACCTGCTCGGACTTTCAACCCTAGGTAGGTTCGACTCAGGCCATCGAGTCGGCTCATCTCTCTCATGTCCCAACGACGATGATGGGCATCCCGACTCACACAAACTCGGTATACAGCCAAGTCTCTCTCTGCGGGAAGCATTGTGCTGCCGCCGTCTCTGAAGGAGTCGAAGAGTCCTTGTAACTCGCCTCATCAAGAATCGCCATGAATCGCCTGTAGCCAAGGGTCACCTATGTCAACCCTGCTTGGGTCATGGACACTGCAACTATGCCACTATATCAGGCTAAATTAGGTATTTCCGTACCGAACGTGACTATGGTCATGGTCATGATGTCCATGTACATACTTGACTGAGTCGAGGGTTAACTACCGTATGTTCGGTTACTTACGCCGTTTGGAGGGCTCATATGCAAGTAAGTAGCTTGCTGCTATGGTCACCTTCGGGCACTTGGCCATGATGATACAAACCAGATGTAGATTACGCGCAAGCGATTACAGCAACATAGCAAGGTGCAACAATATAAACGGACATTGGCGTACGTGAGATGCTGATAGATTAATCTAGGAGCATGGAGGTGTTACCTCCGTCAACACTGCGCACCCATGCTGCCTACTACATACTCCCATCATCCCCAGTATTCCCAGGTCACAATAGCAAATCCAAACTTGCAATGAGATAGCGCCGGCCAGCCTCGCAGATTCTGGGTGTGTGGTGTTTGCCGCTGGGCGTTGTGAGATAGATTTCTAGGCTCAGCCAAAACATTCCGCTTCGGGTACTACGTAAAGGAGTCTATGGAGTTCTGTCTAATAAAGGGATGTTGCTCACTTGAACCCACACCCATCTCCGGAGAGCTTCGATATCACAGAATTTCCTTAACCCATATCAATACTTCTCGTGAGACATGCAGTAACGTCCACTGGGATGCATCGGATACACTGACTTACACAATGCGATGTACACCTCCGAACAACCTCGCATCTAGACGTCGCGCGCGCAGAGAGACTAAGGAAGACATGGGAAGTAGTGGGCCCTTGTACAATTGTGAGCTAGCGTGGGGGAATCGCGAAGTCTGTCACGTCTGTGGGCAGTCAGTAAATATAAGTACGCGTTCCACATGGTATACTCACGCAGTAGGCTTCTGTAGCTTTGATGGGCTACGGCAGGTGCCTAAAGGGCGGTTGATATCATCATCACGCGAGTTTGCGAAGCGCATCCACGGCTGAACGAACTGGGTCGTCAACAAATGAAGATGGAGTTCTCGTTAATATAGATAGTCGCTGGGATGTGAATCCATCGCCTCTTAGCTGTGTTTGGCGGGATGGAAATTAGGATCGTGCATTGTTACTGCTCTGAGCTATATCAGTGGACAGCACTATGTGGCAACGAGCTGAGGCCATCATCACGCACAGCGCTGAGATCAGCCAAATCAAGCCGTTGCCAGCTCGTTCTGTGATAACTGTGGATTTACGTTGATTCTGAACATACTAACCAGTGGCCATTGCTAAAGCTGAGGACTTGCGGGACCGAAACACATGTCACCATCTATGGTGCGAACTTACGAATGGTTTGGCACATGTGGCCATCATCGGTACTGGCGGGGGCAGTTCGTCCTTAGAGGATTCACAATGCGTACCGACGCTTGCAACGGATAAACGGCATTTAGACTGGTCGAAATCTCCGTGTTACTGTGCTGCGGAAGAGAATTGAATTGTCAATGTTACCTTCTCAGTGCTAGGGCTAGACGCTGGCCTATCATACACGAGAGAATAGTAAGATGTTTACCTTCTTCGTAGAAAACTAATTTGGAATTTCAGATTGATTGAGGGTTCAAATGGAAGGGGTAAATGCATTCCAAACATATAGTCAATCCCTAGGACATAACAAGGCTTGCTACTGACCACCGCGCTTTGAATGTGGCTTGAGCTTGCTCAGCCGACGTTTTGACCAATTTGCCGAGCTTCAGAGTCGTCCAGTACCGTCGGTGACTTAGAATAAGGGCTAACAGGAATGACATCAAGCTCAACCCTGCTCACCCCCTGCTTGACCCCGAAACACGTGTTGCCCGACTCTCAACGGTTGCTCCGCGATGTTCTACCACGCGGTATACATGATCGCCTTGCGGCGGCCGTCGCCAGCCGTGATCAGGCCATGAGCTATGGCCGCATTCCCGGCACGAGGCGTACTTAGGCGCGGTTTGACTACGAGTCGTTTAGGGAAGCCGGTTCAGATTATTCGTAAGCGCAGGGATCAAGCAAGCAATAGGCCCGAACAACCGAACCGATCCGCCGATCCACGCCTGCCACGCTCTTGGCAAGTGACCTAGAGCTCAAGCTTGCTGTATGTTTCTATTATGTAGTTTGCCCCATGCCCCTTCGTATCCTGAAGACGAGGTGTCCCCCAAGGATCAATAGGGACGTGAGGCAGATACCTAGAGGGGAGGTTGTGTTGATAAGCTTTAAGAGGTGCGTTGCCGCAAATGTAACTTCACCGACTTAAAAGCCATTTTACGTACAGGGCAGGGAAGTGGCTGAAGAGCAAGGCCGCGAGGCTCCACATATAACATACAACTACCTCCGAAACTAGACTGGTGTTCTGAAGAGGTGGATTCTCAAAGGATCCACGCCAGCGGCGAACATTCACTCACGTTGGAAGTGGGTCAGCGCAACTTCAGAGCTCGATGATTGCACATCTCCAAGTGTCCTTTGCTGGCCTGCACTCAGCGGTCGGTAACATCATAGACATCGTTCGCACCCTCATCTTCAAGTTGCTTGAGCTTTCGTCGAAGGAGAACACTGTGCTACCAAGCAAAGTGATTTCGTCCCGTCCGTGTACGGTGCATTTGTCAGTATAGATTCGTTTCAAGGCACTACACGCTCCCATGCTATCTATGTAAGATCGTTACAGCCGGTCGTTGCTTGCCCTACCATTGGTTCCATCAGGTTATCTATGTTCCCTGCAAATGAGGGTTTAGTCGGATCCAAGGTTAGGCTAACAAACCGTGCTGGGTTTAGTACCAGGTCATGTAAACATTGCACATGTCTTTCATAGCATAACTCAGAGTAGTAGTTCCCTGAACCATAGATAGCTGAGGGCTTTCTTCGTGCTGTCATGCTCCCCTGCTAGATGCCGGTAGTAGATGCTGTTCGATGGTGTTTTTTGTCTTCCTTTCAACGATCATGATCAAGAACCTGCGTATCCTCGAAGTGCTTAAAATGACTGACTCGATCATTTCCTATTAGTACGACGTGGTACCGGTTCGTCGAAGCTCATTCCGACGCCTACTTGCGCTGATTAGACGGTTCAAGCGCTGCAGATAGCAGGAGATTGGTTCATCTCTTGTCCTTGTATTGGTTCGCGACTCACGAGTTGATCGGTGTGCTCGTTCATTCTTCTACTTATGGTGACTGGCAGCCTCGAGGCTACGGGGATTCCGTGTCTCTTCTCAAGTGTCTATCAACGCTAACTAGACATCGTAGATGGAGATTCTATGATATCGATGATTATCCTTGACGTGAATGTGATGAGCCGAGCAATGGTAGTGTCTCCGAGTAACTGAGACTCCGTCCCCAACTCTCAGACCTTCGCACTCGCTGCAGCTACAAGCTTCTCAGCGGTACTAATTTACATAGTTGGTATGATTCTCAGGGCTCACGAACCGAGTGAATGGTTTAGTTGTATCGCACGAAGAAAGTTGCACGAACTTTCCTTCCATTGATTTGGGGAAAGCTATAGTTAGCTGGCTCTCGCGACCTGCACGGCTCTCACAAGTATGCAGTGTTACAGATCGTGCACCTCACGGACCCACCCGAGAGGATTGTCTCGTGAAAGGACAGGTTCCATACCCTATTGACCAACCTCTTTCACGAATCACGAATCACGAATGTCGACTTGGCAATGTCTTACCTGCATGCTATGAGATCCCTTCACGGATGAGATTTGGCTGTTGTTATCTCCTCGATGTGTAGTATTGCATCATGTATCACGAACATCGTCCCAAACGGCATCGCTGATGGTGGCTGACGAATCTCCCTCTCATATCGCAGAGAGCCTCTATATCAGCTATTATATATTGGAGAAGCAAGGATGCCATGTGTAGTGCTGGTGAACCGTGGTCCTCTTGAACAATCGTTTGCGAGCACTCGCACTGACAAGGTGGCGAGCTTTACAGGGGTATTCAGGGGCAACATATGACAACCACATGACTTTGCCCTGGACCGGCGTGCCGGCACACTTCGAACAGAAAGAAAAGAAGCTGTACTTCAAGTTGTAGAACTGTCTTCTGCTCCACCAGATTGTACGCTACTGTACCGCTGTACTTTATCCCCACCACGATCTCGTCTTACGAAGCTCATGACATCTCAGTATGCATATGCCGCCTTAAATGCCACCAATTTGCAAGCAGTGAATGATGCTGGGGCATCATGCCACGATGAAGATACGGCGATGGACAGTAGCTCACCACGCTGGGGCTACGGGTCCAATATACTTTCGAGAACCAAGGATATCGTGCAGAGCAATATTGGCTTGTTGCTGATTGTCGCGTCGCAGGCATTCATGTCATTTATGAATGTCTCGGTAAAGAAGTTGAACAGTCTTGATACGCCTGTTCCTACGTTAGAGGTGAGTGACTACCCAGTACACTACGTATAACCTACATGCTGAT
The DNA here is from genome assembly GCA_012980535.1 of Pleurotus pulmonarius. Taxonomy (NCBI): domain Eukaryota; kingdom Fungi; phylum Basidiomycota; class Agaricomycetes; order Agaricales; family Pleurotaceae; genus Pleurotus; species Pleurotus pulmonarius. The sequence continues at coordinate 1,224,280 of SJKF01000011.1, read as the reverse complement.
GCCGCTTCTTAGCTAGTTCTTGTGAGGATGGTAAGCACGATGTAACAACTCTGACTTTGTGCGGTGTTAAGTTTGCATTTGCTATCAGCTTATCACATACCTGTGTTGCATGTCGTACATGTTCGTTCCTTGCTCATCACGGCGCTCTGCCATTCTTATATTGATCTCCCAGGCTATTGCGCGGTGTAGAGGACCCATGGATCGGCCCTAAGGGCGTACGGTTACTCCTAGTACTCAGGGGTGTCACTGGGTAGCTTGAGCATCACTAACCCCGGTGGATCTATGCTGATTGCTTAACCTACAGTTTCTTTGGCTTGTTCGGATTGTACTATTCATTGCGATATCTATCACTTTCTGATGCAGTCGTTCTGACGTTCCTCTCCCCTCTTACAACCGCTATTTCTGGATCTTGCTTGCTCGGGGAAACATTTACCAAGAAAGAGGCACTCGCTGGCGGTGGGTTGCCCACTTTCCATACGTTTACCTCCGATTGACGCGTCGCTGCAGTTCTCAGTTTATCTGGCGTTATCTTAATTGCTCGCCCAGCATTTCTATTTGGCGGGACAAGCCTAAATGAAGGTTCTGCGACTGAGTCGTCCCAAAGATTGATTGCAGTTGGGTAGGTAGATTCCCCATTCGTGTCACTGTTTTAACTTATGCTATGTCTCTCATATAGCGTCGCGCTCTTAGGTGTCCTTGGAGCTACTGGTGCTTGTAAGCAGGCTCGATCATCTTATAAACTTGTGTAGATCTCATTGATTCAGACACTACGCTGAGAGCAATCGGCAAAAGGGCGCACCCTCTGCATGCGATGACATCCTTTTCTGCACAATGTGTGGTTGTCTCCATCATCGGGTATGTCTCCTCACCCAATCCTTTGGCAAGCCCAACTGACGATGTAGTCACTCGACAAATTAGCCTTATAGCTACTCAGACAAAACTTGTATTTCCTTCAAAAATCGAATGGCTACTGCTTCTTCTCTTGATTGGTGTCTTCGGATTCATTGCTCAGGTTGGTCTATCTCGACCTTCCCCTCAAAATCTCCATTCGACTAATGAATTCCTGATCAATAGGTCCTTCTCACGATGGGATTGCAGCGAGAGACTGCAAGCCGGGGATCGCTAGGCATCTATACCCAGGTATATTCTCCATGTTTTCATAGCCCACCTCCTCTGACATTACCATAGATCGTCTTCGCTGGTATTCTAGAGCGAATCTTCTTCCATACCGCTCCATCCGTTCTCTCCGCAATCGGTACAATCGTCATCATCACTTCTGCTTTATACGTCGTGGTACGTTGCCTCATTCGCTCTTCGATATCAGCATCTCCTTACCATATGGCAAGCTGACGAAAGAGACAACATCCTCTGCGAGTAAACCCATCGCCCTTGAACATATTGATGATATTTCAATGGAAGAAGGGTTGCTTGCCCGTTCAGAAGGGCTAAGTGTCGGCGCCATTGGACACATTAGTGTCGATGATTTCATGATTGGAGTGGCATCTCCTTCCATGAAACGTGCCCCGAGTCCCAGGCCAACAGAGGCTACTGCTGCTTTACTCGAAGACAAAGAGCTTTCGGCGGAAAAGCCTGTGTTAGAAGAGAAGTAGACGACTGGATCTCGCACTGACTCTCGTCAGACATTATGTAGATAAAAACGTAGTTATTCACCACAGGGTGTGTATCCAACTTAGATTACTCGTATAGATTACGGACATTATACCATAGCATGTGCAAGCTCAGTTCTCCGATTGTAATGACCATGGTCCCTTAATGGGGCAACCTTGAAGTCTCTCAGCCATTTGCATGACTTCTTCGTGGCCAGCTGAGTATCGGCAGTCAGCCAAGCACTGTAATTAGGCATGGTAATCAAGTGGTCTCACCTTTTTCGAACTTGGGAGGACCCTACGACGAACGAGATCAGCCAAGACGAGAAGGTTAATGAGGATATACAACTGCACCAGTTCCTCGATTCGATATCCGTCAGCATGATATTTTGGACCAGGAAGATCGTCGTGAAATCCGACACCAACCAGGAAGCTATCCAGGAGAGATAGTATGCCTGTACGATTCTGACGATACCATGGCACTGCGCGATATCTGGTCGGGGAAGTGATTGAGGTGGCAGTACTGCTCAAAGGGACATGATCATACCTAGTTGGATGGAGGCGAGGTTTATCGCCAGAGGGCGTTTCTAAAGGAACGAGACACTCCATAGAGGATCGCGGGAGACACAGATACTTTTGGAAGTACTTCACACTCGTCAGGAGGGATCGGGTCAGCACATGCAAGTACCAAGGTTGGCTTTCGTACCTATAAGAACGCTTAAGTATTGACAATGAATCTATCTATATCTTGGGTCGCCATACTCACATCATGGCGATGCGCACCCTCTCGTCAAGGAGACAAACGGTAATTCTCCGGAGGAAGTTCTTGATTCCGAACGCTTCTGGAGCAGCGTGTAGCAACTCATTTGTAGTTCCAACCGCGACATCGTTATTACTTCGAGCTGGGACCATAGCATGTTGCTCATAAGCCTAAGAAGAAAGTGCCGCGTGCGTGAAGAATACGGAGAACTGTAGGGCGAAATGGCGAACCCGCGTCCATTCCCTGAGTTCATCCAAAGATCTGGGAACATCACGGATTTCCATTCGCTTGCTAATTTCGACCCAAAACAGAAAATACGACTTGAGAGTGTTAATGAGTCTACGATGTTGTTCAGCATGAAGTCCTGGCACCGACCTCTTGCTCCATAGGCGACAGAGGCCTCCACCCGTACCGCTGAGCCCATGACTGGCGTTGGGACTGGTAAGTAAGTTGAGTGTGGACAGGGCTCTATGGAACTTACGATGGGCTCTAGAATGAACAGCGCCAGAGTGTAAATGTAGTCTTCATTTTTCTATTGCGTATTAGTGGGTTCATCGGTGCATAGGAAGGGCGTACTACTGACAATGGGGTATTTTGAATGGAGCCAGTTGGTGCGGGCTAAGGCGATCATGCCCCGGGGATCCGAGACATGCTCCCCTTTCCCGCCGTTGAATTCCCCAGGAAGTTGCGATGCAATCCAAGTGCATATAAGGATTTCGGTCTGGTGAGGAGTTAAGTCTGATCAGCATGCTACGGACTCCTCTTCAAAGTGAAAGTGAGTATACATCCGCGTAGCGCCTTGACACTGTTGATGGAGTCGTGAACTCTCGAGTCCCGGCAAGTATATTTGATATGGTGGGCTGCATGCGACAATGAGTCTGGTCCCTACGTACGTTTCAAGTTCCAACGCTCACAATTGCATATGTTTTGAAGAGCGCGAACGACAGAGAGTAGGTCATGAGGGTGGGCATGTCGTAGAAAGCTGATACATGCATAATCTCCTGAGCGTCGCGAGGAGTCAACTTGCCCTCCTGGAACTTGCTTTCGAATTTCGCGTGTATTTCATTGTAACGGCGCCAGCGCAGGCGACGCACGACCAATAAATACGACGCAATAGTCGTTGCACCGAGTGCGACGATGAGGTTGTTAGCAACTGTGGAAATAGGCATGGAAGCGGTTAATGCGAATTAGTGCTGAGGATATATTTATCCCGTGAGCAGTCATGGGGAATTTATATAGAAGGCTGAGACTTTTATTCGGGTCATGCTGCATGCTGTGCCACTTGTTTTCTCGGAGACTAAGTGCTTAGGGGCGCTCCGGCGCTTGGGAAACCTGCCATGCATCGATCTGAGATCTGAGGCCCAAGGGCTGACTGAATAGCCTTTTGGCGCTGTTGAAGGTAAATCATGGCTTCCAGAATGATATATGTCTGTCCAACAAGTCAAAGTCCACGATAGTATGTACATCCTACTGTAGTCCAATGAGCCTCATGCTCCCCTTGTTACCCACGGAGGGTATCCAGCCGCCATTTGATGTGCTAAGTGACTAGAAGAATCCGTATAACTCCCGTCGTCTTTCCCACTTGCTCGGTCATGCGTTTGCCCCATCAAAGACATCAAGGCATCATCCCTCCCCATGCTCCCTCCACCGAACTCGTAGAATCCTTTCTCATCGGCAACAATAGCGCCCGTTCTTCTGTCCATTTTGTACATCAGCCCACTGAGTTTCTTCTCCAGCGTCTTCTCATCGTCGTACGGTAGAAGAAGCTCGCCGAATCCAGAGCGTGATGTTAGGGCCATGACGGCGGCAATGCTACCGGGCGGTGCACATAGGATAAGGTTACGACGGGCTCGCCGGCCAAGGATATGAATGACGACTCCGACGAAGCCAACCATGAAAATCAGAATTGCAAGCGCGTGCCCGGGGAGGGGACTGGTGGTGGAAGTGAGTCAGTCTTCGTGTTGATAGGGGAGATAGCTATACTCACTCGATCCAAAGCCTTGGAACAGACGAAGTCAAGCGGCCATCCAGTGGGGTACTATCTGGTAGGAAGTACACCGACTTTGCAGTGATAGCAAGATGTTGAGTCTGGAGGGTTCAGACGATTCAGCTATGCGAGACCCATGCTGACTGAAACAAAAGCACTTACATAGACTCGCGTCGTTAAATCTAAAAAGCCGTTGGGCAGGTCGAAAGTTGCCTGCAAACCCCCAGGTTGCTGAGAAGCTAGACGGAAGATGGCACCCGAGACTCCAGCCGCAACAGCAGTGGCACGAGCGGCGACGAATCTATCTGCGTTATTCCTTGCATCCCCTTGTTGATCTGGCGAGAAGTTAAAGATCAGCCTAGCGAGGCGATTCAGTACACGTAATGATGACTTGTATGAAAACCGAATAACCTACCCGTTATAGGCGCGACCATTCAATGGGTCGCCAGTGACGTTGTTTGGGGTCGTGAAGTCCCCTTTCTGCACACAGGCAGCCATCGTCCTCTGCTCGAGGTCGACAGTAGCCTCAACATTCGAGGCCTTGATCGTGGGAGTGCAGAAAACGCTCTTGACCTCGGGCGTGTCGTTATCTGTCCGGAGATGGAAGTACCTATACCGCGACGGAGGCGGTTAGTATGGTGACGAGGAATGACGCAGACGAAATGAAGTACGGACCAGAACATCACAGGCTGAAATGTAATATTCGGCGACGCTCCTGCGCAAGAGACTGGCACGACGCCGTATTGTGTATTTGAGTCCTGCAAGGAGGTTATTCTCGTTCATATCAAGGAGGGCAAGGCCGTGAAACACTGACTGAAGCATTGAAGAGCGCGTTCCCGATACACCCGTCAACAGACGTCGCTGTGTAATTGAACAAATTTCCGGGCAACTGCGAAGGTGGGTCACTCGCGCGTGGAGTGCGGCAAGCTGTATCTGTTTGAATTCCTGTAGTGTTGACAGCGAGAGTGCCGTTGAGGCCAGGGTATTGAGGAAACTGTGAGGGTATTTATTATGAGTGGTGTATACGAAGTTGGGACCATTACGTACAATAAACTCTGATGTTGCCCAGCCCTTTTGCACGAAAGGCGGATCCGAGAGGTTGTGTGCAACTGATCGATATGACGGAGTCAGTGATGATTGTTATGAGATGAATGAAATCAAGAACCTGCAGCTTCTGCGTACTAAGCATCGATCCGTCAGAGAGTGAATGGGTGAAACTAAGGTTAGGAAACGCACCCCTGCTGCTGCCAAAAATCCATTCAGCTGGCTGACATCGGGGGCAAGCCCGATGACTCTGCTGCTGGTGATCGACCAGTCTTCACTGCGGTCTATTTGCCTCAGCTGGAAGATTGCACCAGCGAGGGGCTGGAATATGTAGGTCGTGGAAGCCGTGAGGGCAGAGAAGAACACTATGCGATGCTTGTACTTCAAAGCGCGAAAGAGTGTGAAGAAGGTCCCCAAGGCTATCTAATAAGGTGATAACGATGGGAGAATGCGGGAATGTCATACGGAAGTGAACGTACGTCTGGAGGCTATGTTAGCGGGAATAAATTCCAAAAGACGAGAACTTACAATCGAGAAGAAGGGATTCTTCTGCTGTAGCATGTCCTCTGCTTAATACTACGTAGGGCTCGTACCAGCGTACCATCCAGTCAATTTCTCGCCATAGGAATGCGACAGGCAATACGAAAAGCTACCAAAGTGAATTCAGTAACTTTGGGGGGGGGGGGGCGCATGGAGAACTCGTTGACTTACTGTCGGGAAGAATGAGAGTAGGAATTGTGGTGATACGAAGGAAACGACGTTTTGCTGTGGGACGGAGAACCCTATGCACGGACAGTTCAGAATCAGAGACCCTCGAAAGATGCAAGTACCACTCACCTCCATTTCTCGCCGAAATTGCTAGCCCAATCTCCAGCGCAATCCCCACGCCCATCATCGACGCCGCGGTAGCCACGCACACCCAGATCTTCATTATGAGTGGGTCCTACAGAGAATTGAGGCGCATTGCGGCAGTCTCAAGCAGTTTCGCTCACATATGGACTCGGTTTCTTCGTGTCTATCGCCCTCGAGGGTATCAGGTGCGTGGAGTCGCGAAAGCTTTCTACGAGGGTGTGGTCGCTGGAACGGCTCATTGTGCCGTTGCTAGGAAGATGCTGGCCGCCTGGGAATGTCGCTGACGCAGAAGAAGATGAGAGTTTGGAGTTTGGAAGGGGTTTATGTGGTCGTTGAGTTCAGACGTGCACGCCGGCGGCACTGGAGGTCGTAATCATAAAACAAGCAACGCTGACCGAGGGCTCAACGTGAAATGCATCGCCCTGCATCAGGCTGCATCGGTTGTCCGAGTCGGAAATGATGGCCTTGATTGGCTGCTATAAACGGTCGCCCAGCCTCGCCCACAGAGTACTACTATTGTTCGTTACAGACAAGATGGCTTTGTGGTGGAGAAATGTAAGACATCTCAGCTGTAAGGACTCCTCAGGCTTCAGCTTCAGGGTCGTGGCTACCGAGTCCTGCAAGATTCGTTGCACCAGCTCACCAGAAGTACCAGCATTTTTCGAATATAACATCAATTCTTGTGCACACACACGCACACGACGTCTGCAGTGCATTCTGAGAGCATTGATATTGATCCATCGGCTCCAGTCTTTTGGCTCCCGGAGCGCGCGTCGTCCACTTGGGCTGGGTTGGGCTAGGGGCTGACGCATCTTAGCGCAGTACTCAATCAAGCTGAAGTCTCATAGCCATTGTGTACAGTATTGATGAGAACACAATCGTATCCGACATCAGGAGTATTTACGGGTCAGCAAAAGCCCTGAGGACAAGCTGGTGATCTACCACTCCTCTTCGTCTTCGTCGCAATGATCCATGTGGGGGCCAACTGGGATTGTGAAGATATAATACAACTTGAGTAGCACTGACAATACTGAACAAAGAAAACAGGTCACTAGAGGCACGGTGATACAGTAGCAAGCCATGCTACCTGTTCTATGATCTCGATATGTTTTGGTATTGTATACTTGCGCTGTCGTATTCGCGTTGAAACAGACGTTCACGTTCTTTCACCATGTACCTGTGTGTTATTGGTCTTCCTCATCGCACCATAGGAGTAGAAGAGAAGGTCGAGACGTACAGTAATAGCTCATTGACGTAGTCGCGTATGATAGCGACTGAATCGGCATCCATGGTCGAATTTGCGATCATCTGCGGCAGGGATACTGGCGTGGGCCAATGATTAGTTCAAGACCAACAGAGCAACATTGAAGCGGGTTCAATGACCGATACTGACCTAACATCCTTAGCATATGCTCAGCACCATACACACAACTCATATCCTTCTCCTGTCCGACGATGATATGGGGCCCTGTGACGTACTGCTTGCGTATGCCAGCGTATTGCGGGCGCTCGAAGCGGTAGAGGAGGTTGGACCCAAGTGAACGATCAAAATATATTGTCAGGCCAGAGATAATCGTAGGTAGGAGGAGAGAGGGAGTCAGAAGGCTGTCATGATGCAGGCACAAGCTCGGTTAGAAAAAGCAAGGACATACGAGCGGAAATACGTACTGCGCATTTTCTGAAGCTGGTCTGGCGAGGATGTAGGCCTCGAACTGGCTGAGAACTTCGATGACGGTAGGGGAGCGGGGGAGAGTCACTAACTGTGAGAACTCAATTGAAGATGAGATGGAAGAAAAGCGATGTGAAGGCTTACTTGGTTGTTTTTTGTGACAGCTTCCCAGTCATCGACTAGTATCCCTTTCAAAACCTCAGGTACATTGAGCTTAATCTCCGGTTTTTTGGAAGCATCGTCCTAGCGTCGTGATAGCGCGTCCAGAAATATCCCCATACTCGAGGAGAGAGAGGGGGAACAAACGCAAACGCACCTCTTCTCTTCCCCTCTTCGTCCCCCTGGCACCATCTTTCCGTACCCTCGTACTCCCACTGCCGAGCCCTCCCACGGAGTGGTGTTCTCTATGCGACCCAGAGGGACCCGATTTGGCGGCACGGTTCGACGCGTTAACGGCTGCATTAGTGGCATTTGCTTGCGACTGGAGGGTTTTCTGGATAGCTATGTTCGTATCGTTGTGTTTGAGCAAGCGGTGCGAGGGGACCCATTCGTCCCAGCTACGCACGCGATGCATTTACGCAAATCATAAGAATAAATGAATTGGAGTCGTTAATCCGGGAACGTACGTCTGTTTCCAGCCCTTGTAATGCACAAAGTAATTGGGGACTTTAGTCCCGGATGCGGGGTCTTCAGTATGATCTACTTTGAGGACTTTGGCCTCGTAGATAAGGGGGCCGTGGTAGCAGAGAACGCGCTCGTTCACCGCGAATGTGGGGGAGGCCGACGAAGTCATGATTGATAATTCGGGGCTGGTGAAAAGTTGATCTGGTAACGAGTATGAGTTGGCATAGTAGCGTACTCTAGGTAAGACTTATGCCCACAAATGGAATCCCAAATTCGGTGGGCAAGTTCCTTTGACAATTGTCGATGAACGATCAAGTTCGCCTCTTCAGGGTACGGAGATTTGGATGAGAATATTGACTGTGGGAATATACTTTTGACCGTGTGATAAACACCAATACTTGTCGCGCCACAAGTCATGATCACACACTTTGCCACCTCCTCACACCTGATCTCAAAAGCATCCACAACGCCTCAGGCCTCAGGCTCAAGTCAGTAGCCAACTGGTCACTAGTTCAAACGTTCAAACTTTTATTGCAGCGTTCACTAGTTACCTTTCTTCATGCGAAATTGTTTTCGCTGGTCGGGTGACAATTTCATCCCAATTCATTAAGGCGACTACGACGTCCAAAGGGTATGACGTCACACTGACCCAGAAATACCCCCAACCTTTCGTATAAATGCGAGCTCTGTCAAATTCCACCTTCTTCCTTCCTTCCCCAGAACCTCTTACACCACCGCCATCCAACATCCATCGAAAATGACCTCCATCATCACTGGCACCGCGCAAGCAGCCCATTCAGCCCTCGCCAGCCTGCTCGCAAACGCGCAGATCAAGCCTGGAGAAAGCATCCCAGTGAATATCAAGGTGAAAGAGAATGATGCAATGGCTGCCGAAGCGCTCGAGCTAGTTGGCACAAATGTTATCGTGAGCCACTCGAGTTGTTAAAGAAGAAGCCTTGCTGACCGATAGCGATATTTGACTTCTGGGCATGCTTCTGCGGCGTGATGATATATGCGCATAAAATACGATCTTTCGTATACCTTGTGGCCGCGCAACGACTAGGTCGGTGTACCAGGCGCGTTCACGGGTACTTGCAGTGCTCAGGTTCCGAAATACATCCAAAACCTCGAAAGGTTCAAGGAAAAGGGTGTCAATAACGTTTTTGTTGTAAGAGCCCTTAATCACATCACCGTGATACCGTAGCTGATCTCAGTATCGATATAGGTTGCTGCCAATGACGTGTTCGTCATGAAGTAGGTTGGGACTTGACAGAAAATCATTCGGCCATTGATTGCTGGTTTCCTACTTTGTATAGAGCATGGAAGGAGCAGCTTGCTGCGGGTGGGACAGGTGTGTTAGCCTTGGATCCCCGACAAAGGACCCGCTGAACATTGCGACTTATATAGGTGTTCGCTTCATTGCGGACGATAAAGGCGAGCTTGTCAGCAGGCTTGGGTTGATCTTCGATGCCTCTCCGTTGCTAGGCTCCCCTCGTTCAAAGGTGAGCCGGAGTGGTGTATCTTTGTGTAATCATTGGGTACCTGGTCCAACGTCTGGACATGCTGTTGAACATGCGGTTCTTTTGCTATGACTGATGTCACCATCTGCGTGAACCGCAGTTGATTCTTCTTGTCCTGTGGCTTGCCTAGCCTTCTTAAATGGGCGCCGACCTTCGCCGCCTATAGCGCGCACACCCCACAGCACGTAGATGTCGAGCGACTCTACATAGATGCTGCGGCTTAATACTGTGCTGATCATAATCAAATACCGACTCATTATTATCTACCCTGCAGCGCTTTGTCCTCATAACCGATGGCCCTGTCGTCCGTACCGTTGCTGTTGAGGAAGACCCGAGTCAAGTAACGATTACGGCCGCAGATGTTATTTTGGCCCAGCTTTGATCTCATTCATATTCATTCATTCATCCTGTTCCCATACCCAAGCCTTCTCCTTGTATGTTGGATTTGTTGATCGGAAGGTAGCCGGACCCCAATGCATGGTTGTATTGATGTAAAGACATCACGCCGTGTCATTCTGACACAGGAATATCAGTATATATATGTCAGGCGGTTGGGATCTGTCAGACGACGGTAACAGATCATTATCTGATGTTGACTGTGACGATATACTGCTGATGTTGATAACGACCCCAGGTATTATCGACTGGAATATTGCGTTTTCACCTTCGTGGGAGTGCCTTCGTCGCACATCGATTCCCTGGACAATTCACATCAAGGTAGACCGGCACGATCTGGGTTCGGTGAACATGACCAACCGACGTACATAAGGTGGTCGCTCAGCTACCTAACCCTAAGGACCGACAAGCACGGAACTGAGGGGCATAAAATCTTCAAGCTACAGTCTGCTATAATCCTGTATAGTGATCCCGGGGATACAGTCTGCAATGAGGTGATGTTGGGTAGGTCCACGTGTAATTACGAGTAGTGAGTAGGTGATCGCGTTGCACCCGGCGAGTTGATGTAGACGGTGACTTTCAAGGACCGGCGAGAGATGATATCCGGGCCGCTCCTACCGATCGTCATTTGTGGCCAGGTCGACTGTTGTCCAGCCGGGCAATGAATTGTCGCGACTCTGGAAGGAAGTAAGCGGGGGGTTCTTGTACGTCCAACCCTTTTGACGATGGCCAATGCCAAGCCAATGTCAAAATTTGGCTTGGAATTTTCAGCGTAATCAACGGAAGCCGGAACAGAGCTCGGGACTAGATGAATGATCGGGGCAATAACGTGGATTGAAGTACATGGTGATCGGTTGTGTCGAGTGAAAGGCTGTCAATAATGGTCTCCTGCACTCACAAAGCAGTATCGTTTGGCGAGGCGGTGGGCTCGTCCGCAGACTCGGGCGAACAAATGAGACCGATAGCATGCAACACAGAAGGAATCATTCGGATTCGATGATGCAGTGATTGTGATATATTTTCTCGCAGACTTCGAAATAACTAGTCGAAGCGCCTGGTGATGCATTGATGTGTTCGTTTGATTATCGTATGTGACAGGTCGCTAATCATTGGTGAGCCTCATTTCGTGTGGTTGCTCCCCAACATACGAATACCGTATGTATGGCTTGGTGTGTAGCGCTGCCCAGACCCGCAGGGGATACTTCGTCGTGAAACGCCGTGGGGTACTAGTAAAAGGATCTGCGCTGGTTGTGGTTTACAGCTAGCATAGTCGGGGACGAGGCGGTGTGTCAAACTGATCTCCTCAGGTTTCTCAGCAACGAGATAACAGTACCTGAACCATCAGTTTGATGTCTAGAAGCGTCCTCCTAGTTTCGATGGCATTCGTAAGTATTTGTTGAGATGCTCATCTTTGATCCTTCTTTTGACCACTGACTGTCTTTACTCACCTTCTCTCAACGTTGAACGTTGGCGACAGCGTCGCTCTTTTCGTCTAGGTGTTTGGCGGTGGGGACGATATACCCCGGCGTTATCTCTCGCGTAGCTCGGCCGTTAATAAAGGTGAGAGAAACATTCGGAGGGAATAAGCGGGTTGCTAATGGCAATGTCGCGCACAAGGACGAGCAGCACCTTCGTGAACGTCGAAGTGTCCGCGAGTGAGAGACTTTGTGGGTGTGCCCATACGGACCATCTAGGTCTAACCACCCGTTTTCCACACTTTGGCGTATTTTGGAGAGGTGAGCTTTGCTGTTTAGCTGGCGTTCAGGTTGCACGCATCATGGGGGATGCCGTAGCACAGCGATAATCTCGGGGCTGCGCGAACGGAGGCCCTGAATCGACTCTACTATTTCGTATTCTATTGGCTAACGACCCCTGGCGCTGTAGATCCCCTTTATGCGCACAGAATCAGGCCAGGCGCCCCTTATAATCATCCACGAGTTTCTCCTTAGGGCTGGTCTTGACTACGCCCACTTTCACCTTCTTCCTCTTCGCATCACCTCTCTACCACTTCCATCCCGGATTCTCGCCCTCCCGGATCTCGAGAGGCTTTATTGACTCTCATAGTGCGTTGCAAAAAGCGAAACAGCAGCCCCGATGTATACGACGTGGTTTGGACCCACGACACTGCTTTTCCTGTCTCTGTCGTCTTTATGCAGAGCACAGTCGTCAAGGCTCTTTCAATGGCAGTTTGCGGCTCAGATTTCGAATGATCTGCCTTCGTGTCAGGAGATGCGCATTGTTGTCAAATCTTTCAATGCGGACAACTCCACACATGGGACACCGCCGTACTACATGCGATCGTTTGAGGTGGGGGGCCTGCCGATGACAACCTTGATTGGGACAGACGAAAATGACCTGCGGTGGACGGTCACACATCCCCTTGGTGAGTAAAACGTCAATTATATAGGTCCCAAAATCTGAATTATCTGGTCACAAGACAAGCAATTAATGCTGGTTGTTGTGGATGCCAATGGGAGCTCAGGCGGCGTCCCAACTCGGTTGTTTACGGTCAGAGGTGCGTCACATTCCTATTAACGCGCTTCAAAGCCGATTTGATTCCATATCGTTAGCTGGGCAATCCATAACATGCATACAATCAAGGGATCCTCCAACCTTCACCGTTACATCGAATATAACGGGCGATGCGAATACCTGTGATCCTTGGGGCCTGACCATCGTCGGGGGCGTCAAACCTTACAATGTAACACTCGCAGCTCTCAGTTCGCCCGTCATAACCAATGTCACGATGGGTGGCCTTGATGATCGTCTCACCTATATCAACCGAGCAGATCCCAACACAATACTGTTAGGTATGCCATCATTTATCAACTTATAAATGTAGCTAATCGTCTGGTTTGGTTGTCAGCGTCTGTTACTGACTTGTGAGCCGTCCATTTATTGATGAAGTCACCATCTGAAATTGGCTACTTTCGCAGCACTGGTCGATACGCCTTTGGGACGCCAACTATAAATACGAAAGGTGATTGATTGTGTCGCTCTCTCATGTCATATGGACTAATCAAGGAAGCTAGGTTCGACTGATGTCAATTGCACTGGCCTGGACACTCTCAGCGGCAACAACACAGAAATTGTGCGACAGCTTGAAGACGCAGCCACCAAAGAAGCCAGCGACCGCAGGCATAGATCGATAACCATTGGAGTGTCCGTCGCTGTCGGAGTCCTGGCGCTTCTCGCGCTCGCTGGAGCGGCCGCATGGTACTGGCGTCGCAAAAACCGCAAACAAATGGCGCTCGAAGAGGCGATACCCCATAAATTCCAGGACGCCAACGGTGGCCAGGTCATCCCCGTCGTCGCATTCCCTCACGACGTGTCCCCGAACCCGCCGAGATCACACAAATCAGCGGAATTATCAGGATCGTCCGTCGCTCTGATGCACGCGCAATACGCGAACACGCCTGCGTTCGACCCGTATCACAGCGAATCGAGCAGCGGCCCAACGCATTCGGAGCTGAGCACGAGTGGTGGTAGCGGTTCGAACCTCAGCTCCCGGCCATCGTTCGCCGCATTCCCGACTACGTCGCGGCGGACTAAGGCACAAGAAGCAGGCATTCGACCGACCTCGGCGGATAGTAATAACCATAGGCCGACTTCCTTTGACGCCTCGTCATCATCACCACAGTATCAGAGCACAACTCCCCTTCTGGAAGATCATCCAGAAATCATCATTCAACATAGAGACGGCGGTGTGGTCCACGAACTGCCCCCGCCGTACGCTGACCGTTCGTCGACTCCGAGACAATTACGCTAGGACTGTGTGCCCGCGGTCTCTTTTTCTTTCTGCTTTCTTTGGTTCCCTTCTCGGTAAAATTTGCGTCGCCTTTCGTTCACTCCTTGTTCGATACATCATTTTCATGTAGCCAGCCTTCTCGCGGAAGACGAATCCCTGTTTGTAATATTATTCTGCCCACCCACGCATTCATATATCCGATTTCTCTCATATATCAATCTTCGTCTTATCTGTATATGTAGGTACGATGACGATGACGGACTATGATAGGCATATTCCATCAATTCATTAATAGGTCTGTGGCCGAGAACTGTCAAGGTAACCGTTTGTCCGTTGCGTATAGCCCCATCAAAGTTGTGTTTGGAGACCGGGGTGAGACAACTGGTCATACGGTGCAGTTCAACCCGCTTGGATCGACAACATGACTACAGGCTACCCTTCTGCTGCTGCCCGACGTCCCAACATGATCCATCCCAACGAAACTGACGCCCGGACACGGAGACGCGCCACTGCACTGTAGTTGGGCAAGCGTGTCAGACAAGACGTTTCCTGTCATGGGCCCCCACGTTACGTCCGAAACCTGGAAGAGGGAGGTGTCGCAGCCACCAGTGGCGCCAGAGAACGACGTGCACTGAGTGATGCGCGCAACCTCGTCTGTGACATTCACTAGCGTGAAGTCCCTAAATGCTGTAGACATGGCTTCAGGCCCGGGCCCCAATCAGATAGGCTGGCGCTCACTGATGTTTTTCGCGTATCCTAGCCCGCCGCCGCCACCTAATCAGCGCAACAAGGGTCGGCGGTGAGGGGAATTCAATGCATTATGCAAGGGAGCAGGTGCTTACCGTTGGGAGGAAAGTTTTGTTGGATACCTGTCCATGTTTTGATATATCCAGAGTAGCGCGTTCCGAGACAATTCACTCGTTCTGCCGTAACGTTCTCCACGGTTTCGAATACACCGGGGTACTGGCCGATGGACCCTATAGCCACACCAAGGCCGCCGTGGAAGACACAGTCTTGAATCAAGATGTTTGTGGAATTCGCCTTCAGCGATATGTTGTCATCCCCGCCAGCAACAGTCCAGTTTCGGAATGTGATTCGGTTGGAGAAGAAGGTGTCGACTCCGTCGGTGTTCCTTGCGGGGGCCTATAGTGACGTACAGCGTGAGTGATCCGTTGACGGCTGGCTGTAGAGGGGGGCATTTACCCGACTCGATGAAGTACTGTTCACGTAGATGTTCTCTAACAGCACATCTTCGGACCTCTTGATGGCCATCGTCCAGAACTGTGACTGCACGAAGCGGATTCCTGAGAAAGCAGAACGAGTCGTGTCGGTAATCATCAAGCTGATGGGTCTTCCAGGGAGATTAGACACGCCGTTCGTGAAGTCGTACCTTCGCACAGACATGAGCCAGCGCTCGCCCGCGGAGTTTGCGACTCTCTTACCAGAGCTGCCCGTTTCCATCAAACGTACCACGGCCGTGTCCGTTGAAGACTATGTTGTCTCCGCCAAATGCCCATGCAGTGGTCATGTTCAGATAATCGAGAGGAAGGCCGTTGGCCCGCCAATACGTGATGTTGGTGCCCCACTGAGCGCGGGGGAATGAGGGTTTGAGCGCGGTGAACGGTGGGGCAAAAGCTCACCAGCAATGTGCCGTGCAGATTCACTTGCACGTTGCTGAGGCTGGTGGTATTCATGACGCTCTCGATGTGGTAGAGATCGTCCACAAAAGAAATGACTGAGTCCCGGCCGCAGAGGCGGAATGCAGCGAGGATAGCGGGTGCGTCGTCCGAGCCATCCAAGCTGGCGCGAACGGTGCAGAGGCTGCCGTTCACAGACACGGTTCCAGCATGAACGACGCGGATGCCGAGTAGTCCTAGAGCGGCGACAATGAAGAATCCGAGGAAGGGGTCCATTTGTCGCTAAACAAAACACTGTTGCTCATGCTCGACGAAATGGTGTTCATGTAGTCTTCACATTGGAAGCACATTTGATACGTGGCATATGGAAGCAACTGGAATAAAATGGATCGTTAATGGTTGTGGGCGTCATGTGAACTGAACGCACCTCTGTTACGGGCCGGGCGGGCGCGGGGCTGCACAAGGCCTAACTCTGAAATTGAATTTCTGAACATACAGATGAATCACAAGTCGGTCCTCGCCCTAGCCTGCAGCCATCACGAGTTTGTCCCCTATGAACGGCGGGCAGACTGACCTTTGTATGTACGCAGTAGCATATATTTATGAGCATCGACGGCACCAGGAGGGCTAGGAGGCGGAGGGATGAGAAGCAGGGGAGGTACCCCCATTGCAGTCCGCTCGCAACGCCGGGATTGAGTCGACGGAATGTGCGCGCGCGAGGGTACATTTCCCTCTCTCCCTCCGGGACTGTGACCAGCAGCGACATGACGACAGGTGGTGGCTGGCTACGCTGTAGACGTGGGCGTACCGTGATAAGAGGCGAGCGTGCCCTTTCAATTGGAAAGGATTATGTCGCTCATCGGCATCTGGTACCCTGGTACTCGCGCAAGCGCATCATTTGTACGCGTTCGCGTTCACGCCTTGGGATTTTTCCTTCTTCCCTTCACGCTGGCACGGTGGGCTGTCGCCTACTCCTTACGCATGTGAAGTCAAAGCCCAGTTGCGATAATATATATTCTATTTTGGAACATTGGAACATTAGTATGTGCGAACATGGAGGACTTACAAGACTCACATATAAGCGTTATGTTTCGGTAATCGGTTCTGTGCAGGTCGAGTGATTAATTATTCGGACAAGATGATGATGGCGGGGGAAGGATAACTCACATACATGTAACATGATAGCAGCAGTCTTCCCGAGCCACGAAAGACCTGCGAGACCAGTGAAGCATGAATAGAATATATTTCGCACTTACACTTCGCGTAGCCATCAATAATTGTGTCATATGGAAGGATAGCAAGCCCCAAAGTCGGGCTGCACTTGGGATAACCGCTACTGATTATGCTAACTAAACACCTTAGGAGCGAACAAGGATGTGTATAGTATAGTCACCGTAGGGTGCGTAAGATGACAATGGTCTCAGAGCCATTCTCACGGTCAGCAAGGTTGGTTTTAACTTTATAGCGCGCCAGGCCTAGCAGGTTTAGCGCTTGACTCTCGCCACAAGTTAGCCACTGAGTACTGAGTACTGAGTTGCAAGTCGCTTTGAAAACTTCGTCCGATGGTGACCGTATTTCTGGAGCTTCTCACTTTGGCATTTTCAATGACCACAGAATTCTTGCGACTCGTGCGCTGGGACTGGTCGCATTCTATTCTGCTACAACATTTGAGGTTGATACTCTGGCAGCCACCGAAAACCCTGAACGACGTCCCCTACGACGTGGCATTTGTGTTATCACACTATCTCTCCGTTCAGGACCTATGCAATTTGCGGGCGGTAAGCATTGGCTTCCTCTAGGACATACTGAGCTCAGCCTTGTTCCATTTGACCAGACCTCGAAACGACTGTTCAATCTCCTACAGGATAGATCAATCTGGCTTCTAGTTCTACGCGATATCTTGGAAGTGCGACCGATTCCTCGACTTTGTTTATGCCTGGACGAAATGAATCTGGACGAAATAATGACTACCACGTTACGACTAACTACCTTGGACCGTAAAATTAGAGGGATAGACCCAATCACGACCTTTACGACCATTCGATCCTTGAACGTAATTGGTATTTTTCCTGTTCCTCTCCCGGGTGGCCGTCATTTCGCTACTTTACAAGATTCGGGACGCAAGTTGGTGGCACACCGATGGAGTGCTGATACGCTGGAAGAAGGGCGACCCCTCGTGCCACCCTCTAAGCATTCCATATACTTTTGGCGTGCAGTTCCAGTCAGTTCCACCGCCATTAACGTTGCTGTCGTATCGTTGGAAGAGCTAGATGAGCGTGATGTCCTTGATAGACCACTGTGTGTATCTTATATCCTGATTCCTCCCAATGCATCATTGAATTGTTCCCTAGGCTACTCTCGCATATCTCAATTTATCGTTGTGACGCCGACGAGGGAACATCTGAGCAGATAGATTACTTCTCCGTGGATCCAAAGATTTGTGCGTTGTCTTTTGACACAACTCATCTGGCAATCCTGTGGGATGATCCCGATGACGGTCAATATGCGTATATTCGTTTGTACACCAAGGGGCTTCATACCTCTATCATGAGACTCAAGGATCCAGTGAGTAACATCGAAGCCCACCATGCCTTCACTGAGTGCAGAGTGCATTCAATAGCAATGCCCACGGGGAGGGTCCATCACTATGATATCGGAACATTACTTCATCGTCGTCAATGCCGGTGGCACGTTTCATCGGATGTTTACGCTCCCCAATGTGTATCCAGTCGCTAGCACTCACGTGGCTGACGTGCCTACGTACCGCCCTTCTATTTGGCGCACCATCCAAGGAGGCGATTGTCTGCGCACTCCCCGAGTAACCTCCATCCAATTCGAGCATCGCCCTTCAAGCAGTGATAGACCTCCATCTCAATTCATCATATGGACGGGGCGATTCCGCTGTATTTCAACTCTCTCTCTCCCAGATCACGCCGACGTTGCATATGATGTCGACAGTCAACATATGTGGCCCGATGTGCCCTATAGTAAGGGAAGAGATGATGTTAGTGTTCTGGGTAGATTTTCTGGGGTTCACTATCTACCAGATCGCCTCATCAGGCTATTTGCCCTTCCTGTTACCCACACAATGAGCCGTGGACTCATGCGCCTTGACGCTGCTCCGTCTTCGCATCACATCCAAGTGACACGATTGGTTTGTTCTGGTCTTGTGGACAGCGAATTCGTTCACCACCTATCTTATGACGAAGAATCTGGACGTCTCTACATCACATACAAAGACAGGACATCTCCCAATGGACGAATAGTGTTGGCTTGTTTATAGGAATTTATGGGGACTTTACACCGCTACATAACACTCCTTGGTCCCCGCATTGAACCCAAAGATGTATATATCACTCTCCAGCTTCATCTACTTGTAGTCCTGCTGCGAGCCTTAGCACTTAGTACCTAGTCTTCGCTTGTTTTTCGGTAGGACCACAGCCTACTCGGGGAGTTTACAAGATTAGCATCAGCTAAGGTAGGCGTCATGATGCGTGGCCATTTCTCACGAACGCGCATGCACAGCCACCATACATTAGGGGATTTCAAAGTTGACGTTACGACGCAACGTTACGCCGCAACGAGTTGAAGCTGCGCTGTTTTGTTGCGCCCAACTTTGCTACCCCGTTTGACTGCCGCAACAAGACTATCGGAGTTGCAAACCGCCCAGGAGCAATACGGGCAGCAGGTAGGTCATAGTTGAAAGTAGTGTCTATTCTACTGATTAAAAGAGTTGTAAATTGTCTGGATTTAGTGCCGAAGTAGTTATAAAGGGAGAATACAAGGTGGAATATTTGATTCTGATCCTGTGGATTCTATGGGATAACATACCCCTGTTATCTGCGCCCCCTGCGCCCCTGTGCGACATCAACTGTGAGATTCACACATGTAGTGACCTTGAGGATGAGAGTGCGCATGAGCAAGAGCTTTTAGAACAATTAAATCCTGCACTTGGTTAAATCTGAGGTTAAATTTGTGACATAGCAGACGGCTAGTACACCACGACGAGCGATGACTGTACTCAAAATCGAACTCCGCCGACTGAAGCGCCAGTAACGTTTTGTGCGCTTTCTATTTCTTGTAACCGTGGGAGTTACGCAGGAATCGTTGCGGCGTAACGGCAACTTTGGTATCCCCTATTTTGAACCCCCTGCAGACAAGACAGTGAATCGCGCAGGCTTCGTAGACGTCCACAAGATGCTACAAACACCCCTCAAGCAGAACACCAACATCCATTACCACTCTACGAACACGAGTGCCCTCCAAACAGACGAACAAAAAACCCACTTTCGCAAACAAGAGAAGCTTCGGACTATAGTCAAACGGGAGCTCCGTAACGCCACCTTCGAGGCAAGTTGGGTGCCGGACACCTTCTGTCCAGCCGACCCAATCGTTGTTACCAGAGTTCTTGAATTGTTGAAGAAAAAACAAGTGTTCTCGACGACGCTAGGCGGAGACCGAGTCGTTCTCACCGACTGGCCAGCACCCGGCGCTGGGGAGAGACAATTCTATGCACCATTTGTTGACAAACTCAACGCCATTATCGATGCTTTCCAAGTTCTTTATCCCAATCAATACGCCAGGTCTTTTTTCTTTGGCACAAGGTTCTACGTCTACGACAGAAGCATGTTGGGCTCCGTCGACGGCGAGGCTGCATTGAAACCGGATCTCCTAGCTAGTAAAACCCCCCTCGACGGAGGCCTACGCATCTACTGGTATCATGCCATGCTGGGTGGCGAGGTTAAGCTTAGCTGGCCGGAGCTCGTAGCTCAAGCGGCCACCTACGCAAGATGCATATTTGCCGCGACAGAGCACCGCGTCTTCATCCCCATTCTTTGTCTGAACCATGCCGAAGGTTCGTTCCGTCTCTGTTTATACCATCGTGGCGGGTTATTGGCGAGTACGGCCATGAATCTGAAGACGATTGTCGGGTTTCATTTGTTTGTATCCACCATCGTCGGCCTCTGGCAATGGGATTCGTTAAAGAAGGCCGGATGCGAGCCGTCTATGTCTCACTCACACATCAGTTTCAATGATTGTCAGTATCGCGTCACCGCTGTTCTCTGCCGTCGCCAAGCCATCCGTGCTCGGGCAACCAGCGTCTTTGTCGTCCAGAAGGACGAAACACCGGCCGACGAAGGCATCAAAACACGATCTCAAGTCCGTGACAACATGACGCGCGTATTGCTGCTGAACGATAAGAAGCTTGAACCTTGGTCCCGCTTGAGCCCCTTTGATGACTTGATCCCTCTTCCTCCATCGGTGACAAAACATATTGCCCCGATTCACTTCCCTGATACTTTCATCGTCAAATGTTCCCACCAACCTGATGGTCGTCACAAGGAGGAGGATGTCTTCCGCTCCGTGCAAGGGTTCATCGGTATCCCCGAGATCTTGGGTGGTTATGAAGCTGAACAGTTCAATATCCCGACGGAGCATACCACATTGGAATGGGACATTATCTCGCCCGATAGAGTCGGTCTCGATTCAGACGATTCAGACGGTTACGGGAGCGACGCTGACGAAAACAGCGTGGCAGCGGATGAGGTAGAGGACTTGGGAAACCTCATCATGCCGATCGAGTATAAGGCCGACGATGGTAGTGACAATGATGACGACAGGAGGGGAAGCAGTAGGTCCGTCGATCACCATGAAGATAGTGACCACACAGAAGATGGGAACAGCGATGACAACGAAGTTGAAGACGATAGCAGCCATGAAGATGATGCAGCAATCCAGGAAGTAAAGCCTCACACCATTGAAATCCGACGTCATCGTCATCTCATTATCAAGACTGTGGGACGACGTCTAGAGCTTCTTGATGGCCCAAGAATGCTTGCGCGCGCCATACAACACGCAATAATCGGTCAGTTTATGTACATGTTCGTTATCGGTCCGTCCTGCTCATCTCGACCAGGGCATTGTGCATTGTTCACCGTTGGCGGTTATCTGCACCATGATGTTAGCAACGGCAATATAGTCGTGCTGCCTAAACCTATTGATGGCTGCAAGATCCCTCCCATGTGAGTCTAAGAGCAGCCTTTCTCGCGTGACAATTGATTTCATAACTTTATATAGCCTATCTTCAACTGTTCAAAGCAATCAATGCATTGCAGTCCTCATCGACGGCGATGTTGCAAAAGAGTGGGGTAGCAGAGAGCAAGCCTCTCACCGATCCGTCAGTACCCATAGTTGCTCAAACTGAATGCTTCGTCTGATCTATCTTTCAGGGCACGCTACCTTTTGTTTCAGCACAAGTAACTCATCGATGGCTTCTCGAAATGCCACTCTCCCATACCCCCATTGATGATCTGGAGTCGTTTGTCTGGGTACTTCTCTACGAGCTGCTTCGCTGGACGGCTAGGAGAACCAAACAGGAGCAACTATGGTGGAGGCAAATGAACGCCGACACGCTCCATATCGCGGCTCTCTCGAAGCGCGACACCCGTTCAACGTGGGCGGACCCAGAGTTGTACAAGCAGATCAAACTCTCTTCGATCCTCCGGCCATTCCGAAAATTACTGCACAAATTATTTGCCAGCGCAGCTTCTTTTGAAAAGGAGATGCGTACCACTTCCGAAGCCGAAGCGGACCTCATCAACTTGTTCAACCGTGCGTATATACAATTCGTTCAGATCTTAGAAAGCCATATCCCTCTTCTTCCCCCCAAATTCACTTTAAGAAAGGATTCCAAGGACAAGAAGGTTTCAAAGGGCTCGAAAAAGGGAAAGAATCGAATTCGAGACGGTTGACCTTTTCTCTTCTCCATGTAACTACCGCAGTAGCAAACTTTGAACAATCAATGGCATACCGATTGAGGAATGGCCCATCGTCTATTTTGTGAGCATATGCGCTACACCTTGTCGGCCTATGCCATGTGTAGGCCCGATCCCTTCTGACATGGGTGCGAACTGAACGTTTACCCTATGTGCTTGATTCGAGCCAGTTCTTCAATATTTCAATTCGAGCCTCTAAGAGACAGGCTTACGCCACGTACGACTCAAAAGCTTAAACAATTAAGCTTAAGCATGAAAGCAGGTTAATTATCGCTCGAACGAATGCGACGTAGGTAAGACGTTGTGGAACCATCCCCGCATATAATAAGGAAATGAGGGGCGCTCAGGGGCCAGGGCAGTCCCAAACCCAAACACATGTCTGGATTGTGGTTGATGTAATTGCGGCACCAACTAACTAGGACGCGCTACAACCTGATAAGAAGGCAGAGGCTTCGATATAGCAGTCAATGGTAGTTGAGTTCTCTCGGACCGGAGTGCATTGTTTGATGTCGAAGTTTTACGAGATTTCGCCAACTCTGGAAGAGCCAATACGCGGAGACCAACATTCTTAGATGCCTGTTGAGGAGGCGCAAAAGTAGGTCCAAATTTTGACACTGTTCGATGAGGGAGTGTGAGAGTTCGCAGCCCTCCTTTCTGTAAATCAAGCGGGCCGGAGATAGTCGTCTCGGCGTTCACGGTTTGCTAAAGGACAATTCACGTCGAGTCCGTGGGTATTGGAGTTTAGACTCACCTCGAGATCAATGGGCAAAGAGTCGGTCTGCTTCTTATGCCTACGCATGACCATTAACAGTGCAAAGATGCAAATTCCGACAACAAGTATGCCAAGGGCTGACACTGCTATAGCGGCTGCTAAGGTGTTTCCTCGTGTCTTTGCACCGTTGGGAAGCGTAGGAGTTGCCGAGGACGTGGTGGATATCGCTGTCATGGAGCCAGAAGATGTGGCAGACGATAGAAGGATGGTGGTGGCAAATGATATCGACATTTTGAGTTCTTTGTGAGGTTGCGTGAAGCCAAGTTGAGGCTGAAGTATTCAGAGGGTAAGTAGATGTCTTCTAGACGATGGGAGTGGTGTCGCAATGGATTGAACTACAGAAGAGAGTGGTGGAAAGAAAGCAAAGTGTGAAAGCGCCAACGGTGGCTCGATGGCCCACTGAAGAGGCTGACCGTGGCTGAAGGCATTGTTGTCCAAAACGGGAAGGTAGAGTTTGAACTTTGAAGTGACGCGGACCACGGGACCTGCAATATAACACGCCTTGACAAATGCTCGCATCCATTCATTCATAGCACAGACATGATCATATGCAGAGATAGACAGTGTACTGGCGGAACAATGAACGAAAGATACCACGTAACTTATTCAACGCGCGTCTACCTTATCATAGGAAAGAGCCCAACCCAACTCAGCCCCTCAGAGAACGATGAATCACTGTGTGAAGTCGATGCAACTTTCGTAGGTCTGCCTGACCTTCGACGCATACCTAAAACGTAACCAAGTCAGCTCGGATTATTACAGAAATCGAGATAGGATCAGGAGCCCAAACGTACCACCACCATTGAATAGCGCAAGCCCCAACGGTAGAGCATTGAGACCCTAAATCCGGGATCGTAATTTCGAAATCAGCTTCGAGAGGGAAGGTAT